>VXBO01012109.1:110282-162181 GCA_013400135.1 Rhinoptilus africanus | reverse complement strand
AAAAAAAAAAAAAAGATAATTCATACTTGGCTGGAAATCTTATTTCTAGCTGCGTTACATGAAAAAAGTACTGTTGGGCAGTAAAACTGTCATAGCTACTGCTATACGCCTAACATGGAGAAAGGGAGAAGGATGCTAAGAGATACTAAGTTAATTTTAGATGTTAATATTCTATCATTGACTCTTACTTACAGCTTAGGTTTAGTCATTAGATGTAGTTCCTACAAAAGCACAAGTACTTGAATGCGTGTAAGTAGTCCCCTGTTAAAATTTTACAGCTTGATTTACTCAGGAACTTAGGGCACATTTCTAGCTTGAAATATATGCCTTACTCTCAAATGTGGGCACATATCCCCTGTTGAAATAAAGCAGGAATTCAAGACTTGTCTAAACTTGTCAATTTTATTTAGCAAGGTGATTCCATGGGACTGTAGGTGATTTCAGAGTTANCCTGACCATTACCAGGTGTCTTTCACCTCTACTTATTTTCAAGATATTTAGAAATTTACTGTGCTGTACCTGTTGGTGGTTACTTTATGATTTGTGATAATAAGTCCATATTAGTCTAACTTTTAAATTTTTCAGCTCTAATGGTTTCATCATTGTTCTGTGTCTGTCTTTACTTTCTAATTCTAGAACCTTAGTAATGGTTTTCCTTATGACAAAAAAAAAACCCCAAACGGTGTATAATAAAAATTGAAGTCTGAAAATATTTCAGTAAAATTATTGTCTTGGGAGAGAAGGTCAAGATTTAATGCAGCCACCTCTGGTTCGTCTTTTTCCATTTCTTGTTTTATTTTCTGTTGAAGATTTCTCCAAATATGTAACAGTTTTGCATGACATACTGGAAAGTAGGAAAGAAAGCCATAGAAAGTGGAGACCAGTCCTTATTTAAACCATGGAAAAAATTTAGCAGCTGATCTACTTCGTTTTCCTGTCAGAAAAAAAAAAAATAGGAAGTTTACATTTTAAATAGGCTTATTTAAAAGCTGTGTAATTTTAGGGGGAAGAAGTTCTTTGCAGTTATCTGTGAAATACACAGTAGTAAATGAAAGCTCTTTGTCACAACTTGAATAAAAATCTGGAAGTGGTAGTTTTCGTAAGGAAAAAAGCCTGCTGTTTTGATGAATGGAATTGGAGATATGGTTCATCTTTTGCTTTTTAAAGTGAATGCCCCTTATACACAAGGCAAAATAACCATTGTAATGTATTAAGTAATAAATAAGAAGGAATGGTAGTTTTTTAACCTTTTCTAAATATTCAGCCTTTTCAATTTGTCATGTGGAAAAGTAGTTAGGAGTAGAAGTTTGACTATATTAAGCGGTTTAGTGTATTCCATAGTTTAGCAAGAGATTACAAATGTGGTGTAAAAACTGCCTGTGTGCGTCACCCCTCCCCTCCCAATAAGTCGTATTAAGTTGATTCTCACTGGGTGCTGTAAATTTCCTTTGAAAAATAAAATTATGAGCACCGGTAAGAAATGTACATTAAATTGATTCAACTGGAGGTCTTCTGCTTGCTAATTTGAATTTGATTGAAATCAATCAAGCCTACTGCATCTATTGCATAAAGTTAAGCAACTTGTACAAGTGTTAGAGGATGGGGACCGCAGTTTGTCATCTCTGTGTTGTGGGATTTCCTCAAGTAGGGCTCAACCAGTTAAGTTTCCCATCTGGTGATATGAGAGTTCTTAAGGTCTGTTGGTGTGGTTATTGAGATGTAATATCATTATGGTTATTCACCAAATCTTTATTAACTGACAGGGGTTAAAGTCCAGGGGTTAATTTTGCGATTCTTAAAGTGAAGAAGGGACCAAACTTCGTGGAGTATGAAGTAGGCAGAAATAAAAAATGTCGCAGTTGAATGTGCTGTAGCGTGTTCCAAATTCCTAGATAAACCCTGTGGGTGAAAACCATACGTGTGACACGCTGTATAAATGAAAATATCAGTTACCTAAGAGAAAGAGAGAGGTCACGACGTTTAATTTGGGGGATTGTTTTATTTGTTGGTTGAATTTATTAATGATGATTGTAATGTAAAAGCAAAAGTTTGCAACTATTGCTTTGAGGATGTTGGCTAATGACATAAAGCGGTGCTCGTACCAGCTGCAAGAATCAGTAAGAAAATAGTGGACAAAGTGGTTTGAGTCCTATCAATAAATGATGGAACTCAAGTAATTTTTGGAGAGTCTACACTTCTAATTATTTGCTGGATACAACCACATTAACATCTTTTTTCCGAGACAAAAGTTTGCTCGCTTGCTTGTTTTTTATTCTGTAGTAGATATCAAAGTCAATAGATTAACATAATGAAATACAATTAATATACCTAAACTAAGGTGTTCCATGAAAAAGTTCAAAATTTTTGGATACTTGCATAACTATGAACTGAAACTGTACCTGTGTTTCAGAGTGTGTTTGCCAGGTGATGCTGTTCCCCACTGGACACAAATTGCTGACAACTACAGTCTCATGTATATTAAAAATAAGACAGTTCAATCCAGTTGTTCTAGAAAGGTAAAATAATGATACTGCAATCGAAAAGGGCGTGAGGTTAAGTTTGTATTAGCCTGCTTTGCTGCTTCCCTGCAGCACTAAAAATTTCACCAAGTCTCCAACAGATAATGTTTAACTGTGTTTTTCATTTCAGCTTTGGACTTCAAGGTTTGCGCTTTTTCAAATTTTTCTTAGTGATTGTAAAAACTAAAATAAACAACAACAGACACATGCCGCCCCCCCCCCCCAAAAAAAAATTCTTACACCAAGAGCTAGAATCCTCAAGAAATACTATGACAATGTGACATTAGGTAAACATCAGGGAAGCGAGCAGTATCACATGTACATGTAAGGGGTTTCTTTATAGTTAACAGCTGAACTAATATATTTCCACTCTCAAACAGTTTATTTTTTATCATTCACAGCAACTACAAAGTATCATATGCTGTAAAGTGATACAAATCCCAGACAGTCTTTAGTGATGGAAAGAAGTTAGCAAATTACTTCTAGTAGAGGTATAAAAAAGGAAAACTAGATTGGGCATTCACCTCTAACCTTCCTCCTTTCCCTCTGCCTCTGTCAGACTCAGGAAAATATCCTTTGGTTTTTTTAATAAAGTCCTATCAGGTTGTTACATGTTAGTGAAAATGATTACTGTGTTCAAACATCCAGATGAGCGCTCAGCGAAAAGCTGTTTCTATGGAACTGTTGCTTCTTAAAAACATTCTGCATATGCAGCCGGAAAGACTTAAATCTATCCTAAATGCAGTAATACAGCTGAAAATAGTGCTGAGGTGGCAGGTATGAATGACACAAAGATAATTTGCACAGATTTAGAGAAGTGGTATTGCAGGAGACGGTGGGGGTCTCTAACATTTGGAGTAAGAACTACAGCTGGATGCACCGAGGGAGAGGTGAACAATAGATCAGTTTCAGGAGAAGGAGATAGGCCGAGTAGAAAACAGGCTTGTCTGTTTTCATTACGGAGCTCGTACATGGTTGCAGCCGAGATTAACCCAGAAATAAGGCTGAATGGGAAAAGAGGAGGAGATCAGAAACGTACGTCATATTTCACCTCCCTCCAAACCAAACCCCCAGCTCTGTTGAGGCAGCTCCTCTGAAGGGAAGGCTGGAGAGGGAGGAGAAGCAGGGGTATGGTAACCAAGAATGGGGGAAGGTACTAAAAAGTACGGCTGATTAATGTCTGAAGTATCAGCGGAGGAGATTAGAGTACACTTTCTAACCATCAGCTATTAGTAGGTAATAGGGTGTCTGAGCTGGCTGAACAGGGCCTGAAGCAGCTGGAAGAGCAGACACCTCATTTGTCTCAGAGAGGGGAGACAAGTCTATGGGCAGCTGAATCAAGAGGGTATTTTTGCATGCTTGGGGTTTGATCAGCAACCTGGAGAGCAGGAAAGGGGAGCCAATGAAAACAGGTACATAACGAATTCGGATGGAATGGCATCACTGGAGAAAAAAAGAGGATTTGAGTGTAAGAGCAGAGGTTTGAGGATTTTTCTTGGTGTAGATGTAGACCACTAAAGGCATTGAATGGTAGTAGAGGAACAAGGCCCACAGAGGAAGGAGGAAATAGTTGCAGAAAGCACAGAGACCAAAATAGATATTTTTTTTTTTAATTAGAATTCCCCCTACAATGTAGTTGTTACTAGTTACATGAGATTGTAGTCTTTCAAAGATAAAAATTGCATATGCAGTAAGTACTTAATTTTCCAAATCTATAGGAAAGAAGTTAAAAGCTAAATGATAAAACTGAAGAATAATGCCTTTTCTGCATTATTTAACAAATTAACAGAATGGCCTTTTCTGCATCGATTATTATTTTCCCAAAGTATTTTTGCGACATTTGTGGCTTACTGGTTTTCACCTACTGCTTCCAGTATAGTCCAAAATTCTTTTTCAGTCAGGGAAAGTTTTGGTGTAGTAAAGGAAAAGCGTGGCCAGTTTGTGGGAGTGTTTTCTCAACGTTCTTGGCAGGAGAGAAGCCAGTGTTCTTAGACCTGTTTTGGGCAATTGGGCAGTAATGTTGCCACGTATGGGTAAGAAACTGGTGTGAGAAGGAGTGATTTTGTGGCCAGTCCAAACATACAACAATATGAGCAACAGTTTTCTGGCAGTGCTGTTCAAATGTAGTAAAGTGTCAATGGAACTAAGTCTGGTGTAATATTCCTTGAATAGGCCTTTACATCCTTTCGGGTGTCACCTTGCAGGAGAATGTATCATCCAAATGGAGTGAAATACACAGCAGTCCTACACCTCTCTTTTTCAGTATTATAAATAACCCTACAATATTTAGATACAGCATCTGAAATATTTTAAAATAATGAAGTATCATTTTTTAGATCAAGTATTGCTTTGAGGTGTAACTGCTGGATGCATACCTCAAACATAATTGTTCAAAATAAATAACGTTGTTAAAAGGAAACCATGTAAGTCTTTATTGTGATCTGACTATTTTGCCTTGTATGCTTATTAAGTGTTTATTTTTTCCAAAAATGACCTTTCACAAATGTGGTATCCAATCAACTGCCAATGTTGAAAATGCTGTTAGAATTGAAATACAACCGGAAAAGCGAAGATTTCAGAAAAATGGATTTGAAAACAGAGAATATGTTTAAGTAGTTTTTACAGTCCAAGAAGATGGGTGCTGACAGAACACTGAATTTAGTGCCTACAAAGTAAAGGTTATCTAATTACCTATTTAGAATACAATAACTAAATGCAGTGACCAAAAAATTTTTGATTTGTTTGCACCTTAGAATTTTTGTTATCTTCAGTTGGGGAGATAAAAAAGGCATCTCTAAGAGATAAGTCTTTACACATCGCAACTGTGCTTCAGCCGTGTATTTTCAGCAAGTTGCAAGCTCAGTCTTGAATACAGAGATGACTTCAAGTGTGCGTATTCATAGGGTAGAAGAAAAACAGACATTTGTGTACAGACTTCATAGTTGAGGCTGCAGGTACGTTCATCTCTATATGGAAAAATACCTGTGAAAATACTTGAGCTCAAAGCTTAATATTTGGCTCTTGCAGCTGTACAGGGGATTTATCTGGGTAATACCCATCAGTGCAAATGACACATACATACATCAGTGCGCAAACAGGCTCCAGTAGGAGCGGGCCTTTCAAATTTTGACTTTTATAAAGCACACATGATATTAGTATTCTTCTCGTTCCAAACCTAATTCTAAACTAAAACAAAGGGATTCACTTAATCACTGCTCTAACACTTGTAGAAGGGGTGTTCAAAGTCTTAAAATCTGCTGTACGTTTCAGTGCCCAATTGATACTAATATAAAGGGCAAAAGTTAAAGCTGCAGAAAAAGGGCTATCTTGATTTATAAGACAGTTAACAACTGATCTGTCTGATTATATTGAGACTTTCTTACCTTAAATGCTTTTTCCTGTTGGTCCGTCACTTGTACTGAGTAATTTAAAATATAAAAAAAGATTACTGGAGATGAATTAAAGCTATGGGAAGATGTAGCTTTGAAGGTTTGTTTTCAGTAGACATTTGAACCAAAATGAAGTCAGAATGCTGTGTTCAGAACCTGTAGTACAAACGGTAACAAAAACGTGTTACCGGTTTAATTATTATTGCCTACTTAATGTGGGATTTCTTGCAGCCATGTCCTTGAATAACCATTTCTTAACTAAAATGACACAATTCTGTATCCAGTGATCCATGACTTTAAATATTTGGAAGGGCTATTGATTCACTGAACTGGAAGAAACTAAAGATGTTGAGGCATATTTTCAAAAGTAGAATTAAATGTATCATAAATTATGTTTGCTGATGTATACTCTATTCAGTGTTTTAATAATTAAAAAAATAGCTAGGTACGTGTAATACAGTATTCCATTTACCTGCAATGGCCGTAATTAAACATTGGTGGCATTGTTTAAATCAGCTTTGTGTAATATTATGAGAGCTGCTAGCACCTGCAGCACCTCCTCTTGTTCTCATGTCGTGGTTCTCTGCATGTACCTATTGCTGCTTATGGTAGTCATTCTCTCTAGGTAAATTGTCCATGAGACCAATGATTCCATCAGCAAATTATCCAGAAAATGCCGTCGGTGCGCATGGTGACATTTGTGCCACTGGTGGTTTTGTTGCCATTTCAGTGGTCTAATTAAATTGGCAGTTTTCTCTTGTGCCCAGCATCGTTGTCTCCCTTCCTTTGGCACCTGAGCTCAGACCTTCTCCTTTTCTCTGTCCTTTTAACTGAATATCAAATGCGTTATTGATTGCTCCTCTTCCACCCTCCTCACTTCCACTCCCCTCAACTTGTTTTTTATATCTTTTTTTTTTTTTTTTTTTTGATTGGCAGTATCACCCAGACAAACAGAAGGCAGATGTGCCAGCAGGAGAAGTGGAGGAGCGCATGCAGAGGTTCATCGAAATTGATCAAGCGTGGAAAATTCTAGGGAACGAAGAGACAAAAAAAGAGTATGACCTGCAGCAGCGTGGTAGGTTCCTGCCAAGGAGTGCTGTAGTGGCAGCAGCTCTTTAAATAAGCAGGGTCTGGGAGTGGTAGGTAGATGGTATTTTAAAATGCTGTTTATTGCTGAACCAAATGTTTCTTTCGCTCTTGTCCTACTTTCAAACGTGGATCCATTATTTATAGCTTTTGCTACACATACATTAGCTAGTGAAAACATTGAATTACTTCCAACAGAACATTAGGTGGCGTTACCCCTAATAATTTGAAAGGATGTGGTATTTATACTAATTACAGACCTTAGCCCTTTTTATTTTATTAAGGCAGCTTCATTAAGCATTCTTAATTTTAAGTCTTATGCTACATTTTATGCAGTATCTTAGATATAGGTATTAATCCATTTATACCTAATGTTCGATGTGTGTGGGTTTGTAAGCACTTTAGAATCATTAAGACACATCCTTTTTGGTTGTGTGTGTGTTATAGTAGCTTGTATAATTCATCTGTAGTCTAAACTAGTCTTTTTAAAGCAGGTTTATAAATAATATTCCAATATAACACATTAACTAGGCAGCTCTAGCATGCATTTCTTTTTATACCTCTCAGAAAATAGCTTCTTAAAACAGTGACAGGCTGTTGTGAGAAAGAAAGGGGGGAAATGTAGGTCAGGTCTGTCACACATGGGCTACCATTACATGAAGTGATAGGCTGTCTTTCTGCTCTGGCCTCAGGATAGGAGTCCCTCAGCCTTCCATTAGAACCTTCAATAAATGTATATCCACCCTACATGTTAATGGGGGGAGTCAATAATAGTGTATTGCCTGTGGGGAAAACACTCAGTCGCACTCTGCAGTAACACACTCTGGTCCAGCATTGACGTGTAGCCACCACCACTTTTGAATGTGTCTGATAAAAGCCCACTGTCTCTGCAGCTTGTTATTGAATTCTCTTCCATTGTACATTGGCACACCATCAGACCTTTCTCTCTTGTGCTGATTTTTAACTCCCCTGCCGCTGCGGATACCAGAACTTTGAGAGACAAAGGCTTAGTCATTCTGGCAGATAGGCATCACTGCAGGATAAAAAGAGTGATACAGAATTCTATATACCCAGGATGAATCCTCTAGTTAAATAATCTTGTGTTGCAGGCTTTGTGTGGGTTTTGGAAAAGAGGAGGGAGAACAGAATTGTTGAATAAATATTTTAAAAGAACGGAAAAAATTGCATCTTTGGCTAATCTGCTATATAAACAGTATTAAGATCAAACTTAAATAAATTTTTCATCTCAAACTTATTTTTTTAAATGCCTGAATGTGATGCGAAAACAGGATTTTCTGCTACCCCATCCTCTCATCCTATTGTACTCAGCATTGCAGTATCAGCTGCGTCTTCCATTTTCACAAATTGTACATCCACGGGAAAAAAGAAATATGAGAGATTAAGTTACAGTCTTTTGTGAGTTTCACCTAAAGCTAAATACAGACCACAAAGTTCCATTTTGCTTGGGTCAGGTTAATTCACTGAAGTCGAGAGCTACATGAAGATTTAATAAGCTACTTTGTTTTCCCAAGGAATTTAAGGACATTGCTATAAATTAGCTTTGACAAAATTTATTCTACAGTATTTTAAAGGTTATTCATATTTCCTGAGATTCTCTTGCATCTGGATGAGTTCATCTAAAAGCAATCTCAAGATTCTGTAAAAAAAGACTTAGTAAATAAAGAAAGCAGATTGTACATTTCTTTACGCGGGTATTTGGTGTGGAAATGGGGCAGATCTATTTTAATGGAGAGGGTGCCATTCACAGAGGCCCCAGTGTTTCAAACTAAGCCACATGCGACATACATGTGCAGTGTCGCTGCGGTCTCTGCAGCGTGTTCCCTGGCAGCAGAATGATGGTGAAATAAATTCTAGTTCTTTGAATGCCTGTCAAGCTGCTTCTGAAGTCATGATTCTAGACGAGTTCGTAGACGCTGCTGTAAAAGCTCACAGAAACAAAGGAATTGAGACAGCAGCTAAGGGGAATGGCGATGAGAGACGTAATACAGCAAGTTAGTAGGAGTGCACAGCCTAGGAATCATAATCCAGAGGATGCCAATGTGCATGTGGCTGCCAGTCAGCAGCAAGTCCTTTCCACTGTAGTCTTTTTCCCATTTCACAGGTTGTTATTTGTATGTACCTGCTTGTTTTATACTAACTAAATTGTAAATACTTGGCTCAGAAACTCAATGTCCAGAGAAGTTCTAAGAAGCTGAGATTCTGTGGGGCTCTGTGGTTTTAATTGTGGTTTGGGTTTTTTTGATCAACTCGTTGAGAATACCAAGTGAATGTGCTTCCATATCTTAATACTGCTGCTCTCTGAAGGTATCACAGTGATCTCCTACTGATTTTGTTGTGTCTTCAGGCCATAGTATTAAAGAGGAAAGCACAAACCTCAAACTGTTTAGAGGTTTGGCCTAAATACTTAGCCAAGGCTCTCTGGTCTGGAAATCTTACAAGAACTGCCTTTTTGTATGTTTTGTGAAAATTTTTCCAATTCATTGTTTTTTCATATCTTTAATAACATAGTCGATAGACTAAGGGAATTAGGTCTCTTTAGCCTGGAAAAGAGGCGTCTGAGGGGGGACCTAATTAACACTTATAAATACTTGAAGGGTGGGTGTCAGGAGGATGGGGCCAGGCTCTTTTCAGTGGTGCCCAGTGATAGGACAAGGGGTAATGGGCACAAACTTGAGCACAGGAAGTTCCACCTAAACATGAGGAGGAACTTCTTTCCCTTGAGGGTGGCAGAGCACTGGAACAAGCTGCCCAGGGAGGTGGTGGAGTCTCCATCTCTGGAGACATTCAAAACCCGCCTGGACGCGTTCCTGTGCAACCTGCTCTAAGGTGGCCCTGCTCTGGCAGGGGGGTTGGACTAGATGATCTACTAAGGTCCCTTCCAACCCTATGGTTCTATGATGAGAATACCCTTTTATAATGGTGAATCTTTTGCTTCCAATCCCTGTGAAAAAATTGGGGGATGGAAAAAAAGCTGCATAACAATTTACTTGTTAAGAATGGACTTTTTTTTTCCTTAACAGATTTTCTTCTTCGGGATTTTTCCATTCTTTGTTTGGTATCCCATTTACAAAAGATGAATATGCAGTTAAAATCAAGTTTTCCAGTAATAATTACCAAAGTTTTTCAGTGAGTTTAGCTTGGAAAAAAACCTGGTTTGTGGTTTTCATATTAGAAGTCATCTGAACTCTGAAAGCTCAGGCTTTTATGTCACAGTTTGAAAGAGTAAAATACTTTTCACAGAATCAGAGAATCATGTAGGTTGGAAGGGACCTTCGCAGGTCATCTAGGTCAATCTCCTACTCAAAGCAAGTTCATGTAGGTCAGTTGCTCGGACCTTCTCCAGCCTAGTTTTTAATATCTCCAAGGATGGAGATTCTAGAGCTGCGCTGGGCAGCCTGTTCCAGTGTTTGGACACTGTCATAGTAGAAAAACCAAAACAAACAAAGCAAAAAAAACCCCAAACCAAACCCAAAACCAACAAGGTCTTGCACCTGGGAAAACATAATCCAGGAGTGCAGCATGGACTGGGATCTATGCGTCTGGGGAGGAGCTGTGTGGAAAGAGACCTGGGGTCCTGGTGGACAACAAGCTCAATACAAGTGAACAGAATGATTCTGTGGCAAAGAAAGCCAAGAGGATGCTGAGTTGCATCTACAAGGGCCTCACCGGAAGAGATAAGGAAGTCATTCTCCCACTCTACTCAGCACTTGTCAGGCCACACCTGGAATATGGTGTTCAGTTTTGGTCCCCGCTCTACAACAAAAGCTGTGGAGAGGCTGGAGAGGGTCCAGAGAAGGGCCACAAAAATGATCAAAGGACTGGGAAGCCTGCCCTGTGAGGAACGGCTGAGAGAACTGGGTTTGTTCAGCCTTGAGAAAAGAAGGCTTAGGGGATAACTTACCAGAATTCCTACAAAGAAGGTGGAGACTGTTTTTACAAGGAGTCACGTGGAAAAGAGGAGGGGAGGGGTAGTGGGCACAAGTGACTCCTGGGGAGATTCCAACTGTACACAAAAGGAAAACTTTTCACAATGCGAACAACCAGCCATTGGAATAATCCCAGGGAAGTGGTGGATTCCACATCATTGTACACTTTTAAGGTTCGGCTGGATGGGGTGCTGAGCCACCTTGTCTACACCGTGCTTTTGCCAAGAAAGGTTGGACCAAATGATCCTTGAGGTTCCTTCCAACCTGTTATTCTATCATTCAGAACACATTTTCCTTCTATCAAGTCAGCTGTGAGGACTCTTTCTGCAGTGTGTCTTGCAGTTCTCGTCCTTCCAGCGTGCACCTCTGAGAAGTCTTCTCTACACCCTCCTATTAGGTAGCTGTAGACAACGAGATGCCCGTGTTCCTTTGCCTTCTCCTTGTATGATGCATGTCCCAACCCCTGACCGTGCTGCCAGTCCACCGGACTTGCTCCTGTATGTCAGGCGTTTGTACTGAGGAGACAAACTGGACATAGGACTTGAGATGCAATCTCATGAAGTGATGAGTAAGATGAAAACAAATCACTTCCTTGACCTGCTGGCTGCACTTTTGTTAATGCAGCCCCGTGTGGGGCTGGCCTTTGCCATGAGAGTGCCTCGCTGACTGGGGTTGAACCTGCTGTCCACCTGGACGGTCAGGTCCTTTCTGGAGAACTGCTTTCCGGCCAGCTGTCTCCAAGCCTGTTCTGGTGCATTAGCTTATTCCATCCCAAAAGCAGGACTTAATCTTTGTCCAACCCTGCGATGTCCCTGTCAGCCCGTCTCTATGGCCTGTCGAGGGCCCTTTGAATAGCAGGCCTGCAACTTTCGTGGATTTTTGTTGACTTAAATACAAGGGAACTTTGTATCTAAACAGTCGCATAATTAAGGTTATTCATTTTACTAATAAATTTTACATTTTAATTATTAATAAATTATTAACAGAAAGGTCACAGTTAAAAATAAAATTATTACTTTGATTAATTTCCTACACTAATAGCAAATAATTCAAAGCTAGTAATGGGAGTGACCCTAAAACCAGTTGTTTTATGTATGCTTTTGGGGCAGAGGCTGGAAAAATTTAAGAATCTAAGGTTTTTTTCCATGTATGGCTCCAGTGAGGTTCTATCCGGGATAATATGTTTTGATGTGATGATGGACGCAGGTGTCCATGAAGCAGAAGTGTTTATAGGGTGGGGGATGTAATCACCAGTAGGGGCCTTCACATCTCAGCACATACCTCCTATTGATATTCAATTTTTAAATTACATTTTTAGGAAAAGATTGCAGATATAATTTTCATACATCAATACATATTCCAGCATCATTTTCTTTGTTCTTGCTTCATTTCTTAGACATAAGGAATTGCCCGTGCCACTTGTCTCTGAGAATGATGCTGGTTCCAAGCTCTCAGTATCTTCCCTTTAGGCAGTGGGACACAACAAAAATTTTTCCTTAGCCTAAAATAGCTCATTTTAAAATACCTGGTCACTAATTCAGCTTCCACTGACTATACCAGTCTCTTTAAATCTGAAAAATCTCATTCCCACTCTGTTAAGTTTCTACTGCAAGTTTAGAAGGGGAGTCTTTATACAGGGGTGCTCATAAATTAGGAGAATGACAACCAAATAGAAGGTAGCTCCTCCTCCCTGTGCTCCTTCCCCATTCCTCTTTCAGAAGGGTAAACTGAAAAGACTGGATTGGAGATGGTCACTTTCCCATTAATCCAGCATTCCCTCCTGCTCCAGCAATGAAGTGATGATTCTGTATCAGACATCAAGATATTTTACATAATTTGGTAAATGGGATGCCAGAAGAATAACCTCACAAATCCACTACGAGAATAAGCAGAAGCAAGACAGAAGCCTACAAAAATGCTTTTAATAGCTAGCAGAAATGGCAATTGAACACCTTAACTACCTTGTTACAAGAAAGGAAAAAAAAAAAAGCAGCGTATTTTAGGTGTTCCTTGTTAAGAAAATTCCTTCTTAAAAAAATACTTTTAGACCAAAATAAAGCTTTTAACATGGCTGTTAATGTAGGCTTTTCAGTGTGCCAGGTTATACTCTTTCAGTGACAGAAGCGTACGTTCCTTTCTCTGGCCTTGGATTTTACGGCTGTAGACCTTCAGCTGGTGCTGGAACACAAGCCTTTCACCGCAGCTCTTCGGAGTTAATTCAGAGCTGCACTGGCTACAAGCTAAGCAGCATTTTTAAAATATTTTTCAACAAACATAGCTTTTTGTTATGAAAATTCTTAACACGTGACTTTTTTATAATTTCAAATTAAAGTAAGCATGGTTATTTTAAATTAATGCAAGAGACTCAAACTGAAGTAATTGTTTAAAAGCTAAACAGCCTATTAGAAAAGATTAACTTGTGAAAACATCCAGGTTTTGAGAACCGTGGTGATTCTGAGTAGATACTGTGAACAGTGTTTCATTGACAATGCATATCTTGAACTTTTTAAAATTATGTGTTTGTTTGTTTTTTTTTTTTTAAAAAAAAGCAATCCTAAGAATATATGACTGATAAAGAGCTAGAAAAATCTTTTAAATATTATGACTATTTTTACTATTACCATAAACTGTTAAAAGGGTTAAATTTCCATTTACTGCTTGCAGCCCTTTCCCTAAAACTCAGCCTTAAATAGCCCAAGAAATATTTATTGTATCCTCAAGTGAAACTTAAATACCTTTCCTCTTTTACAACTTCTGAATGACCCAGCAAGGGCTCTAGTAAAGCTTTACTGAACCAAGCTGCTAATAGTTATTTAATGTTGTTCTGTAGCCTGAAAGAATCTCAGTAGATTTTTCCTTTTAATCTCTCTGAATTGCAGGCTCATAAACCTCTCTGATGAGCCTGCCAGTGTTTTCTTAGATCCTGCAGTTGAGACAATGGAGCTGCAGAATCCTTTCACCTCTTGTTGTCAGACAAATCCAATAGACGGGGAAGCCAGGCAGGCTGTATTTCTTGGGAATTCCAATTTGGTTTTCAAGTTATGGTAGGTGATCAGGTCTTCGCAGCTTTCCCTGTCTGTTGAGGAATGCGTTTCAGAAAACAACTTGGTACAGAGACTTCTACAGCTTGAGCAGCCGCCACATCTAAGTAAACCTACCACACAACTCCGTCCTGGGAACACCACCAGGCTTAAACAACCTCCTCCGGCAAGGCAGTGAAAATCAGACATCAGTTTACTTCAGAGACCCACTAACGAGGGAGTCCTGGCTGCAATAGTAATGATGTGGATGACATGAGGACGAGCGCTAGAGTCACTAACACGCTCTGAAAACCATTAGGTTTGTAGTTCTGCCTGTAGCCTCCCCAGACTCATACTGGGCTGGGCCTCTGTGTTTAAATAAGTGGCTAAATCAGTTTCATCTGTCTTAAGAGACGTTATATTGGGTAGTGTGTCTAATAGGGTAGCTAGGAAATAAAAAAGCTTTGTTCAGCTCCAGAAAATAAGTTTCTCCCGCTTGAATCAGATAAGCAAATAAATGGGTCATAAAAAAATGGCTGACAGGAGCGGTTACTGCATTACGTGACAAGTTTGGAGACTTACTCAAATCGAGAATACTAATTGAAAATTTACGCCTTTTGCGATAACCAGCAAGACTCTTTGAGACTTGAGCATCAGATTAGGAATAACGATCTCTGTTCAGGCTGGGAACTGGACGAGGGATTCGTTTTGCCTGTTGATTTTCTAAAAAAAAGAAATTTAAAGTTGTTACTTATTTTTAAAATGACAATTGCAGTAATGAATTAAAAGAGCTTGCTTGAAATTCTGTTTCCTGGGCTGCTTATGTTGTACTGTGTTTGGAACAGAAGAGAGAGCAGGCTTTTCCTCTGCCATCTTCTTCATTACTTCGCACGTAACTTTACTTCAGGAAGTATGGGAACCTCGGGAATTTGCATCTCGCCGGTTCTCTTCATGGTGGCATATGATCCATCTGCCCTTTTTGTATTTTCTACCAGCAAGACCCAGACCTCCACCCCCCATCCTCTAAAATCTATTCTGAGTGAAATCCTGCTTTGTGAATTCCAAATAGGAAGGCCTGGTTTCTTTTTAACTCATTTTTTTGCCACCTATAAAGTAAGCTTGGGAAAACCTGTTCTTCCTACTATTTTCCTTTGTGAATTTTTCTTCAGAAAAGAAACAAGCGAAAAGGAAGCGCTTGCCTTTTTCACCCTGTTCTCACCGATAGAGTTTGCCGCCTTCCACCACAGTGGAGAGAAGAACCTGAAGGTAGGTTGGTAGCTGGACAGGCTTCATTTTCACCTCTGCTTTTTTCCCTCCTGAAGAAGGAGAAGGAGGAATCTTTACATCACGCAAGGCCTGCGGGAGGAAAGGCCTCTCTGACTGGTTTTGAGAGTGTTCTCGGGACATTCACTGTTCCCATCCTCGGGTTCTGTAGCTGGACAATGTCTGTACCAGACACTACCAACTATCCAAGTAATGCAAGTTATTTGGCATGAGCTAAGACCATCTGACCTTTTATTTGATGTTGGCCATCTCATGCAGTTAACTAATGGTCTGATCAGGTGTTAAGAAAAATGTTACTTTTCATAACTAAAATGTTATTCATAGCTCTTGTTTATGTGCCTGAGAGTGCACACAACAGTGAGAGCGACCGACTGATAGGTGTATCTTCCAGCTTTCTTTCATCTTTACACTCTTGCTGATTTTTCTTCCCTTTCTTTGACAGCAGTAAAGTATTACGTGCGAGCAGATTAATTTTCTTTTAATTCTGACCTTTTCACTACAGAATAGGCGTTCAGCAAAGGTAACGTCAAAGAGGCTGTATTGATTCTGTCATTATTTCCAATGTGTCTGATTTGTTTTAACCTGCTTCATTAAAATCAATTTAGATGAGGCTCATTCTCAAGTATCTATAATTTATATTTCTGTTAATTAAAATAGTCATTTACTTGCAAAATAAATACTGGGGCTTAATATTTGGTTGGTTTGTGTGAAATCAGCTAAAGGGGACATGCACGTGTGTCTCTGTTCCGAGTCGCTACTTCAGTCTTCAAAATCTGGTATCAGCTTTTGAAGAGTCAGGTGGTTGCGGTCAGAGGATGATGTTTGGCGATAAAGCAGGAAATACTCCGTTATCCGATCAGATAAAGGCTGGAGTTGTGCGGTATTTCTGGGCTGTTACTGGAGGAGGCAGCTGGAAGTCCCATGTTTCCACTTCTCAGTCCAGAGCAAAGAGCAGTTACATGGAAGCTGGGAACCATTTAGAATACCTCACAGTCTAGTGATTAGGTACGGCAGTCTCTTCGGAATTAAAATAACATAAAATAATCTGTGTCTCTGACTCCTCAGCAAGTGCGTAGTAAGTAGTTCTGGAATAAGAAATTCTCTCACTGTCACCTTACTTTTCATAAAAAGCCTTACAGAACTGTATGCTCTAGAAAGCTTGGTGTTATCCGACTACAAAACTCGTTTAAAAACTCACCAAGAGAAGGAACAACTTTCTTCACAACAACCTGATTTAAACCTTAAATAACCGCTAAGCTCCCGGGTCTTGCCAAGTCTAAGGCATTTCTGTGTATGTGCTAAAGATCAGCTTTCAGGCATTTCTGGTTCTTTAAAATTTAGCATCTGAAGAGTTGGAGCTTCCAGGTGTCGGGCAGCAGCTGGAAGGTTTTGTGCAGCAGGTTGTAAAGGGTTTATGTCCCCCCTGCCTTTTTTTTATAATACCTTTTGTGGTTTTGCTTGTAACTGTTGACAAAATCTTACATTGTCATGTTAAAGAGCTTAGTGTGTACTTTGTACGTCAAATATGAGTGTGCTCATTGCAAAATTGCAAAACCCAAATTGTATTCGTATTGCACAGTTTGCATTTGATAATTTCAGTCGTATCCAATGCTTTTCGTGTCATGCTGCACTCAGTGTTGGAAGGACATAGGGGATCAAATGGCAACAGATGTCACGCGTGCAGGCCAGAACTCACCTTCTTTCTGTGCTGAGACTCTTTATGGTAAAAGAACGCTTGGACTAGTCTTCCCCTAAAAGCGTTTTCCATGTATCTTTTGTTAGGAATATCTTTTTGCAGGAATCTTGGTGTTCTCGCACACAACCCTAATGTCTACTTTTTTTGGGGGGGGGGTTATTTGGCTCCTCCTTTCCGAAGGAGAATGGGTGGCCAAAGAGAGATTGTGGGGTCTCCATCTGTGGAGATATTTAAAATCTGACTGGAGGTGGTCCTGGGCAGCCTGCTGTAGCTGGCCCTGCTTGGGCAGGAGGGTTTGATGTGGGGATCTTGAGAGGTCCCTTCTGACCTCAACCGTTGCGTGATTCTGTGAAAAGCACAGGTAAGCAGACAATTCACAATTTCAGCTGCTGGAAGTGTAGTTACAGCCAGGCTTTTAAAAGGTATTTATAACAAAACAAAAGTTTGCCCCTAGTTTCACGAATTCGTTTGGAATGTGCAAAAGTGCTGGTTTCAGTAATGTCTTGATTTCAGTAATACATCTCCACCACTGATTTCTGGCTACAGCAGGACATTTTCCAGCTTACGCAGAGTAAAATTTCAGAGAATTGCATTTTTAACCGGTGAGGTGGTGTAGGTTTGACTCCTTAGTAGGGACCAGACTGACAACTAGCATATAAAACTATGAATTTATCAGGAAGAAATAAGGACCTGTATGTTGCCAGGGTTGAACGTTTGTCATGTTTTCTTTATAGAAGATAATCTGACGAAAGAATGGCCACTACACGCACAAGTGTGTCTTGAGGATATGTCCTGGAATGAAGGTAGGAGTGCCCTACTGCTGGTTCCCGCTGCCTTTCACGCCACTGCAAATGTTTCCTGGTTTTTCTGCATCTGATACCATTATGTTTTCTTATTGGAAGTTCTACTTTTTTTTAATATTTGCTTCAGATTTAGCTATTCTGTTCCTGTGACTACCTGAATTGGAACTCAACTTTCCATGATACTTAGTTTGCATTCCTTCTTCATCTCTTCCCCCTCCCACCCCAGCTTGCCGTACCCCCTTTTATCCTGCTCTTTTCCGGTAGCGTAACTGAGTATTTAGATTTCCAGGTTCTTCCCAAATCTCTCATGCATCTTCTTGCTCTTTCTGTGACAGTAGAATGCAAATGTTCTCATAGAAATTATTTTTTGTCAGTGTGTTACTTTCCCTCCTTTATATTACTCTAGCTTTTATCATTTATTTGTTTTTTGAATGAACGGCTGATGCTTTTACTGATTTTTTTTTTTAAGCTGGGGCGGGGGGGAATCCTGTCTACTTTTCTTTCTTCTGTACCATTTTTGTTTCCTGGGTTAGCAGTCTGCTTTGGAACTATCCTTGATCTGTCATATGTATGACTAACACCCCTCAGTTTTTTCTTTTAATATGTGTGTTTCACTGATGTGCACCTTTTTTTTATTTGCTTTTTTTAAAGACGACGCTGACCCTGGCTGTTTGGCGTAAGAATACCTCACAGTCACGGAAGCATTTTAAGATTATAGTTGGTTTTTGAGCAACAAATGGTAGCGCAGGTACTGGTATCTACAGTGCGGCAGTGGGAGGTCACCTGTTCTTAAGAGGGGCTTTGTGAAGAAAATCCAAAATAAATTCCTGACTCTTCTCAAGGACTAAAGGCTTTTTTGTTTTCTTTTTTGGCAGATGAACAATGTTATACTCTTTCGTGTCGATGTGGTGGGAATTACACTGTCTTCAAGAGTGAAACCAAAGACATATCTTTGGTTTGTTGTGACACATGTTCACTTGTCATCGAGATCCTCCAATGATTGTTTCCATCAAGCACATTAAGAGTTACAAACTTTAAAAGACCGGACAAACAGGGGACAGCATCTGCTAAAGAAATGCGTGTTAAAGAAAAGGGGGGCACTACAAGAACAAGTTCAGTCAGGCCTAAGAAAGGAAATGTGCCCATTTGCTAACAGCTCTGCAGACATGAGGCTTGGTTTTTTCCTTCAGCAGCGAAAGAGCTCGTTATTAAAAACCT
Organism: Rhinoptilus africanus; assembly: GCA_013400135.1. Classification (NCBI taxonomy): domain Eukaryota; kingdom Metazoa; phylum Chordata; class Aves; order Charadriiformes; family Glareolidae; genus Rhinoptilus; species Rhinoptilus africanus. The sequence continues at coordinate 143,219 of VXBO01012109.1, read as the reverse complement.
CCACAACAGAACACTAAGTTCTGTACAACTGGAATACACCTCATCAGCTAAATGATGTTTCTTTCAGCAAACAACGGAATAGCTTCTTTCAATCTCAGTCTATATCAACTGTACCTTGGGCCCTACCTCTTAGGTTAAATCCTTTTAACAGCTCAGATGACAAAATTTAATCAGGAGGCATACACGTGAGAACGCTCTGAAGATAATGAAGAGTAAGGGGCATTAATGGGAAACAGGAACATTTCCTACTTCTGTGCTAAATATTTAACTTCATTAAGTGCTCGCAAGGACTTGAGCCTTGGGAAGAGGTGGCAGAGACCTGCAGATCTAACGGGCTGCTTGCCTTGGTACTAATTAGCCGGTAACTGTAACAGTGCATCTACGTTAAGTTTTCAGCTTGGGGCAGAAGCACGTTTTGAGCTGACTCTCTCCATCATCTAAGCACATGCAGTCTTCATTCCTTCCATGAAAACTAACCGGGAAGCTGTGCTCTGGGCCCTACTGGGCATCCAGTCCACCAGTCCAAACTGGAGCTAGTTTAAGGAAAACCCTACAAAACACATATAAAGGACCAGCAGTTCCGGAACCCCACTGTTGCCCTTTTCAGTTCCAGTCCTGGCCTGGCACACTGTTGGTAATGGAGGCAGAGCTTTGTGACAATGTAATAGTGCGCGGTGCCTTTTTCATCCCTTGTTAACAGTCAGCGCTAACCTTGGCTTGTAGTAAAAACCAAAAACTTTCTAATAAATCCAAGCACTTAGTGTGAATAGCCAGAGGAAACAGAGTAAGAGCATATCATTGCATATCGTTTTTGTTGATGACGGCAGTGTATCATTCCCACTTTCAAGTTAGATGTAATCTCAGAAAGAGACATCTTTGTCAAGTAATACTTGTGTTTATTCTAAACAAAAATAGTTACATTGATTTTAGTAGAAAATATTATGAAAGCTAGCAACAGTCATTTTAATCTTCTAATCATCAAGAAATCTGTGGCCATTGGGGCTTGCACGTAGAAATCCAAAGTCGTTCAGAGGCCATATCTGTAAAATAAAATACAGTTACAAGAGATTTTCATCACAACTCAAAGTTCAGAATTTTCATTTGTTACTGTTATAATTGTTTCATAAACTGCATAATTTTTTAGCTCTTTGGTTGACCAGGTGTATGAACTTTCTCACCTGTGTGTTTGTTTTACCAGGAGTAATAAATACTATATATCAGGAGGAATCATCATTCCATAGTGGCCAGAGACAACACTAGTTTATACACAGCATGTGAGGGAAAGCCTCACAAATTACAGGGTTTTTTTCAGCCTTAGAAATAAATATATTCCTAGAAGATATTTTTCAAATTCAAAGTTTTCTGGTTTGTAAACCTCTTAACAACTTAGAAGTATGTTCTTGATCCATCTAGGAGAAGGAGTACCACGGACGTTATCTCCCGGTGAAAGTAGGTCTGCATGGTGCACGTTTGTATTTTCAAGATGGGCAACTGAACTGCAAATACCAAACCTTGGAAAAAATTTCCACAGGCTTATAGGTAAGCGTATAGCACGCAGAGAGGTGTAAGGGTGTGGAGCGCCTGCTCTCCACCAGGGTGGTCCTCTGAGGAGGGGACTACTACCATGTGGAGAAAGGAGGAGCACAAAGCGTGACCAAATACAGGCACAGGCCTCAGAGAACGATGCTCACCAGTAAGAAAAAACTTTTTTCTCCAGAAATTAACTATCTAGCTGCTCATACTACTGAACGATCCCAGGAGTACTTTCCTCTGAATGTTCACTAATTACATGTAGGCTGGCCTTGCATGCAAAAAAAAGTTATAGGGAATCAAGGACATTCTTTTACACTTTGTCTCCCTTGACTGCCTGTGTCTCTTCGCAACACATTATTTCAAGGACGGCACAAGGGGATCAGCAGGAAGAAGGGAATGAGATGATGTTGAAGAAGGAATGCCCTTTGTGGCTCTAATCCCATAAAAATCTCACAGCCTTTGCTCAATACGAGCAGAGAACATTGCAAGAAGAAAGACATTGCATAGACAGAGAAAGATGATGCACTACCTTGTTCCCAAAGCATCTGTCAGTATGATGTTTATCTTGCTCTTTTTTCATTAGAATTTGATCTTAAGGAAGGTATGCAGTCACCTTCCAGGAGCAGCAGCTTAGCCTTTAACTGAGCTGGTGGAACATCCACAGCACAGAAGGAGCTTTTGCTGCTTTCTGCGTGGAGTGAAAAACTAATTTTCTGGCAGTGCCAAGGTTCGATACTGGAAACCCCACGACTTGTCCCCAGCGCTAAAGGCAATGACAGAGGTGGCAGTTACGGATGGATGTAGCAAGACACAGCATCAGCTTACTACTGGGCTGGGACCGCACACTGCTAGAAGCTCCCAAGCCTGGCCTCTGTCAGGGCCCGGGCGGCACCGTGCAGAGTTGCCATCAGTTGGATTGTGCCTGCGCCCTCGGGAAGACAGAAGGATGAGTCATTCCCAGGACCTCAAGTTCTGTGGATCTGAAAAAAAGCTCAAAGCTCTCTTGTGCAAATATCTTAGAAAATAAGTGTCTTTTTTGGCATGTGCAGTTATGGAAGAGCATGAGGAGCGTCTGCTGACACACAGAAATATACCGAAATAATATGCATATTAGCCAGTGAGCTGTTTTAAATTCCACAGAAATATACAGCGATACAAACCAACAACAGAAGGATATTTGTGATCTTGGTTAGAAGCAAAGCTACGGCATTCCAGGCTCTCCAGAGGGCTTGTGCTAGCTGCAGGCTGGGTGTCAAGTCTTTGTTTGGCCTCGAAGGCAAACAGGAGTGAGAGGGGATAGGAATATCCCAGATTACAGATCTAAGATGATCTGGGTAAAGGCCCGGAGAAGGAAGTTTCCTAGGCCATTCACTACGGCACAAATCTCATTTCAGGCAACTCAAATCACACCTACTGCAACTTGGCTTTCTTTCAGTGAAAGTAATCAAATTTGGTTTAAAGATTGTTCTGACAATTTGGTTTCAAATTCATCACAGTAATCTTAGTGGCAAGAGTTAGAATGAAAAAGATGTTTTATCTAGTCTGCATGCAGGAGAGAAGGTGAGAAACAATACTGATGGTTGGAAAGGGGATGGAACAAGCCTTCTCTGTGAAACAAAGACATGCCACTGTGTGTAGTAATTCCCAAGTCTTTTAAAGTTATGACAGAAGTTGACTGTGACTACTTGGTTCAAACTGGCTAGTCCAATTAGCAGCTATTTCCCCTTGCCCGCTTTGGTTTGGCCTACATAGATTTGATCTGATGGATGGGGGATAAATGGGGCTAACTAGCTCTTTTGAAGATAGACTACAGATCTGGTTTTGACATGGAGCCTAAGTCCAGGGAATGCGCAGGATATCCTGCCTAGGACAGGATGAAGTGCGAGTTCTGTCAAGTGGGACTCCCAGGCTTTTACTGAATTTGCAGCTGCTTTGATTCCAGGGCCTTTTTATGGAATGAACTTGTCTCGGAGTGGGAGTTAATATGCTGGTAGGGAGGAAAGGGGGCACATATAATCAAGCATCATTATTTCTGTATGGGTTAAAAACTGGTGCACCAGCATTGGCTGAGAATCTTAAGTCTAAACTTCACAGATAAGCTACAGAGAAAATTTGTTTATGTTTTGCCAAGAGTAGGCTGCCTAAACAAACTTGGTACAAGCTCGCTCTCCTGTTGAAATCCATGACTTACAAATTAGATTGTTTTGCATCCATTAGTAAAAATGTAACTTGGTATTCAAAGGCACCGTTACACCTGCTTCTCCAAAATCCCCTCTAAGCTTCTGTTCTCCAGGCAGTAAAAGATTTTTCATGAAAGAGAAGCCAAACCTCTGGCAGACTACATTAAAAAGCATATATAGGCTTCTTGGCCAGTGGGTTACTAATTAGGTACCTCCATGCAGACGAGCTGTATTCTGCTGCCTTTCACTGTAATGTTCAATAGCAACGTACAATAGCAGGATCACGGCGTTCTAATGTGAATTGCCATAAACAACCCAAACTATAATTTGAAGAATAAACTCTTTTTTGCTTTTGTTAGGCACCACATACTTAAATCTCATTAAAATGTCCGTAATCGCTACCCTATGCACCATCATAAAAATGCTAAAAATTCAGTTAAATCATTATTTTGATTAAGTATCAAGTGATTGCATACTGTCTTTTTAAACAGACAATATTCTGCAGTCCAAAAGTACTACTTCAATATGTAATATCCGTGTGTAAGCTCCATTCATTTTACAGAGTTCACCGGTTGCCAAATTTAGGGTTCAGTCTTGTCAGTCACTTTGTTAAAGTCTCTCAGACAACTTTCTTCTTGCGGTTGACAGGAATTTATTGCTGTGGAGAGACACTGTGAATAATTACGTCTGTCCACATGCAAAGGTTCTTCACGGACATGTTATTTGCTAACAGTCCCCTTCAGGAAGGAAACGGCAGTTTTTCTATACTAGTACATCAGTTGGTCAAAATGTTTTTTCAGTTGGATTATTAATACCACGTTCCTATTAGGAGGCCTGTCAGCATATTAGCATCATTTGTGTTTTAGCAGTTAATAATCCAAGCTCAGACCTGGGTCATAAACCCAGCCCTATTTAGAATCAGCGCTTTTTTCTCTGGCGTACGTGGCAAGGCAAACAGTGCAGAGGGGGAGCAGGGAGCACTCGGTGAACGCTGGGGAAGAACTGGAAGCAAGTGCTATCCAGAAAGCAGAGAGGTCAGACGCAACTCAGTGGTGGGGCCGGGGGGAACACGTTATTTGGGGTTTGGTAAGCAATTAGTGATGATGGCCAAGAGCTGCTGCAAGGTTTTTCGCAAAGTCCCGAGTTGTGTTCATAAAAACTGTAAATTAAGTATATAAAACATCATTATATTGGAAAGATCTAATCTTCCCTGTGCGTGTAATACAGCTATGCTCAATTACGGTTTTGTGGGTGTGTTGCAATGTATGGAGAATAGTTCTCAAAACCTTTTTGATTGTTCTTAGTGGCAGCATTTTAAATCTAGCTTTGTAAAAGCTGGCGCCTAAGTCTATAATAAATACATACCCTCTCGTTTCTAAGATTAAACTTCTTACAGAGAGGAAACTGTCTTAGTTTCTTCTTTTCGGTAAATGAGTAAATTAATAATGCAGATAACGCGAAAAAGTAATTTAGTGCGAAATAAAGCTGTAGAATTGCTGAAGCAGAAGGAGAAGGAACCACGGAGGTTTATACAATACAATATTAATCCAAAGCATTTTTTTCTAAATAAAATAATTACAGTGGCACAGATTTGACTTTACTGTCAAGGCTTTTTCTCAGGTGTAGTTTAAAAAGCAGCAAGGCCACTCTAGGTGTCTGAAGTATGCATGCGAGTCCTAAAAAGATAACCTTTTCCTCCATCTTTGCTTTTTGAACTGTGGAGCTCCACTAGTGAAACACGGAGCTGCCCTCTTCTGCCATTTTGCAGAGGCAAGGAGCGAGCGAAGGAGGGAACGCGTCCATGCGGTAGGGCGTATGTACCTTCGTGTTTGTATCGGGTTTGGGTTTGCTTGCAAAAGAATTGATTCAGGTCTCAGAGGCAATGACTGCTCAAAGAGCGCTGCTCAAAAAAGAAGTCCTTCTTCAAAAAACCCCCCACCGTTGTTGAATTACCCTTTTACAGCCAGTGGCCGGTGTGGTCGAGCTTTCCCTTATGTTCGCTTCTGCCAGACAGTTAAGGAGGCAAGTTTTAATACCCAACAGCCAGGCATTAAAAATCTACTAATGCAGCTATTTTTAAATGCTATATATACCTTAAAACAAATGCGTCCTCTTATCAATCCATACGGAACAGGTCCATAGCACCTGGAATCTGTAGAATTCCTGAGATTATCACCTTCTAACCACACATGTCCTTTAGGCACCTATGATTAAGCAAGATTGAAATGCAAAAAGAAAATAGAATAGAAGGGTATTAAGCATAGTTTGCCTTACAACATATTTTCTGATTTCTGTATTTCATGACTGTATAACAAATTAATTTTTTATTGCATCTAATAAGACGCAGTGCCAGATTTGGAGGGATGAGGAGGAGTGCTCCAAAGTATCTCTTCTATCATGTGCTCAAAAAACAATGGTCTGCAACAAAAAATCCAAAATGAAGATGTAAGAGGTTAGAGCAATGTGACAGGGTCATTAATTTAATAGACTTCAAAAGAGGTCATTAGGATGTTGACTGAAAATCTGCCCTCCTGTCGCAGTAACAGCATGAACAGGGCAGCCACACACTCATCAACATCCTGGGGCCAGCACCAAGGCTAGACCTGTTAGTAGATTCATGATGAACTAACTGGTAATTGATTGTGACATCAATTACGAATAATCTCATCATTTTATCGGAGTAGGCTTGTCAAAGTTCTAATTAAGATCACAGTTCATTCTATGTGCAGGCAGAATCCACAACACATTATATTGCAATAATGATGATCACAAAACAGCAAATCCCTTTTTATAATTTGAAAATTAATGATGGTGACCTTATACTATACGACAAAGACCTTTCATTGCCTATATATATTCTGCATTAACTATATTACATACCATAGATTCATGGCATTCACTGACTGACTCAATGGCAAAATGAGAAATAGCAACATAGCTGTATTAATTACCTAAATATGAGTATAAAGCTTTCATATATGAAAAACTTGCTACTATAAGTCTTAAACTAAGATTTCTGCTTGGAATATGCAACAGTATTTTGATATGTTTCTCTAAAAACATTTCAGATATACAACCTCTTACAAGTTACCAAATAACACACTACTTTTTTTTCCCCATCTAATCTGGTTTTGTTCCTAAAAATCTACATCAGGCTGGAAGTTTAATAGTAGCAACACATTCTCAATCTAGATAATATTTAATATGGACTTGAAGTTAACATATATTTTTCCAAACCCAAATATGAACTTGAAACACTACTATGCCTACAATTCAGAGAAAAAAAATACGGAAACAAAATAAAACCCCACCAATTTCAAGTGAAACTCAAAAGAGTTTTAACAGTAGAAACATTAGTGTTTTAGAAATAAGCCACACAGACTCATGAATACATATACAGAATTCAAGGATAACAGAATAAACAAAACAAAAATACTACTTCAGGAGTGAAGTCTGGATGTAAACCATTAATAAAACTGGGTCCCCCAGATAAACCTTTGAGGAAAATGCAGCTGAAGTGTAATTGCTGGTACTTCTACATTAATTGGCCAGGTAACCTTGTCTTTGAATAAGGCTTTTAGGCTCTTGCGTAGTGATGCTCCCACCTGCCTGTTACGGGACTAGCTTACCCGCGAGACCCTTTGCTGGGCTGCGGCAAATGTATAAGCTATGGATGAAGAACCAACAGTTTCTCTCTGACAAACTACTGTCTCTGGCAAAGAGAGATGTTGAGGCTGGGAAGCGTACGTGAGCCTGTCCATCTTCTCCCAACCACCCCCTGGTATGTCTCTGGTGTCCAGGACAGGTGCTTTAGGCACGTCAGAGGGCACGCATCCCTGCCTTGGCATTGCAGAACCTGGATGTGGAGCTGCAGACCAGCAATAAGTCTAAACCCCTTTTGAAACCTACTTCCACAGTCTCCTGTATAAAGTAGTGCTGCCTTCTTTTTTTTAAACTGATCTGTTAGTCCTTTCCTTCTTGTTCTCTCAGTCCTTCAACACAGGAATTCCATATTTAGCTTGCTGCCGCCTTTGGTTGTTTTGTAGACCTCCCAGGTCGCTGGCACGCGCGTGGAGGAGATTTCTCTGGGAAGGCCAGTGGGTTTCAGCGAGATGACTTTGGTCCTCCTCCTACGCAAACAGCTTTGCAAACAAAATAACCAACCAGAGGTCAAGCTAAAATAAACAAATTAAAAAAATAATAATTCTATCCATAGTCAAACGACCTGTGTGGAATAAGCATCTCATCACATGTGGACATATGTTTTTGACAGGTCTTTATTTGGGAATGTACTGACATTCCTGTTTTCTTCAAAAATTCTGTGGAATATAGAACATCCACCAGCAATTGTCAGTGTAGCTGGGTATTCATCTTCACTTCTTTGCAGTGTACCCACCTAAAGCATTCACATCTTGGATGAGTTTGTTTTCCAGGTGTGTATTATGATGCAAAGCAGCGTTCTGACCTTTCTGGGGCAAACTCTTCTACCCTGCGTCTACCAGCATTACAAATCATACATCAAACTACTGTCAGCTTGAAATCCTATCTCAGCAAATACATAAAAAGGAGAGGCATGAATTACTTTGAAAGGAAGATTTTTTTTTATGAAATAAAAAAGCAAACCCACATTAACATTTCAGATTTCTGAAAAAGCGTCACTTCTTGCAATGTGCTACTGTTTCGCACGTTACCAGGACGCTACCAGCTCCTCTTCTACTGCACTGCTGCCCATGTTTTCTCATACTTCCCCGATTCACAGGCAGAACCTGAAGCTCCTCTGTTACTAGGTGAAATAAGAAGCCACTCAGAACACCAGTGTGTCCAAACAATTCTAGACCTTCCAATCTTCCATGCTANTCCAACCCTATGATTCTATGAAAATAAAAGAAAGTGCTTTTGCCAGCTGTGGCATATCACTACTTTACTTGTCTAGACAAGATGTTCATAGTTTGCATTCCAGATAGAACTTTTGCAATAAAGTATATTCCTATATCCTGAAATTCACCAAATATGGTAACTTTTGTTACCATACAGAAGGTACGACAGGACCCTGTACCTCTAAAATTGTCATTAAGAGTACTGTCACAAAGTATGATTCATCTAGAGATAATACAGTATAATACCTTTGTATGGTGCCTGTCCATCACCTAGGCACTTCACTACAACCTAGAATTAAGACAAGCAATAAAAACCACATGAATTACCCGAAAATGTAAAACCAAAATACCAGTGACAGGCCATAAAGTTGCTTACACCCCTTTGAAAGAAAGACTAAAGCCAGAATCCTTCCGGGGTTGATGCACAAGCTATTTCTAGACCACAGCCCTGATTTCAGGGGGATTACTCACATCATTGAATAAAGTTAACTGAGTATCGACCTTTGCAGAATCGGGACCCGATCTGAAACCCCTCAAGGCTGTGCAAGGCCAGTAACTGGGAGTAAGATACATTTTAAACAAAGAAAAAAATTAACTATTTGTATTTGTAGTAAGAATATATTAATTACACGCCAATAGGCTGCTACTGCCAAAAATCCCAAGGCAATGGGAAAGCCACTTGCTTGGCAATTCACAACGTTGCGTTTTGGTATCCACATGTGCAGATTATCCAGGATTTATTTCCAAGGAACAGCAGTTCTCGGGCAGAAGCGGTTGTCTGAGGGGCAGCTTATATGCATGAGAATACAGGACACGGATCAGACACGACTCCCTGCCCAGGCTCTGGGGGCTCTAGTACGGGAGCAGATACACCAGAAGAGCGAGATTATCATTTAGAGCAACTCAGCTCGTAGCAGTAGCTTATTCTGTTTCAGCTCAGATAAATAAACATCTTTCACTGCCACAAAGTGTCTACATTTGCAGGGCTGGTCATTTACCTAGCGGTATAGTTTAGGTGGCAAACTGAAGTACAGGTCAGGTAGCTGATGCACGCTTACTAGCATTAAACATTAATTTAGAGAAACGGGTGGGGAAAATCAACAAAGATTTATATTCTTGTGGTCTTTTTACACGATGCCAAACTTTGTTCTTTGAGTAATCACCTCCCTCACTTCAAAACCAAGAGATGAGATGCCTGTGCTGCAGCATCTGCCATACTAGCAAACTAATACAACAGATTAAATGATCCACCTCAAAAACACCCCCAAACCCAACTAAATGAAAATAGGCTTTGTCAGTTTGGGTTGGGTTTTTTTGTTTTGGTGGGGTTTTTTTTTGTTTGTGATTTTGGAGGACTTGGGGGGTGCGGGATGTAGGTATTAAAGATGGAGAAATTGGGACTTTTAATAAATAAGTGGAGAATTATAAAACATGATTCTCTTGCAGTTCCTTTTGGAATTCCAAGCCGTCTGTGTTTGTCAAACATCAGGGCGCACAATCAGCTGGGAGCAGATGAAGCCTGAACTTTCATAAGGTCACAGGTATTCACATCACCTCCAGCAATACCAAAGTTTCAAACTTAAGAAGAACTTTAAATCATTCCCATCTTTTCTTTTCAGTTCAGAGGCTTCCTTCTTGAGCTATGATAAGAACTAATCTCAGTGCTGGACAAAAGAATAAAGTCTGCAAGTTCTCATCTATCCCTACCAAGGTCTATTTAAGTGCCTCCTACTTTGGTACAAGCAACAAATGTAATTGCTTCATGGCCTGCGGGTGTTCATTTAACAAAAGAAGCTTTTGTGAATAAACCACAGGTGTTACCTTTCTTGATTAAAGTGAAATATGATGAAAGAATCTACAATATCAAGTGACAAATTTACTAAATACTGATTAAATTGCCTTATTTTAGTAAATTGCATCTCGTTAGGATAAAATACACACCATAGAAATGCGGGAGTTTGTTTTATCACTCTATACTTAAAGTCTCACATAACTATTCCTTAATCCTTTATTTATTAATTGAGAACCGAGAGTGAATAATGCTTCACAGATACTCTTGTAATCATCCAGTTGCTCTAGTTCTTACTACCCACATAATATTCTTACTGCGTTTGACAAGGACTGTTTAAGAGTTAATAGCGCTGTGTAAGACCGCTCCTCCGGTCCGCAAACACAGTAAGATGCCTTATCTTCGGAATTGTGTTAGCTCTGGAGTTAACCACAGGATGAAGGGATGCCATCTCCGCAATGAACCTGGTTTTAGCACAAGGTAAACATGCTCCCCCCACAGCAGCGAGCCTCGCAGCATTAGTGGTGCGCTGTGATTGATTACCAGCAGAGTGTTGCTGAGATATGGATTTGTATCTCAGCTTTTTATCACTGTGACTTGCAAAAGGCAGTTCCTTATTTACAGACTCTAGCTGTATTAAGTGACATTATTAGGTACTAGTTTTGTTTAAGTGACACAAAGGCTCAGCATATTGGTGGTTTATGACATACAAGCTGTTTTCATCTGATGACTTACCCCTCACTTTTTCAATTTGTAAATAGGAGCTGCAGCACAAGAACATATGGTACTAAAGAAATTAAAGCTAAAGTAAATGGCATTAAACCAAATTCAAATATAACAATAGGATACTCCATCTGAATTATAAACCTGGATCTGTATTAAGACTTTTAAAAACAGGAAATGAAAACCTGAATATGAAATTTATCTTTCAGGTGTTTTTTTTAAAGGCCATTTCAAGGTTTTAGTGTGATTCAGTAATTTCTTTATTAACCCTCATTATTTAGATCTTATAGTTAAATGAATAAATCAGTAAAGATACTTTTTAATAATTGAAACTAGGTCTGAATACCACATTACTAAAAGTTATTTGTTTACCTTTTCAACTTTTGGGTTCATACCACATTGCTTCTGATACGGTAAAAACATGTTATGCATTCTTAAAGGTTTATTACAGTAAATACAGCTGCTTATATCTATATAAACCACCACTGAGCACAAAACTGGAAAAAAGCCCAGCAAACCTGCCAGCCTAATGCTCATATTCCATACCAAATATCAGTAACAATGCAATGAAAAGCAAGAATATATTTTTCCAGATTTGTAATACTATAGCAGCTTACTCAAAAGAGGAATTTCATTATCCTTCATGTAAATGGGAAGATTCCCCTCATTATTACTCTGCGGATAAGATCCAACCTCTAGCATATGAACCATCATGTACCATAAAGGGCCCAAAGTAAAGTCATTCCTAATGCATTTAAATTTTAATTTAAGCACATGCTTAATTTACAGGAATCAACTGGATATGTGGGATTAGTTCCATCTGCTTGTAAGCCAACAGCGATTCCATCAAAGACAGTTTTTTGGTACAGCCCTACACTTACTGCACTCTGACAAAAATAGTTGTTCTCATACGATGTATTACTTCAGCTGCCTATAGCAGCAAAAGTATTTTTCTACCACTATAAAGACATTCACATAACTGCCACCGCTACGCTGCATTTCTACTCAACTGAAATTCCTCTCTTCAGAAAAACTTACTCAACTTAGGTATGAGTTTTTAAGCTTACATTTGTATTATAGCTTGGAAGGTTGGTTTGTGGCGGGTTTTTTTGGTTGGTTGGTTGGTTTTTTTAACACACAGGTATCTACTTGGGTGTTTGCAGCAATAAAGTATCTCATCTGTGTAATTTTACAGAGAAAATTGTAAAGAGAGTTCTCCATTCTCCCATCTATATAAGCCATCCTGAGAAGTACATTCATGAATGAAACGGGACTGGAAGCAGGATCTGACTTTAGCACTCTCCCAGGCTTCAGAGTAAGAATCAGGTAGGAGAGTGCCTCTAAGCACAAAAATCCCCAGCTTGCAATCTGTTAAAATACTCCAGCACGAACACTGACACAGCCAATGCCGACTGAGCACAATTCCTACTAACGTGCCCATAAGGATTCTCGGTGACCCTCGGGGTGATAGGAAGCACCTGCTTAGAGGTGGTTCCACTCTGAGGTGCGGTGGGCGCCTTGTACTGCCATTAACCTGGCATCTCCACAACGGGCGACCTCCAACTCCCGAACCATCAGCTGGCAAACAGCAGCCAAGAACAAAGCAGAGATTCAAATACCAATTTGATACTACTTCTGGCATCTGATTATTTACTGCGCAGTAGTAAGTTTGTGAACATGACTGCAACTATTCCCTACCACCCCCCAAGCCAGAAGACAAGTTAGCCCAGGAAAGCTGAGCAGTTCACTGTAATTAACACAAATGATCCTCTGACCCTACACACTTCGGAGTCACTGCTTTCAAGTATCACTCAGAGATTTCTCATTTTTTAAAAAGCAATTAGTAGCCTGATATAAACAACAAAGCTGATTGTAATTTCTAGGCTTTGCTCACTTAAAGAGTGCCTGCCATTGTACCTTTCTCGGGCAGCTCGACACCCCAGGCAGCGCTGCTGGTTCTTTGGGATCCGAGCCAAGGCCTTTCCTCAGAGTTTCAACAATCTTTTTTTCAGAAACCCAACTCACGCTAATTTTTCTCAAGGAGGTATCGGCAAAGCAAAGAGCAGTTCTCTGTACGTCTGCTGCTGCTATTTGAATTGAAGAATTCTGTGTTTGAATTGAGGAAAAGTGCACAGCGCAGTGATTCACTAAACCAGGGAATCTGATTAGACAGTTACCTAAACACGGACACGTATCACTTTTTCCCTCCCCCACAAGAACAATTTACTTAGTGAATCATCCAGTGTAAGTTATGAGTGTAAAGTGCAGATATCCGTGTTGAGAATATACTCTCTGTAAAGGAAGTGTCTCCTGAACAGATGGAAAGATCTACCTCTTCAGTGACCACTAAAGCTAGGAGGAAAAAAGATAAGCACCAACAAACCAGAGCGTTTCCATTAAGGTCATTTCTCCCCCTAGGTACAAGTTATGAGGTAAGATCTAGGAAAGCTTGCGTGTCACTTTCCTCTATTTCCACACTTTAGCTGTTATGAAAAATATACACAGGAAAAGGATTCTGCATTCCCCATCCTCTTATTCTCCTTACATTTTACATTAAAATTGAAGACAAGAAATCTTACACCTAGAGCAGAAATTGCTCTGCTGGATATTCATTTGATCACCTCAGGGCTTCCAGAAAGGCTGACATCCTCTTAAGTGCAAACCTTTCCTCAACTTCCTTTTCAAGACTCAGACAAGCAAAGAACAAGATGTTCAGAGAAACTCCATCTGCATCTTCGATCTGCACATGCAGAATTCAGGTTTCCATTTAACACTGTTCTGCTCTGGGCAATTTGTATTTACTACTTCCCCATAATTACTCTTCCCACAGGAGCTAGAACATTTCTTCAGCTTGGTAAGAAAGGTGGGGATTTTGGGAGGGGGCTCAGTTGTTTTTTTCCCGTGATTAAACAGCGTTGACAAGAATTTTGCCATTGGTTTTAGTAAGGACAGACTCCACTTCAGCTGCTTAATACAAATGAAGCAACGTTATGTGAAAGCACGCTGGTGAAGCTGGCTGTCTTTATGGCAGCTAAACTCTTACAGGATTTACCTATCACAAACTGTAGCTGGCTGCAAGGAGCGTCCCATAAAATTCTCTACCTTCACAGCACAGGAGCTCAGCTACGGGCGAGGTAAGTAATTCTTCTTATGGTAACTGTGAGGATGAAGTCGATATGAAAAGGCAACAGAATATCTTTCTTTTAAGATTCAAAACACATGAGCAAAGCCTGTTATCTCCGCAAGGTGCTGAACAGAGGTAATGGTCAAACACGCTTTTGGGAAAAAAACCCCACATTTTTCTGTGATCATGATTTCTGATTATTTTTCTAATAACAGCCTAAAAAGAAGTTGCTGAAAACATTTTGTCAGAAATCTTTCCCAACTTCTGTTAAGTCTGTGGGCACAAGGAGAAGTGAGCATTGAGAATAATTTTTCCTTTGTATTTCAACTTGTTACCTTACTTTTTGGACAAGTTGGAAAATGACTAGTTTTCCAACCATACTCAGAAAAATTAAAATATGTTAGACTGAAATGCAGAGATACTAAATTATACTGAAGTGTAATTTTGAAAGCAAAATCCTCAAAGCTATTACGGAGACAAAATTTTCACTTCTTTGTGTTTAAAATACAGAAACAGTTTTGCCTTAAGAGCAAGCCCTTGAGTCTTCCATCTGTACTGCACTTTATGTAGAGAATTGTAGAATATTCTTCCAGGGAAGAAGACCTAAGCAAAGGGCAGAGCAAAAATATCTGCCTGTGCTTCCTACAGAGACAAGAGACACCGAAAAAGACAGCTTGCCATAAAGAGAGTTTACAAATTACAACATTTTACTGTAGGTATAGAAGAATAATTTATGAACATCATACTTCATGATACTCAAATATTGCAAATCCTGTACAGTCTACCAGGCCCACTTAAGTAATCATTAATTTACAAAGCAAGAAACTCTAATACTTACATAGCTGTGACTCTTAAGGAAATCTGAAGGGTTGCTTGTGCAGACTTTATCCCCTTCCAAGCCAATTACTCTTTTACAGATATTTGATTTGGGGTCATTTGGGCTTTTCACAATTACAATATCTCCTCTGAGAGGAAAAAAAAGAAACAAAAACAAACGGAGGAACTCTAAACACAAACTTATTTTTCCAAATACATGTGCATGAATGTGTATAGTCCAAAAATATCCATGTACATTAAAGATACTTCCCCTTCTGCTGAAAATTCTTGTCTACAATTTTGGTTTCTTTAGTTCTATTCAGGGTGTAATTTTACACACAGTTTTTAAGTACATTTGGAGAGATTCTTTGGTATTTAGAACATTTATAAAACATTTAAGACTGCATTTTAATTGACAATTAAATGGATGCCATTTAACTTGGTCCTGTTGTTATATACGGAACAGAACAGGTTCTGCGTTCCCAAGTTATTCTTCCAGTAAAACTTCAAATGTCTATCTCAGTTTGTGAGACCTTATATTACTTTTGCCTTCTGATTAGAGACATCCACTTGTACAGTGAAACAGGCCACAACAAAACGGGCGAGGGCCTTGGGCCTGCTGTGCTCTACAACAGTCACAAAATGCCATTTGACAAATGGTACTTACACCAGTTGGTCACTTTCCTTACAACCTATCTCAGCACAGCAATATTTGTTTTGCAAGTAAAGTTTTGCAAACTTGGTTTGCAAATAAAACAAAACTGCTGAGAGAGAAGTTACATTCACACAATAGAACTGGTTTAGGGGGAAAAAATTTTCCATTTTTTGGACAAGGCTGTAAAAGTGACACAGATTAATATCCTGAAGGAATTCTGTTTGATGGGCTGTATGTGCCAATTACTTTAACTTCCATGAGACACAATGAGAGCACATTTATGAAACTTAAAATTTAGAAGCAGAAAAATATACAAAAAATAAAGGACAGGCAGAACGGGGTTACTGACAAGCTCTGGCAAACGGAATGTAAAATCTGGTCTTGACAAAGGAGCATACTTTCGAATGCAATAAAAGTGGCGGCTAAGGTTCTCCGAAAAGACAATATCAGAATTTTGAATGGTTGGTTCCATTGAAGGTCCAGAACACTGCAAATTAAAAATAAATGAGAAAAAAAAATTACTATTTCCAATTACTTGCCTCTAAAATACATTAATATTCAAAATATTTGCTATTAAATTAGAAAATGTGTATTGCAAAGTACAACTAAAAAAAGTTAGATCCTCAGAGGAACGCCGGATACGATCAAAAGGTAAGGACAGCCTCCAGAGCACCTCGAACTCTATCACAGCTGCCTGTTTGCTCAGAATCGGTCCTCAACTGCGTGAGGTGCCACCAGCCCCAGTGGATTCATTTCAGCACCAAATCTGCAGGAGATGATTTGGAGCCGCACTTGAAGCTCTGCCAGTTTACCCCTTTCTTCAGCCTCTGTAAAAAAGAAGCACCACAGAAGCTGCAGGAGCCAAAATCCGCTATATCCAGCAGCATCTGCTAGGTTTAGAACCTGGGCAGGAGGGGGAGGTGGTATAAAACATCCAGAAATCTGCCCAGAGCTGGAAATACACATTTCCTATGGCATTATTAGTGACCCCAGTCTTTCTGAAAGAAAGCACTCTTGGCAAAATGCTTAATCACAGTTTCCCATTTGCGTTAGTGACGCCTCAAGCAGTAACTTGGCAAAAAATACGAGTGCCTAAAGTAGAAATAACTTTCATAAAGGCTGGACCTGTCTCAAAAAATACGCATTTACTAAACACACTTTGAAAAAGCTTTAAAAAAAAATGAAGAAACCTGAAATATTGGCATTACTGGCAAATGAAGAAACTTGAAATATTGGCATTATCACATACAACAATTTCAGTGTTATGGTTTTATTTTCTTGTAAATGTCATGAAAATGAGAAGTTACCACAACAATTCCTCCAAGGTACTCAAAGGCACAATGCGCTATGCAGCCATATTGCACAGTATACCCCAGAAATCGAAAGGTTTTTCCTAGGACATTGCGAAGCATCGTACAGTGTTACGTTGTTCAGCTGGTTCTAGTCTACAGTAAAACAGAAGAGTATCATTCATTTGGTAACAAACAATCTAATATTTACAAAACTATCTTTTGTATCTAATGACTGACAGACAATATTTTTCAAAAAAAGGGTAGATAAAACCAACAAATAATTACATGTAGTTATTTATTAAATAACACTTGATAGAGCTGTTTTAATCATGTGAAGACAGTGCAACTTAGATCGCTGGTTTTTTTCAAGCACTAGTATTTAAAACCAAACACTCAACAGCAGTGATTTGAAGATATTTCACAACTCAAATTACATTCACAGAAAACGGGAGTAATCAAGTAGTCAACTACAGTGACCTGACAACCAATCAGATGAAAAAAGCCTTGAAGAACTAGACAAAATTAAGGATAACAGAGTCCTGAATGGCTTGTCTATACTAGAAAAAGAATACAGTTAATAGGAATTCTGGAGGTTTTGCAGGGCTTTCCTTAGACTAGACTTTCATTACCGAAACACTTGCATATAAAAATAAGCCATTCGGTCTTTCTGTTCTCAGCTATGACACAGTGGCATAACTTCTGTGGCACATAAGACTGTAAATATCTCCCGACTCCCTCCCTCAAATATTTAAATCAAACTCTGATGATTAGAAGAAATTCCTGCAATGCTAATCTAACTAAAATGTTTCCTTAACCCAATTTTTAAGAATATTTCTATTTAAGGAAGTGAAAAACACACATACCAAAGTAACTGAAGCAAGTTTTACGTTCTGCAAGAAACCTGTCCCCCTTAAACAGAGTCTCAGCTTTATCATGAATTAAAACCACAGCAAGATTTCCCTCATTTACTAAGATGGGTCAATATAGCTTGCTAAACAAATGCCGTAAGCTAAAGAGAAAAAAACAACAAAAAAAGAAAAACACTGCTTGTACAATATGCCCTACTTAATAATGAAGTAAAGACCTCCCCTTCTATAGTTCATGTCATTTTGTTATTTAAACGCAGGAATTTAGAAGTGCATAGCTTTACTCACAACTTGCTCTGGAAGTTACTGGGAATTTTGCCTGAATACAATGAAAAGTGACTTATGTTCTTTGCACTTAGTATTTATCTATAAAGAAAAAAGGAAGATCACCCTCGGGGAAATTGTTCTCTACCAAGTTCACTTCCTTATCCAAAAAAGGAACTAATTATCTGAACACTATCTCCAGAATAAATCCATTTAAACATATCTGTGATTCACCCTCCTTAATATTAACTAAGAAGTTTCACAGTAATGAACCAAAACACAACAGAAAACAGGAAAGTCTTGAATTGTTTCATTAGCAAGTGCAGTGCCCAGCGCTCCACAGGACACCCTCTAAGCTGTAAAATACATGCACTTGCAGCAGAATTTATTCTGGAGAGACAGAAAAGTGGTTTGCTCTTCTCAAGCCAGTACCCCATGAAAAGCACCATCCAACTCCTTACTCCCAGGGCCAGAAACACTGTGAGTCCAGAAACGTGTTACAGGTGATAAAAGGAGGATGGAGTGAGAGCAGATCGATGAGAGCTGCACAGCCAGTGTGAATTAATGACTACAACTATCTTCTGAGAGGAGTATAACATCAATACTTCTTAACAGCACCTGCTAGAAAGGCAGGTTGCTTCTCAGACAGAAAAATACTACACAACCATCCTGTATTCCAGATCCATACTATTCACAATATTAATGTATTAAGACAGTATATAATTCAGGCACCTGTGGACGTTACAGGTAAAAAAGAATTGTACAAACATTGCGTTACATTGACCAGAGTAGGTAGATACTGTGGATGGCGCCAAATGGAATGGTAACAACAGTCATTAAGAGAAAATGCAAACCTTTCATGCCAACAGCTTGATAGCTGTAACTAGAATAATTTTTTATTATGAAACTACAAACAACTGCTATATGTCTCTGAAAATAAGTTTCCGACTGATTGGAAATGATTTCCTGTTGGACTCTGGATGACACGTGCTTCCCAAGAGTTAGAGTGAACACAGACGTTTCTCCCTGATGTCTGAGTAACCGAATTGGGAGGGACAGATTTGTAAATTGTTCAAGGAAACACAGGGGTCAGAGTGAGCTTTACTTACTGCTAGAGCTGTCATGGTATAGAACACAAGTGAAGAGGTCTCAAATTCTGTTCCCAGTTCTCTTTAAATAAATTCTTAACCCCTCAGACATGGATTTCACCAGTCCCAGTTTATAAATGTGGCACAATGGACTTGTTTTAAATGCTCAGTGTTACCAGATTTTCACAATAATGGTGAAAAAAATTATTAGCTCACACAAGGCTTTTTATTACTGCTCAAGAAAGTTAATTTCAAATTAAGGCAAGCATATATATACATAGTACCTAGATTATATACAGTTTGAAGTTAATAAGATAACTTCAGAGGATTGGGGGGATTGTTTTTAACATTAAGGTCTATCTTTAGACATCTAATGTTCATTCCACAGAATAACTACGATCCTGAAAGTTACCCTGTAGTTTTAAGTAACAACTTCTAGTTAATAAGTGAGTGGTTGCAGTAAGAGTAAGCCCAGTCAAAAGAAAACCCCACAGAATATTTATCTTAAAATTGCTCTAGCATCAATGAAATATAATTCTGTTTCCTTAGAAAACTATTTATTAGTACATTTCTAAAACAATGCCATATTGTTGCTCACAAGAAGGTAAATGGCTGAGCGTTTTTTCACATCACACAAATAATTTTAATACAAAGTGCTGTCAGCAGGCAACTCCACCAGATACAGGGTAAGACCATTAAGCACAATAAAACAAATGATTTAAGTCACAGGCCCCTTGAAAACTTAATGGATCTGTTGTATAAACATCCTTATCACAGAACTAACGGCATAAAAACTGTTGTAATTGCTTCCAGGTACTACCTACTATCATATAGTAGGTAGCTGAAAATTTTATATTGAAATAGACATTGTTTTTACACCAGACATTGATTAAAAAGGGTTACACATCGGTATTTATCACGTAAAATACGATTTGGTTACCTTACAAGAACTGTATAGTTTATGCCCTGCAGCAAATAAAATGCAAACTGTAATTACTATTATCTTCCGTTCCCTTTTTCTTACATAGCCTGTGCCTTCATCATTTGATTTTTTGTTTGTTTGTTTATAAAATTAATCACAGCTAGCAGGGTGGAAATCACTTTGAGCCTCATGAATGACATCCAAGAGATGGGAAAGGATTAGTTCTCAGTTGCTGCCAGTTATAGCGCCAGGTGGCTTTTTCTGCAGTGAAGGTGTTACCGATAATCCCATTACATTGGTACTAAATCTTGCAGACATCAAAATTATCACCAAGGTTCCTTTTCATCCCATCCTTTCCAAATGACTGGAAGTCGCTTCACCTGAAAGAAGTCAAATCCACATGCAGCTGCTGTTTTAGCAGCCAGCGGACTCCCTGAGAATGCCAATCGTGATCCAATTTCGCTGTGCTGGTGGCCCCCTATTCCCTGTCCAATAATACATCTGTTAAAAAATCCTACAGCTACAAATCAAGTTTAATCCTACCAGGGACCTCATGTTGGTCTTGTCTTCCAAAAAGGCAGCAGGTTTTGCCGTCTATCTCTGCTAGTGTCTGGGGAATACTCTTTAAATCCCAGCCCTACTTAGAAGAATAAGCTAAGGATCACAAAACATGACCTCAAAACCCCTGATATGACTATATTCTGACCCAGAGGCATTCATTCTAGTTGAAGATTAGAACTTTGCATAATAAGATTACACAGCAAGTGAATGATATCAAGGGACTATCCATATGCAGCCGCCTGGTTTTCTATAGACAGCCTGTGCTCTGCAATATGCAGTGCAGACGAAACAGAGCTCGGTCTTTCTAGCTGAAATAAAATAGATTCACATAAATTAGTTGGCCATTTCCAGATTCCTAAATCCCCTATTACATCTTTTATTGACAGTTCCTGTGAGGATAGCACAAATGGTATTCTCTTTGTATTCTTTGCTTCTGTAACAATCACACTCGGAGGGAAATGTACATAGGGTGTCTAGAAATTAACATCTTATTTGCTGTAATCTTGGATTACAATTAACTGTGTACATAATAAAATTAGGAAATCAATGAGCAGACTTATCATTTCCAGATAACCAATGGCATTGTGTAAGACAGTTTAACATATGGTGCCAAAATTTTAAACGCAGGAAAATCAAAGTCGCAGCCAATGCAAGTGTGGATAAACAAATTATTGGACTTGATATTAAATAGATTTTTCACTATAACAAAAAAATTACAGTCACATTTGCTTTATATAATGCTTCCTAATTCTGAATTTTCACTGAATATTTAGTGGCAGTTTACCAGTTTTTCCTCTGCTAACAGAAACTCCTCTCCTAACATTCTCCACTTCAAACTAGACACCTTGTTTCACACGAGGTAGTCCCATAACTTCACTATCTCTTTCCCAAAGAGTTTCTCTGAGATTATTACTTTAAAGAAATCTAAAACTCCAAAACAAAGAAAAAACTGCACACTGACTGGGCTATTTACATATTTATGTTTGAGCTGTCATTTACATTAAACTATTATTTTAACACTTATGCATTAAATTAATGTTACATGTGCTAGACTGGTGAAGGGTATATATGATGATTATTGGGAAATAGTCTTCTCATATCAGATACACAGCTCAATAAATATAAAGTGTTTTAAATATTCTAATTATAATCTGAGGATTCCAAACATCTAAAGCAAAACAAGGAACAATTTCCAGGTGGTCTTTCCATGCAGGGAGTCAGGCAGAACTTGGATTTTTATTTCTAGCTGTTGGTTTTCTTTTGAAGAAATATGGGATTCAGTCTGGCACATCTAAACCAGCTTGGTGATATTCTGCAGAGGTTATTTTTCCACATTATCGCTACCAGGCACTGACAGTTTGTCTCCACCAAGTGCTCCTTCATCTACTGATCTCACGCTGACACGGACCTCAATCCTGTAAACATAAATTCACATAATGCAATCCTCTGGTGTTAAACAACTGGAGACTACCTAGATGAGAATGAGCAATTTTTCCAAACAGATTTCAAGTAGTTCTCACTGGTTCTATTTACCTTCGGGAAGTAACTCCTAACAATCCCACAACCTTGTATAAAACGCTGTATTATTGGTCAGATGCATTCCAGGGCTTCTCTCTTCCTCTGCGGCTCTATACACTCAGCTTTGCTGAACAGCGGAATCCAAATAGCCGAGCAAAGGCACGGTCCTACAAGGCAAGTTTGAGCCTCTGAGGGATGCTGAAATACTCACTTAACAGTTTCCTGTAACAATGTCAAAGTTAGGACAAACGCCAAAGGTCTGACAGACAGCACAGACGCTTTCCTGGTGACTGAGAAAAACACACCGGATCTACGTGACGCTGGTCAAATAACTATGTTCTGAGCTGTGTGCATTTATCTTAATTTTTAAAAAATTCACTTTGAGGCATGTAAACATTTGAAATTGATTTTAATTAACTAAAACAAGAGTTACAAGTAAAATTTTCACATTAGGCACTTGAAATCTGCGACCTCATAGAAATTAAATTTGTCCACAGCTCACATGTCCCCTGCACTTCCCAGTGCTGGCACACCTTCTAGGAGTACGCAGGTAGTTTTGGAAATACTACTCAAAGCGGTGAATAGAAGAAGGATAAATAATTCCCCTACACACTGACAAGTAAAAAGGCTGTTTACTTAAGATATTTGTCATTACAAAGAGGACTGTTTGCTGGTAAAAAAACTCAAACTCAACAAAAGCGCCACAAACAAAAAATCCTCCTCATAAAGCAAAGCAACCTATTTATGTACACCATCAGCAAGACTGTTTGGAAAGAAATACAAGTGTCTTAATCACATCCCCAGTTAGTCTCAGATCAGAATACCATCATTGAAGAGTACTCCACAGTGGTTTATGAACACAGAAATCACACAGTATGAGATCTGAACACAAATAGTAAATCACAGCTATTATTAAATATTTGGAAAATACAAAACCAAAAAACAAGGTCAGTTTTAGCACTGCCAGAAAACATAACAATGCTAACAAAGAACCTTTCTGTATCTTCATCAATACTTCCCAGTTACAAGCATCATCTTCTAATGAAATATCTTATGCGTACTCTGCATTAGAAAAAGTCTTAAAAAGCAGAAGAAACGCAGTTGGACAAAAGTGAGCTCAGTATTTACATTGTCAAGTTACCTGAACAGAAGAAAAATTCAATCAAGTGCTTGTCACTGCTATTATTGTACAAAAAATTTGGCAACTTTCCCAAATTGTTTTTTAGTTATGAACTTTTAAATACGCACATGGATATGGATTCAACTACTTATTTTTTCATAGCACAAACTGTATTTCATGTTCATTTATGCAGTAAAAAACGCTGTAACCAGTACTTTTTCTCATTGCTCAATAAAATGTTATTAATTATTTCTGAGCTAGCTTATGTATAAAACACAAGTTCTGTAAGTTCTTCACCACTTACAGATACAAGTATTAAAAAAAGTTCCAAACATCAATAGATGAGTGCAATGATATTCAGTCTAAGTTAATCCCCAGACATCCAAATCCATGAATAAAAATTCATCAGTTTTAAATACACTGAGCCTATTAAGCAAGAACAAAAGCATATGCACAAAAGAGCTTTTAATATATTTCAAAGCCCACAAGAGCCATGGTCTCATTAAAATTATAAATTACACAAACATGGAATAAAGATTCAAACTGCAGTGCAGCTAAGCAGATTACAGAAAACCCCGCGTTCCATATGATAACACACCATGGCCCTCCCAGATGGGGGCTTGGAACAAAAAGGCCATCACTGCAGCTAGGGAAAACCTCCTTGTGATCTCTGGTTTCTGTTCAGCAGATGACAGCCAAATAATATGTTGATTATTCTGTTTGTGCTGCTAAGCTTGTAAGATGGAATAAAAGCGATATGATCTATTGTGAACTCAATGCTAATGTGTTGCTCCACTCATAAATAATATACTGAATTTATTCTGAAACTATCCTTTTATCTGAGTTGCAGGTTTTAAATGCATGAACTAAAATAAAAAGCCAGCATAAACTATTATTTAATTTAATGGCTTAAAGTAAAAGATACAGCTGACACAACAATAAGTGAGAAAACTGACTATTTAGTGAATCAAATAAGTAGAGGTGCCTTTCTCAAAATCAGCAAATGATTATATGCTGAGGTGCAGAGCACCTGCAAGATCCTGAGCACACCCCAGCCCCACAAACTGCATCATCGCTGATACCACAGACTACCAAAAAGGACCTATATGGCTTATTTTACCACAGATAACCACCCCAAATCCAAATTTCAAACGACAGTACAAGTACTTGTAAAACAGAAAAACAGTACAGAAGCAATCATTGTATAACTTCACTAATACCATGTCTCCCTGACTGAACTACTTTCTTAAAATCTGTTTAAGTTTTTAATAAGCACTCAGATTTTATTTCATCGAAGTTTACTGATTTGGCTTGGCCTTTCTTTTCTAATGCACTGCCTTTTTAAAAGGAAAAACAGTGACTGCTCCTTTCACAAATACTGTCTACATGCTGAGAAGACTGATCATCTTCCTACAAGTCAACGTTTGTGAATTTTAGATCTTTTATGCCAGAAATGTTTAAGATTCTATCAAAAAAAAAAAAACCACTGGGGCTTGCCAATAGCACGGGAACATCAAGACCAAACACTCCATGGACCAATGGAAGCAGAGCTAACAAAAAGAAATGGTGGAAACAGGCAGCTCCAAGAGTGTGCAACGGCTTTCTCAGAAACATAAAAATGTATTTAAAAGGAGCTCAATTACTTTTCTCCCTTTGAAAGTGACATAAAGACAGCTCTAATTCACAGAAATCATGGAATATATGGGAACTGAAAAGATATTAGTACTTGTAAGTCTTAAGACTAAAAATTTAGATAAATTACCTCCTCCAGAAGCAGTCCCCCATTGCAATGAATAACACATATATATTACTTTCATACAACAAGATAGGACCTTGAAACAATTAGTGAAGCTCGCATTTGCACTAGCAACCACAACCTTAAGTCTGTGCCATTTACAATACAGTATTGTAAGAAATAAAATAATGCAAATAATACTATTGCATAACCTTAGTTCCAGCAGTTATTCTACAGTATTGCTACTTCTATGACCTTGATGATGTTTCAGTTTCCCCTCAATCTGTTTCAGTTTCTACAGTTTTAAATATTAGGTTATTCATCTGACACATGTAATCTCACACAAATGCAAAATAGTACCTGGGGGGGTAAAAAAATGGTAGCAGCCATGCAACTCCAGTGCTTTCTTATGATATGTTTATACTTTCAAAACTTTTTTCATATTCTCATGAAATTCATGTAACAAAAAGGTTTCAACAATAAAATAACTTTACTAGCTACCATCACAGCACTAATATCTAAGCTAGCAAAAGCTAACTCGAGTCAACACAAACTTCAATGCATTAAAAACTTGGCTGGATAGTAACTTGAGAATCACAACGGTGATCCTCAAACGCCGAGCACAAGGGAGCCAGCTTGCTTAGGTAGATAGATGCTCCTGAAATGGGATTTCAGCAAACACAGCAGTTTCGTATTTGGCAGGCTCAGCATAGGAGATGGAAGAAGCCGAATGCATTGAGATAAAGAATAAAGAAAGTTTGCTAAAATACAGCTTGGCTACAAGAAAAGCCAGATAGTGTTTTCTGCTCTTTTTCATCACAGTATTACTCCACATTTGGAACAACCCAGGTTTTCTTAAGTAGCCAGTAGTGGAACTGGCTTTTTATATTTAGTAGGTTGCTTGCTTGTCTTTTACCTACCTTTGTAATTCACACTGAAAAAACTGTGTTTTGATTCTTGCCTACTAAAGTCCAAAATGCCTCCTTTCTTCGTCTACTTCTCAATGACCCATTATTTACCATTCTAAACAGTTCTTAACAACAGTCACATCTTTTGAAGAGCAACAAAGACTTGTGTCTCTGCGCTCAGAAAAGGCATAGTTACACAGCTCTACAGCATTATTTCCAGCAGCACACCTTGGTTCATCCCCCACTCTAGGGATGGTCATGATGCTGTGAAACTAGACGGAAGTCCATCGAATACATCCGAGTGTTGAATACATCTGTGACTCTGCAGTATCTTGTCCTCAGTGAAGCCCGAGAGCTGTACGCTTTTGTGAAGCAGCTGACCAACACCACTACTTGGGAAAGGCAGACCCTGTGTCACTCTGAGCTGGGCGAGTACCTACATCACGATGCACAGTGCTAAATAAATCAGTACTTCTCGCTCTTTGTAACACACCTATATATGTATTTCAGTTCAACCACTGCTCTTTTGCATGTCTCTGCCATACTAAGGAATGAGTAGTTCATAAATCTAAGAATGGGCAATAAAGGAGGAAAAGCTGCTCGTTAGAGGATACTACGCTACCTGAAATTACTCCCACGCTAGCAATGGCTGAATAACTGAGCTGGCATTAACCTACTTGTTTGGAGTATCTACGGAAGCCACCATGATCGGAAGGCATCATTGGCCAGTAGGCTGGAAAGCTGAGTTTGTGGGACTCACCAAGAAGTTACATCCTTACACGTAAGCACACTGGCAAAGATTCTCATCTTTGCAATCATCAAGGTGTTGAGACTTATTTTCAATTAGTTGTCAGTTGATTGTTCTACCCCAGAGCAGGAACTTTCTGAATCTCACCTAGCATGCCTGTCCTTACTTCAACAGATGCCAGAGCTGGCTGTTGAAAGCTAATCCGAAAAATAACATCAGCAACACAGACTCTACTCTTCAGCACAGTGGGCAGAAGTTACCTGTAAGCATAAGAATAGTTAACAATAACATTTCTTTTATATAAGAGGGTAGGTCAGACAGGTGGGGTCTGTACGAGAAGACGTAGGACCCAGATTTTGTTTACTTCTAAATTCAGAAACTACTGCAGAAGTTACTTGTTGAAACATTACTGTTTGGTTTCAGATAAATGTCCTGGTTTGAAGTAGCTCAAACCAGGACACTAACATTAGAAGAGAGGGAAAATCCTCTGTTATGAAAACTCCTTCAAATACTTCAGCAAGCAGACATGAGCTATAATTTTAAAAGGTGATTGTTTAAATCTTTTCTGGCCATGAGTAGGCTTTGCCAAACATTTCACAGGTTTTGGGTCCACAATATTGCAGACATGATGGACCAAATATAGCTAAATCCAAAAAAAGAGCGCTTTCTTTTTTTTGGTAAGGTAAGGAGCAAACATTGCCTGGATTTCAGCACCTGCCGATACTATAGATTTGTAATAGAAATAACATGGTTATTTGGAATAATGCCTTTGAAGATTAAAAGCCCTAATAACTTAGCAGAAAACGTGTTTGAAACTTGTTTGAAATCTAAAATGTGCCAATTCTTAACCTTTTTAATACCACCATACCAGGAAAAAATGTACTAGTAACTATAAATTAATTTCAATGACACGTATATTTTTACAGATATTCAGTGAGTCTTAGGCTCTAAAATAGAGGTAATACAAGATATTTTGTACTTTTGCATAAACTGCACTAATATAAATTATGTTTTAAAAAGTCACAGATATTCATCTTTCCTTTCCATAAATCATTACATACGTTACTAACCTGGCTTTAGAAATTACTATTTAGTGAAATACATGCAATCAGATACAACTGGAAGACAAAACAAAGACTCAAAATATCAAAGTGTTTAAACTATGTTTTTCCAGTTGAAACACAAAGTTTACTCTTCACCTCTTCCACTGACATGCTGAAATGACAAACTTTCATTCTTCAAAGACAGACATTTGTATTCAACAGGAAATAGATTTGTGGATGTTAAGCATCTGAAAAGGCTAGAATCAGCCTGTCTTTGTTTCTAGTTTTTCATCCTGAAGTAAGCTTTACATGGCAATGGAACCCAGTATGGAAAACATTACAGAATATCAAAAGCCGTAACACAAATAATACTCCTTTTTCAGTTGTTGGGTTGGGTTTTTTTCACATTGCTTTTAGTCCTATCTTACAAGTATTTTTACATTAATATGACTCTTATTTTAAAAATTATAATTCCTCTTTTTATGATAAGCAGAAGGAAAATAATTTATTAAATCTATCACTAACCTATATAACACTTATTAAGACAGTACATTCAATTTATAACTCATTTTCAACATTTCTGTTCTGCAAGTTTCAATAATACTATACTGTACATTTTTATAATCTGAAGTTACAGAAACATTAAATAATTTTATGACTTATTAAACCATTGTCTTCAACACATACCACTTTAACTCATGTCTCCTAATTTATTCACTTCTATAGTTCATAAATCTTTTAAATTTGACACAAGTTTAAATTTTTATTGCTGTTGTTCAGTGTACCCATGGGGATGCATTTAAGTAACATCCAGAGGCTTTCTGAAGAAAATCATATCATGTTTTATATAATATCATACAACTGGTATGCCTTAAACCCTCCCACTAATCCTCGCGTTTTCCACGGACTGATTGGATAAGTAGTCTTTAAGCTTTCTCATACTGAAAAAAAACTCAGGTCTTTCGGTGTCAGAGCTTCCAGGATTAAACATTCTTTCCAGCTGTTGGCTCACTGCCCGAAGATCCCGCACTTTCAAACTTATTCCATTCTAGCTAGTTCAAAGGTCAGGAAAATGAAGCCATCTTCTTTGCAGCCATAATCCATGACCCATGCTGTTAGATACTTAAGAACATCTCAAAAGCAAACTACCTTGTTTCAGCTCCCAGCGGGAGCTCAGCAGGGCACTGGATCACATGACTGCAAGCCCTACCTAGTCAGGTGACTCAACAGCTAATCTGATTTGGTGACTATAAAACTTTAATCAGTACAGTCTAATACCATCACATTCCAGAACTGATGAGGGAACCGGCTTGGCAATGTAACAGCAAACCCTAATAAGATTATGAATTAGAACTGCCACTAGGATGTAGTTTTCTAGTTCTCTATCCCATGCACAAACCCAACAGAAAAATACTGCTGAAAACTGATCGCGCAGATGCATGGTTTTGAAACAAAATGCACTGATGTGTTTTATTCCAAAATGGATAGCATTTTGCTCGTTGCCACAGAAGGCCAAGAGCATACACTCAATCTTACAAGGCACAATTAAAATGTGGCAAAAACATTCATTTGAAATCAAGGAATATAAAATATGTACATCGATACCATCATCTTGATGAGAAACTCTGCTCAAACAAAACAGCCTCAGCTTGCGTTAACTGAAGGTCCAAAGAGTTTACATCTGCAACTCACACAGGCTCCATGCAGTAACCAAAGAAAAGAGGCAAGGACAGGTGTTTCCCTCTCACCAAGCACGAAACATCTAAAACACACTTTAAGAAGTGCTCCTATTTGGGGGACATGAGGTTTTTCACCAAATCCATAGGCTACAGCTTTTGGAAGAGAAATGACAAACCTACTTGCAGATCAAATTCCAAGCCAAATTGATTGCTCTCTCGCTTACCCATTGTATTCCCTCATTTTTCCTTAGGGAATTCTCACCCAAAATCCTCTTAATCCATCTTAGAATCTGCATTTGGCGTAGGCAAGTAGTTGAATTGGATCAGCAAGTTTACAAGAAATGGAAAATAGCCTGATTTCTTCACACTAGGGTTAGGATTTGCAGTAAGAATTGACATAAACATTTGATCAGGCCTACATGAGCAGCAAGAAAGAAAAATTGATTATTCTACAGATTAAAACATCCTAATCTAGACACCAAGGTTTCAACTTATCCATTTTACAATGAGCCAAGTGAGTTGCCATAGCTTAGCTGACAAGACATAACTTGATAAGACATTTGCTGATCACTTGCAACCCTCTCCATGTTCTTTAGTTTCTCTGCATTTCAATTCCAATCTCTAGAGCAGGAATAACAGGGCTTATCTACCTACTAATGTGTACTTGAGGACGAGAACTTTTTATGGAGTAATATCTAGAATTACAATTCCTGCAGCCTTGTTTTCTGTCAGACAGCTCCTAGTGGGATCTTTTACAATGGCTGGAAATTCATCTTTTGGAAAGTGGACATGCGAGCATAAGCCAGCCTTTGGTATCATTCAAAGACCGTAAAAGCTATTATTACTCCTGAAAGTGAACTACCATTGACTTAAAAATACATAAATTTCCATAAAATTAGTTTCTTCTCTGTTTGTCTGAAGTGAAGTGCAGGTGAAGTCAGATGTTCTAAGCGGTATTTTCATATGCACATATTCAGTTGCAAAGCTTTATTTTTAAAAATTAAATCTTTGGAAAATGTTTTACTTCCACCTGCTTTCTAAATCACTAGGACTTTAACTGTACCCATCATTTTGAAAAGTGACAGAGGAAAACCAAACATCATAAACAGAACCACTGCAATACTTCTTAATGTTCAATTCTTATACTGAAAAACTATTTCTACTTCTCCCTATTTTTTGTAGTATCTGAAAGTCTCTCCTGTTGTAAAATACAATGTTAAGAGACAGTTTCTCTATATTTCAAAGGATGCCAACTTTAAATTTATGACAAAAATGACATTTTATTTAAAAATACATGAAGATCCGAAACAGCTGCAAGGTTCACAGTCAGCAAGAGGTGGAAGGTTCAACTGCCATCTCCCCACTGTGTGTATATGCCCTTCTCATTATTGCATCAACTCAGCAGTATGACACAAAATTAAACTATTAAGAAAGTTGATAGATAGTTCCAAGTCAGATTAATGAGCTGAATCAGCTCAAGGATCTGGAAGCAGAGGAGGAAAAGGAAGGGAAGCTTCCTCTTTTAGCAACACTGACCTATTGTAGCAACTCAGGAGTCAGTGAGACTTCCAGTAAGTAAACTTGCATTTCATGCAAGAAATCCTAAAAATAGTAGGACTGCAGCAGTATTCACACTTGCAAAGTACTTTCATTATGTGGTCTCCAAACTGAAAGCGAAAATGAAAGAATTATTTAGCCTCTGGTTTTAATTGCCATGTAGGAAAATGAAGTAAGAAAAAGGAAAAAGAGTACAGAAACTACTTGTCAGAGAAGTAGTAATGAGAAACGCAAGAATAAAAGAGCTCAGCCCTGGATGTGTGTTTATACCTGTTCTGTAAAGTTAGTGTGATCCATATTAGTATATTTTATCTAAAAAAACAAGTGAGGTAATACTTTGCCTCACTGAGGTAACCAAAGGAAGTGTACTGCTTGAAATGAGAAAAAAAAAACGGTAATCACTGAGACAAGCGCATGCAGTATATAAAAGCACATACACATGGTTCTTTTTCTGATAGGTAAATTGTGACTTGTCAAAGATATCCTCATTGGATTACAAACATCCTATTGAAAATTTCTCCAATAGATATACTACAATTTTTAATAGTGTTACACACATTTGCAAGCACTCATATCTGAAATACAGGTATCTGGACTCCAGAATGACAATACAGTAAGAAAACAAAGTGCTTATATGATGTTTTAAAAGTGGAGAACTCCCAGTAAATTTCATCATCCTCACTCAGTAGTACAGAGTTTACACTAGAGGATCCCACTGACAATAACAGATTCTTCAACTCTTAAACCAGCTGTGAATTATGCTTTATGCCTTCATTTTGTTAAGGCTTTTCCTGTCACAGATATTCACAAATTATTAGTCAGATCTCACAGAAGTGACATTTAATAGCTATATTTTTCTTGCCATGTTTTTAAACCTACCCTTTGATTTTTTTCCTCCAAAGTCAAATACTTCTAACTTTCACTGAACAATATACATTTGAAATTCTATATTTATTATTCAATGTTCCACAGTTTAGCAGCAAATACAAAACATTAAGATCATGTCTTGATACTCATGATAAAGATCTTAAACTGTCCATTCCTTAACATGTAAAGAATCTTGGCTAGCAGCAAAATGAATGCAGTGTCACCAGCTAGAAAAACATAAAACTGAGACTTTACACTCCTGAGTTTGAATTTGATATGAAGGAAAAACTTTGGGGTTCAGGATTATTAAAGTATTGCCACTCTTTTGTGATGTTCATATTTAATACAAGGATTTTTTTGCATTGATTAAAAAAAAGACAGGCTCAACAACCACATGTGTTCAAAACCTCTGGTTTATAGCAATAACAAAAAGCATTCATTGAAATTAAAGATTGAGAGTAGAGAATTGTAACATTAGAATTTCATGCTATGTGTAAATGTCTTCAAGTAGCTTGTGATGCATCTGAAGCACCAACTGATTAACAAGAAAATGCACAAATACTTGCAATAGTGGCTCTTCTATATGCTTATAGGGATTTCTTTTAAATTCAGTGTACTGTATCATAGTGTTGATTTACAAAGCAAGCATACTAAAAATTTTCATGAAGATAAAAGGCATTTTAATGTCTTTGTATAAAACAAAAACACAAAAGGAAGTAACAGATACAGGTATCTCATCAGTTTTTACATACAATCACTTTATGGCCGTTGTTTGCTGCCATANACCGGCCGCCCCTCAGCTCCCGGTCCCCCCCTCGCCGCGGCGGCGCCCCGCACCCTCCGGCCCGCGGCAGCCCCGCCACACTCACCTGCCTGCTCGCTACCGGGCGCCTCGGCACTTCCCCCGCCCCTTTAGCCCGAGACGTGCAAAGAACGCCGCCTCCCATTGGATAGCGTGTTTCTCATGCCGCTCTCCCATTGGTGGAGAGGAAAGGGCTCGATTCTTCCCGGCGGCCCCTGGCTCCTGTCAACCCACGGGCGGCCGAGATGGCGGCGGCGGCGGCTCCGGCGG
>VXBO01012109.1:0-110251 GCA_013400135.1 Rhinoptilus africanus | reverse complement strand
TAAAAATAGTAGGACTGCAGCACAAGTATTCCCACTTGCAAAGTACTTTCATTATGTGGTCTCCAAACTGAAAGCGAAAATGAAAGAATTATGTAGGAAAATGAGGTAAGAAAAAGGAAAAAGAGTACAGAAACTACTTGTCAGAGAAGTAGTAATGAGAAACGCAAGAATAAAAGAGCTCAGCCCTGGATGTGTGTTTATACCTGTTCTGTAAAGTTAGTGTGATCCATATTAGTATATTTTATCTAAAAAAACAAGTGAGGTAATACTTTGCCTCACTGAGGTAACCAAAGGAAGTGTACTGCTTGAAATGAGAAAAAAAAAACGGTAATCACTGAGACAAGCGCATGCAGTATATAAAAGCACATACACATGGTTCTTTTTCTGATAGGTAAATTGTGACTTGTCAAAGATACCCTCATTGGATTACAAACATCCTATTGAAAATTTCTCCAATAGATATACTACAATTTTTAATAATGTTGCACACATTTGCAAGCACTCATATCTGAAATACAGGTATCTGGACTCCAGAATGACAATACAGTAAGAAAACAAAGTGCTTATATGATGTTTTAAAAGTGGAGAACTCCCAGTAAATTTCATCATCCTCACTCAGTAGTACAGAGTTTACACTAGAGGATCCCACTGACAATAACAGATTCTTCAACTCTTAAACCAGCTGTGAATTATGCTTTATGCCTTCATTTTGTTAAGGCTTTTCCTGTCACAGATATTCACAAATTATTAGTCAGATCTCACAGAAGTGACATTTAATAGCTATATTTTTCTTGCCATGTTTTTAAACCTACCCTTTGATTTTTTTCCTCCAAAGTCAAATACTTCTAACTTTCACTGAACAATATACATTTGAAATTCTATATTTATTATTCAATGTTCCACAGTTTAGCAGCAAATACAAAACATTAAGATCATGTCTTGATACTCATGATAAAGATCTTAAACTGTCCATTCCTTAACATGTAAAGAATCTTGGCTAGCAGCAAAATGAATGCAGTGTCACCAGCTAGAAAAACATAAAACTGAGACTTTACACTCCTGAGTTTGAATTTGATATGAAGGAAAAACTTTGGGGTTCAGGATTATTAAAGTATTGCCACTCTTTTGTGATGTTCATATTTAATACAAGGATTTTTTTGCATTGATTAAAAAAAAGACAGGCTCAACAACCACATGTGTTCAAAACCTCTGGTTTATAGCAATAACAAAAAGCATTCATTGAAATTAAAGATTGAGAGTAGAGAATTGTAACATTAGAATTTCATGCTATGTGTAAATGTCTTCAAGTAGCTTGTGATGCATCTGAAGCACCAACTGATTAACAAGAAAATGCACAAATACTTGCAATAGTGGCTCTTCTATATGCTTATAGGGATTTCTTTTAAATTCAGTGTACTGTATCATAGTGTTGATTTACAAAGCAAGCATACTAAAAATTTTCATGAAGATAAAAGGCATTTTAATGTCTTTGTATAAAACAAAAACACAAAAGGAAGTAACAGATACAGGTATCTCATCAGTTTTTACATACAATCACTTTATGGCCGTTGTTTGCTGCCATACACAAGGCCACAAGCTACTACCGGTAAATTTCTAACACACAGTAAAGAACATGCTGATCTTCCAAAATACACAACATAACTTTCTATGGTATTAGCAACTGATTCAACAGTAAGTGTTGAAGGACAGAAGTTACACTGCCCATAGAAAGCAACTTTTTCTGCTATAGCTTCTGGCTCATGGCATGGTCCGGAGCCATCATAGGGATGCAAGAGCCTGCTTCCAAGTGAGAGGTCTGAAAGCATACATTACAGACCTGCGGCTATTTACAACAAGGGAGGGACTCACGCATACTTACATACTATGTTACATACAGTTACTTAAACACCGTTAGAAAACCATCACGCTTTACAAACGCTTTTTCCTTCCAGGCTCGCACACCAGAGAAGCGTTTTTCGAAGAGGGCGACGCCGGCAGCGCGGCACAGAGTGCTGAGGCAACTCGGGGCCAGGCGAGCCTCCCCCCTCATGACTCTCCGCCTCACCGACACCTCGGGCATCCCGAAGGCCCCAGGAGAAGGAAGGCGTTTGGGGGGNTGGCGGCGGCGGCGGCTCCGGCGGCGCGGGGCCGCGGGGGGACCAGCTTCCAGCGGAAAGCCGCGGCCGGCAGCCGCCTGGCCGCTGTGCCGGGCACCCGGCCTTCCGTTCGGCACGGGCAGCTGCTGCTCTCCAGCGGGCTCCCCTCCCTGGACTGTGTGCTAGGTTGGTGGGGAGCGGGACCCGGGACACCCCCCCCTCACCCCCCTCCTGGCGGCCCTCTCCTTTGCCGGGCCCTGCCTGTCTTTTACCTTCCGTAACCCGCAGCTGCTCCCGCAGGCTTTTCCTCCCTCCCCACAGTTCCCGGGATTGGGGGGAGGATGGGGTTGGGGGGGAAGAGGAAGGGGAAAAGCAGGATCCGATTCCCGCCCTGAGTCCCCCCGGCCCCCGTGAGGCGGCCTGAGGTGCGCCTGCTTCGTGGCCCGCTGGCGGGGGAGGATGATTGCCGTGTACCGTTCATTCAAACCCGTGTAAGCATCCTTTCTGGAGGGGATGGCTACGCTGTAAATTGGTAACATGTTCCTGTCCTATTTCAAAGTGTCACAGTAAGGGGGCTGAAGTTTTCAGTTTTGGAAAACATGTTGGCTGAGTTGACCCGTTGTTGAGTGTGGTGTAGTTCTGGTTCTTCAGCATGGCAATTTTTAGGATGTGTTTGACCATAAGACTGGACTCTCAGTGTGTCTTTCCTGTCTTGCTCACCAAAGTGACGCCATTTAAGTGCCCCATTTAGATAAATTACACTGGTATGACACTGTTCTTCCTGTCTGTGAATCTCCTTTTGCCTGCTGTCAGTGTCAAGATGCTAAATAGTTCCTTGGACTCATCCACTGTGCAGCCTGGTCTAGTGGGAGGTGTCCCTGCCCATGTCAGGGAGTTGGAACGAGATGATCTTTAAGGTCCCTTCCAACCCGAACCGTTCTGTGATTCCGTGACCTTTGCTGTGTTATAATTTGTGGTATGAACTAGCACCGTTTACTTGTATTGTAATCTAATTTGCCTCATGGGTTTAAACAGGATGCGCTTCGTCTGTAGGCACTAGGGCTGCATGATCCTTTTACTAACTATAGATACAGTTGCAGTACATCTTCAGTGTATAGAGATAGGATTACCTTTAGGTAAGGAAGAGTTTGCTTTATCTTTGTTCAGTCATCCTTGAAAGAGTACATGGAAAATAGGAATATACCACTTTTCTTTCTAAGGATATTCTGTATGAGTAAGGATATATATGAAAAAGTTGTATCCATTTTATAAAGAAGTTTTTTCAGCCTGTGTATCTTAAGGAGAATCACACTTCTGTATCCTTCATATATGTGTGTGTGCTTGTTTGGCAGGGAACACCTGCACTTTCAT
The DNA here is from genome assembly GCA_013400135.1 of Rhinoptilus africanus. Taxonomy (NCBI): domain Eukaryota; kingdom Metazoa; phylum Chordata; class Aves; order Charadriiformes; family Glareolidae; genus Rhinoptilus; species Rhinoptilus africanus. The sequence continues at coordinate 106,784 of VXBO01012109.1, read as the reverse complement.
CAGGGATTGTCATCCTTGTGGAGAAAGATCTCCTTCTTTAAGAGAGAAGTATTTAATTAAGTGAATGTAATTTGTGAAACCCTTTACTTACATAAATATAGGATTTGTGCTAGATATTCCAGTTCTTCTTCATATTCCCTTTTTATAAGTAGTGGATTTTGTACAGCATGATTCAGAAGATGTAGACAGCTCCCATGGTGGCAGTCTCCTAAATGTTCGGGCACTTGCTAACATAATTAGTGGTTTGTTATGGAAACTGGGGACATTTCTTCCAGTAAACCCAGGTCAGTAATTTCCTGACCTTACTAAGTTTTATCCTTGAACATCAAGAAAGTTCCTCAACCCTAGGAATAGCAACTTTTGAAAATACTTTTACAATGCTTTTTGGGTTGTGGCATCTTTGAAAAACTGGAAAACTCTCTATTCCTATGTTAAATCTTTGCTAACCTAGCCCTTAAATCACTGATTTCTGGAGGATGCTGTACTATAATAAAATTTCCATTGATTCCAGCTGTTAGGCATTGTTGGAGACAGACCACGCAGCTTGATGGATCTGTACAGAATCTTTGGGTTTGGAGACTGGGGAGGGACCTCAGGAGCTCATCTACTGCAGCCTCAAAGCAGCCTCAGCCCTGAATTCAGAGCTGGTTGCTCAAGTTGTCTTGAAAATCTGCAGTGGCAGAGATTTCACAGCCTCCCTGGACACCCTGGTCCAGTGCTTAATCGTCTTCATAGGGAATTTTCCTTTTCCTTATACCCATTTGGAACCTTCCTGTTTCCATTTATGCCAGTTGTTTCTTTCCCTCCCACTATGCACCTCAGCAAAGAACTCGACTGTCTTCTCAGTAGCCTCTCTTAGGTACCGTCAGGCTGCTCATAGGTTTTCTTCTCATCTCCAAGTTAAACAAGCCCTGTCCCTTCAGCCACTCCTCTTGGGTCACTTGCCCCATCTCAGTGCCCCTCTGCTGGACTCACTTAAGTTTATCTTTACTTCTTTCTTGTACTAAGGGTCCCAAAATTAGACGTTGTATTCCAGATGGGATCTAATGAGTGCTGAGTAAAGGGGAGTAGTCACATCCCTTGACCAACTGACTGAGGTTCTGTTGATGCAGCCCACTGCGCTGGTGACTGTAGAAGTATTGTACTTGGTCTCCTTCGTGTCCTTTTTGGGTGTGTGTGGAAATGCTTCATCAATGTCTTGCAGAATTTGTTTATTTGTTTCTTAAAGAACACTTACTTTTTTTCTTTCATCTTGCCCGCTAGCAGTTAAATAATTGACTGTACAAAATATATTATTTTATTGTCGCCAGGGACTGAGGACAAACCTTTGTTGTATAAATTACCAATGGAAGTTACTATAAACTGTTTTAGTCTGGTATTTTTCACAGACATATTTTTTAATGGCTGCCAGGCATAGTCTTCTAGCTCTCACACTTTGGGCTTGATTTGGAGTTTGTGTTGTCCAGAAGCTGCAACCCAGATAGGATATTATTAGCCAGGCATGAAGACAGGGTTTATGAGTAACTGTAAGTAAGGGAAACTATGGTGTTATCAGACAAAGGTTTCATTAGAAACTTTTGGAGGAAAAGGCAGGGGATATGTGGAGGAACTTCTTTTACCCTACAGCTGCTGGCTGATTTGTTACATTATTGTTGATAGCTAGCTCTTCCTTAATAAATGCATTTCCTTTCAAAAAGAAGTGGTAGATAAGTGCTGGATTTCAAATGCTGTGCTAGGATTAAGGTGCTTCTGAGATCTCCAGGCTTTATGTTCAAGTTTACTTTCAAGTTTTGTAGACCATATATGCCTGATTTGTGCTGAAGCAGTTCACTGTAATGAGCTGTAGCTATTGTGTAAAATAGTCATTGCATGCTTGGTATTTAATGTTTCGTTTCAAGCTGCTTGAAAAAGGTCACAGATTTGCTTTGAAAACAGTTGTGACACTTCTCAACTTGTAAAGTTTGTTGTGTTTCTGTCCCTAAGGTCTTAAGTCCCATTGCTGTATGTAGCAATGCAGAAAGTTACGAGTCTTGCTTCATTGTTTACATGTAGTGCTGCCTTAAATACTGGCAAAGAAAAGTTAAAATAGCAAAATAAGAAAGAATTACAAATTCACAGCAGTTTTCTTAGGAAAAGTGAAGATTTTACCTCTTCTTTTTGATTGTATCATTGTTCCTGCTACTTTTTCCTGTTGTCTGTTCTTTGCTTAATTTACTATTATTGTTGCTCATTGTAATATGAATATGTAACCATGGTGACTGCAATACTTTTACATTCCATCTAATAGAATACATTTGTTGAAACTCTTCACTCATCTGATGAAGTAAAGCCAATCCTCTGACCTGAGGTTGCCTTTAGCAACCAGGGTGGGTGCACATATGTTACAACTCTGGCTTGTAGAAAGTACAATTGATAATCTGAAAATACAATTCCTGAGAATTTTGACTGCACTGATGTACTGTTTGACAAACAAATTCTCTGTTGTGCAAGCAATTTAAAAGCAGAAGATACATTAGTTCTGTGGTGGCTACAAATAAGCTTTTTATAACCAAGATTTTAAGTCCTTATTGCCATGAGGTAATGCGTTACTTGTGGCAGTTTTGATCACCTTTTGTATGTCAGGCTGTGATTTGGTAAAATCCTATCCTTCGGAACTATTTTTTTCTACCTGCTGTATAGAACACGTGATAGTTTTAAACAACTGTTGTTATTAACGTGTGTGTTTGGTCTCCCTGAACAGTTGAATGCAGTGAATATTGGAAGCATACTTTGTATCAACCATCTGTATGATTGCCGATTTTGGTCTTTTTTTTTTCTCCTTTCCCCTGTAGCACATCTTTTGGGTTCATTTCCATTTATCTCCTGAACAATGAAACAAAAAATGGTGGATGAGAACATGGGGATTTCAGGAGTGGTTCTAACTTTCCCATAAACAGTACTTACAGTTGAGTTTGGTTTTTTTTAATATCTACTAAACATTTGATTACTTGGTAAGCTTGCTGTAAATATTAGGGCATTTATACATCCTGAATCAGGAGCATAGCTTAAAAATTGCTGTCTCTTCGAGAGGGAAATAAAGCAGTTAGGATGGAAGTTCACAGGTTATTTTTTTCTGGTCCTCCCACATCAATGGGATAAGAATCTATGGATTCTCGCATATTGGGAGTATTCTATCCTGCCTATTATTCATTCAGTCATGTGTGCTTGGAACATAAGCGTTGATTGTAATTGTTAAGCAAAAAGAAAGAAAAATAACAGTGTCCATGTATAAATCTGTCACAATGTATTTTTATTTTTGAACAAGTATTTCAATCAACTGCGTTCATAGAGTTGGTTTTATGTCCAACTTTTTATAGTATAAAAAACTATAATAGATGGGGGCTTTTTCAGATGTGTGTTATGATGTTTATGATCTGTCAGTCCAGGTTTCGTTGGGTGAAATCCTACCTGCCTTATTGTCATGTCTTTTTTCGGTAATAAGATAAAAAACAGCAGAGCCAGGATTTTGCATGGTTGACTTGGGTGGGAATTTACTAGCCTCTTAATAGGTCACTGTACATACATGGGGTTTGGTACAAAAAAATATCACGTGGTAGTGATTAGTACAGGTTTAATTTGGAGAATGTTTACTCACTTGAGTCATCCAAGTAAAAATTGGCTGGCTCAGACCATACATCGTTATTGCAGTACTTGAGCATAGTTGCGTAGAGCTCTGCAGGATCTTTTTACCACAATGATGATAGTACAGTATATTGTGAAAGTAATTGTAATGTCTAGTATATAATTACATGTAATGTATAATTATTTCATAATAGAGAATTGTAGGAAGTATTGCAAAGGTAATTAAAATGTTGTTCACTTTTATATTTTTAAATTCCCCGTTATCACCTTTCTTTGACTTATAAACTAAGAAAACTTAATTGTTCTCTAACATAGTATTAAAATGTAGTCTTACTTTCTTCTTCTTTTTTTCTGTTTCCAGGTGGAGGCGTAGCTGTTGGAACCCTTCTTCTTATTGGTTAGTATAGAATATATAGATACTTAAAGCCATATTCTGATGTGTTTTGCTCAGTTTAATGTATTTATCAAATAACCTGCCTTTGCATTGTTTTTTATACTCAGACTTTGAGTAAGTAAGTTCCTGCTCTAAGGTGGTCCTGCTCTGGCAGGGGGGTTGGACTAGATGATCTACTAAGGTCCCTTCCAACCCTATGATTCTATGATTCTATGATTCTAAGTACAACTTTCAGGCCCCTTCACTTTGGATAGCCTTCAGAGTCGACTGTTGTCTGTTTCAGGAATTATTGGAGGTGGATCAAAACCTTACTTTTAGACAGGTTTGAGACCCCCAGAAGAATACCTCAGAATTCTGTTTGAAAGCAGGGTGTTTAGCAAATTTCAGGACTTTTTTAGGAAAATTTTCAAATTATTTAAGATTTTCTGAAGTACTTGATTTCCCGCAAGATTCAGACTGTTTATCATCACTTTTTTTTTTTTAATTTGGCTTTCTGAGGAAGATGTGAAATACAGAATCTTTTAATCTTTTGCTTTCCAGAATCAACTAAGAGAAAGCTGATGGAAGCCTGCTTTCTGTCATGATGGGGATGAGGCACACTGAGGTGATTAAATAGGTTACATCAGAATTCCCTTTGCAGGCTACATCGAAATTGTCTGTGTAGACTGTACTATATCTCCACTGCAGCTGAGATTTCCGGCTTTCCTTTCTATTTGAAGTGTAGCAATGGGGAAGAGAACTGTTGTACACATACATCTTGTCATCATATCCCCAGGATACATACTGGATACGTACTTTATTGCTGAGAAGCGTTTCCCTGATCCCTCATTTTAAGCATAGCAGCCAAAACCACTATTGCAAGGGAAGACTAACTTCTTGCAAGTTAGTCTTGTAAGTGCTTGCAGTTTCAGCACAGAAGTAAAGACAATCATTGTTGCAGAAGAGAAAGTGAAGGAGATGCCATCTGATTTGTCATATCAGTTCATTAATCTGGGGCTTCTAAGGATAGAAAACTACTACAAAATGACGTAAGGGCTGAATGGTGACAGAAATGTGATTATTTTTTTAAAATGTTTATCCAACTAATGATTCTCATGAGAAACTTTCAAGCTTGTTAATTTCCTAGCAAAAAGAATAGATATTTCAAGAAAAAAAATGAAAGGTCGTTAGAGAAAAACTTGTAGTTATGTGGAAAACATCTGCATCTGTAATCTGTGTTTATATTTTAAATAGAATAACAATTTAAATACTACTTTTTGGTACCAGGTTACTGGAGCAGAGAACTAGGTACCTAGGGCCAACAGATCTAGCTCTTAGCTTTTCAGTCACTGCAATTTCTCTGAACTACTGGAGTCTAGAAAGTTGTGTGATTGTTTTCTCCCACTGAATAAGAGGTAAAGTACCTCAGTTTCCTTATTTGTATAAGATTCATGAAAACACATATCATATTGCAAAGCTACTTGAGCTACAACAAGCAATGACTGAGTGCCTATCTATAAAGTGGCAAAAATCCTGCATCAAAGCCTGAAAACTGAATTTATTATTTTAAGTTAAAACAGTGGATTATAGAAAAACAACTGTCAATAGATTTTAAATTGGTAGGTAAAATCTGGAAGATAAAAGTAAAAAAGGTGCTATTACAGGTAAAAATACCAGTTTCTTATAGCAGAAGATTGAAAATGTAGTAAGGCACCATTTTGGCTAAATGCTGAGATTTTGAATCCCTCACAAGTTGATAAGGATCAGTGAAAAGTTGTAAAATGGGAGTGTAGAGTCAAAAATCTGAAAAACTCAGGTACAGAGTAAGATACAACTGGCAAGAATTATCAAGAGTAATACAGATTTTTTCTTAAGTACCTCAATAGTTACGAGAAGCCCAAGAGAAGGACTGGTTGGTTACTTGACAAAGTGGAAAAGCAACTCAAAGTTGATACTGAAAAAGGGGAAAATAGTAAAAATTTTTGTATTTACCCTTACCCAGAAGGAACACTGATATCTCATGACTATCATAATTGAGAACAGTGACTAGATTTCAGCTTTGCCTAGGGAAAAAGCAGACTAGTATATGCCTAGGTGATTTCCTTGGTTTCGAATAGATTGTGCCTGCAGAGTATTTTAAGAGCTTGTTGATGAAGTGTTAGGACCATTAGTGTTTATGAAGACTGGTGGAGGACAGTGAAGGAAAGAAGGAACTGGAAGATTAGAAAATACAAATAAAGTTTATTTTTGAATGCTGTTGGAGGAGTCCCTGAATTGCAGGCCTTGAACTATATAGTTCAGAAGAATGTCGAATAATCTTTTTGTATGAGATAATGAACTTGTGGATAGAGGATAAGCAAGACATGCCGTTTATCTTCACTTTAGTAATGCTTCTGATGCTATTTCAAATGGGTTTCTCAGAATCAAAGCTAGGAACCATACTCTATGTTCATTTCTAATGTGCATTCTTGGTGTTTATAATGCAAACTAGCTTCACAACTTAAGAGATTGCCATTGCATCATTCCCATTATATCCTTGATGTTCTGAAGTAGGCTTTTTACTTACGGAATCATAGAATTGCCTAGGTGGAAAGGACCTTTCAGATCATCTTGTCCAACCATCAGCCTAACTCTGACAAAAAACAACATTTAACCCAGTCTCTAAGCACTATGTCTACCCGTCTTTTAAACACCTCCATGGATAGTACCTCAACCATTTCCCTGGTCAGCCTGTTCCAATGCTTAATAACCCTTTCAGTGTAGAAATTTTTCATAATATCCAGTCTAAACCTCCCCTGGTGCAACTTGAGGCCATTTCCTCTTGTCCTGTCGCATGTTACTTGGGAGAAGAGATCAATCCCCACCTCTCTACACCCTCCTTTCAGGTAGTTATAGAGGGTGATAAGGTCTCCCCTCAGCCTCCTTTTCTCCAGGCTGAACAATCCCAGCTCCCTCGGCCATTCCTAATAAGACATTTTCCAGACCCATCACCAGCTTCGTTGCCTTTCTCTGGATCCGCTCCAGCACCTCAGTATCTTTTTTGTGGTGAGGGCCCCAAAACTGGACACAGTACTCAAGGTGGAGCCTCACCAGTGCCAAGTGCAGGGGGACGATCACTTCCCTAGTTCTAGTCACCACGCTGCTCCTGATACAGGCCAGGATGCTGTTGGCCTTCTACTTACAAGAAGTTTAGTCTCCTGATCACTTGAAAGTATTTATAGTAACACTGTTTAGAATTCATTGGCATGAAATTTATGCAAAGACAAAAACCATCCTGTCTCTGATGATACTCTGATGATGGGCATCAGCAAGTGCTGTTCAGAATGTGGCTTTTTTAGCCTTAAGAAAGATTTCATAAGTAATTTTCAGTAATTTTATGAAAGGGATGAAAACGGTGTGGTCCTAACATTTTATCTGTGTTTACTTTCACTGTGGAATGACGACCATCACTTGGGAAGCTGGTCTGCATTTGTATCTAGAATTTTGATTAAAATATTTTAAATTGTTACAATATTTGGAGTTAGTCTTAACACTAAAGAACCTAACAGTGAGATCTGGGGACAACTTATTTGACATCTGTTTTAGCCACTACTGGGATTACATCATGTTATCTTCTGTCGGCACAGGGTTTATGTGAACCTGTACTCAGAGGCTGAACAGCATTTTCTTTTTGCCAGTGAGCAAGGTATTTGCTCATATAATGGCTTATGGTTGCTTTAAGACTAGTTTTTATTTCTACATTTTATCCATCATTAGAGACGTGTGTTGCTGTCCCACTGAATCTTGGAAAATAACTTACATTACCTAATTCCAGATAGGACAGTATCTGTGTAATGGCTACCACTTAAGTTCAGATTTTTTGAGAAAACTGAATTGACACAGCAGTTCACTATTGCTGAAAGGAGTTGTCCAAATCCTTCCCCATTGTTGGCTGTGCACTCTTGTTCCTTGAGCTGGCACTAGTGCTTTTCAACTCTCGGCTCTCCAGCTGGACAGAAAACTCACCCACTTAAAAGTGTGGAGGCTTTTCTGTCTGTTTATCAGCTCACCAACGTGCCAGATGAGTACCAGAGCCAGCACAAGGGAAAGGAGGACTGCACAGCGAGGACTAGGAGAGAAAGTAGATGGCTTTTTTCAAGGCAGAAAGTGCCAGTTAAGCTTAATTTTCTCATGAAATTTCACCCAGATTTCTGTGAATTCAGGAAAAATGATAAAAGCTTCATCTCTTACTGCTTTCAATGAAGATCTTACTTTTCTCACTCAGTTTGAGAAGAGCTGCAATCTTGCTATGGACAAAGGAAGAAGGAGAAAAAATTTTAGAACCAATCATATTTTACGCAGATCAGAGATTATGAAACTAGATTAGTTTCTAGATTAGGTTCTGGGTTGTGAAACTAGATTAGTTGTAGCAGAACTGGATGGCATCAAATGAACCTCCTAGCTGGAAAATTTATATTAAAAGAAATTTATTCGTCAGACAGTATACAATTAAGTGGTGGAATAGTTCGCCATAGGGTGTTGTGGGTGTGAAAAAAAAATTGTGGTCTCGGTGGGAAACAGGGCAACTTGATGGACAAGAGAGGCATTTGCATTACTAGGTCAGCGGATACCAAGTCTGGCGAAGAAAGTCCTTGAGCTACAAATGGCAGGAGGCTGAGCAAGGGCTTGGGTGAAGCATGACATTTGCTTGTTCAGTTCTTATTAGCTCTTCCTAAGTATCTACCGTTGGCTGCTGTTGAGCATAGGAGTAGCTATCCATTTGACCTGACCTTAATTGCACCAGATGAAGCGAGTACAAAGGCAGTGAGCTTTGTGTTCTAGTGAAAGAGATGACAAGACTCAATGATTTGAAAATGATAGGATTTTTACCTGATTTTTTTTTTTCTTCCCTCCTCTGAGCGCAAAGCTGGCAATACTCAGTGATGGGTTTTAATTTACTTATCCCCTATGTTGCTTGTTTATTTGCGATATGATACTAAACTTAGCTTCACAGAAACACGAAGGAGAATCTCTTTTAGATTTGAAAGCTATTTTTTTTCCCAAATAAGACTTGCCATATATTATTTTGAAACATATAATTATATACAAAAAGTCTTAAAGTAAGAACTATATTTATTCATGACTCATTAGTCTAAAAATTTTTAGACTGATTTTTAAAGTTGGTGCAGGTAGAATTGTAACTGCATTGTTAGAATATCCTGTCAGTATACAAAAAAATTCTGTCTTGAGATTAGTCTAGGCAAGCTTGATATTACACAGGATTGAAGCTGTCAGTGATAAACCTCCTAGGAAGATCTTTCTGTGTTGTACTCCAAGTGTTATAAAAAGGTTAAATTCTTCCCCCTTCCTTCAACATTCTCTAAGGCAAGAATAAATTGCATTACTTTTAGCTTAGCTCCCTTTGCAAATTAAATGCTCATCTTCATTATTTGACACATTATCTGGTTAATTTAACCAAATAATAGTAGAGTCAGGGTATTAAAATATTTATTTTAATTGTTGTGTTCTGAAGATGTAGTAATGGCACAGGTTACTTGATAAGACTGGAAAAGGTTGTTTGAAATACAAGTGCACAATTTTTTTAAACTTAATTTGTCGTAAAGAGCATCATGATTTTCAGGTGAACTTAATTTTGTAATACATTCTTTTGACAGTGTTTTATTTATATGAGAGTTAGGGAGTTGAAGCATGTGGTAGTCTCATTCAAAATCCTGCCTACTAGAGGAACTTAAAACTTCCTGGGTTTTGTTCATAAATCAAGAATGGTTTGGATTCTAACTAGTATTTTGATTTCAAAAGATCTTACTGTACCGGGTTTATGAGAAGTAGCAGAAGCATTCTGACTCTGCGTGAAATGAAATTTGAACACTATCAAAACAGCTGGTTCAATATGGATATGAGACCACTTGTTTGGTGTTTCATCTCAAACTGCTCCAGATTAGCTTTCTAGAAGAATCTCCCCTTTCAAAAAAAACAAACAGTGTAGCTGTTGATTAAGAACAGTCCTTTCTCCCCGCCACTCTCTGACCTACTTCAACCTGTTGTATGTCTGTTTCACCAGCTTCAGGAAGAGTTTCCGTGAGGATGGTCTTTTGGTTTTTAAATATAAGCCTTAACGCATTCTGCACAGTGACTTACAGCACACTCAAGTAGGTCTGTCCTGGGTACCCTATCAGAACCTATTCTTACATACCTTTAAGATGCTCTAGTTTTGACAAGGTCATTGACGGCTAAATGTTTTAAAGATTATCAGTAGGAGGGTTTTTGTTGGTAGCTGAGGTCAATTATTAAAAGTTAAAGTTGTCTGGTTAAAAGCAGGTCTATACTTGTACATTCTAAGCCTTGAAGCAGTTTCAGCTACTTTAATTAGCTACTATTATTTTTTGCTAGACATGCAATTTAACCTGACTGGTAAGAGCTCTCTTCACTTGTCAATATAATTGAATTTATCATCTTTTTAAAGTTGAAAAAGATAATCTCCGGAGAGGTACAAAACAGTGATTTGCTAAATATAATTCTACAAAACACAAGTTACCAGAATTCACCTTCCTGAAGTATGGCCAAATGCCAAGTATTGTAACTTACATGTTTGACAACTCCGTTTTGGCATGTGCTAATTAAATGCAAGTGACACAGAGTACATCCCCTCAAGCTTAGTAAATGTGGACATTAGTAAAGTATCTTTTAAATGGAATTTCAGATTATTAAAATAATCGCATCTTATAACCTGCAGCAATTCAGAGAGATGTTTCATAGCTACAGAAAGACACACCTTAGGTCACAGTACCGTACAGTTGAACTGTCTGGTGAAAAAATGATCAATACTGATAGACTATGACAGGCTTTTGGCAGCTTTAGGGCAACCTGTCTAGACTTTGTACAGAGGGAAAAAAAACCCAACCTATCTGTACATTACATCGTTGCAGTCTTATTTTTTCCTCAAAACTCTCATCACTTTAAGCAATTATACTACAAATTATCTCTGGAGTTTTTTAAAGGCCTTCATGCCGTTTAATATACTAATGCTTAAAATTCAGCTATAAGTATGATCTATACGTATTTATTATCTTACGGTGGATTTTGTTCCTGATGTTTTGTTCCTCTTCAAGTCATAGTGCTTATTCTCCACCCCTCCCTTGGAAAATGAATACTTCTCTGCAGGGGGAGCTGTTATGTCTAGAGACTTTTTCTTAAAGCCACACATTTGCATACCAATTTCCGTAACTAGATGAAATTTTTGTCCTTGATTTTTATATAAATTATATATTTACGGGGCCTCACTCACGTCTGCTCTCTTCAATGCTCTAGCTAAACTCCAGTGCCTTAACATTTTGCATCTAATTCTATGACCCGCTGATTTCCCCCTCATGCACAAACGTGTTGATAATGTCTCTCACGTGTTCAGTAGCCTCTCCAGTCTAGGAGTGAAAAGGGCCATAAATAGGAGATGGTCTTTATCCTTCGTTTTCAACATGGTTATATGTTGGAATTCATTGTGCTGATACTGACAATACTGCTTTGTCTTCATGACTCTTTTAGCCATGAAAGCATGCTGTTGTAGAAGGAGACCAATGGATAACGATCACAATAAACTATTTTATTTATGTCCTTATCTGTAGGATCAGAAGAGGTTTTGTCCTGGAGACAATACGCATAACTTCTAGGTAAATAATCTCTTTTCCTTGTATAGTTTTACGCTTCACTAGTTACTCACCTGCTACTTAGCTGTAGAACACCCTTTGTTCAAAAAGAATCAGAGAAAGCTGTGGACTGTTGTGTGACTTGCAGTGACTGGACCCAGAAAAGAGTGCAGCTGCAGGAGTCTTATTTGTTTATGTGCCTTATTAGCTAGAAGTGAAGTTCACAATGCAGGCTGCTGATGGACAGCTTTTTAGTATGGAAGCTAAGAATAAAGATTTGGTCCAGGCTTGTCTTAAGTAACTTGGCCGACAAAAACGCACTTAAATTTTAGTTCCTACACACGTAGAATGGAGGTAGTTCTTTTGGATGTGGATGTAGTTTGGAAAAATAAAGGTAACAGTTGAGAATTTGTCCTAGCCATCAGCATGGTAAGTCCAAGTGTTATCAGAAAACAAATATACTTCAAAGTATTTAATACAATTTATCTATGAAAGTAATCTGTGAGCTACTGAAGTACCTGTGCTAAATGATTTGTTTGTTTATTTACAAGAAGAAAGCCGTACTCCTATGGTTTTGAATAGTAACGTAACTATTGAAGCCAGAGTACAATGGACGCTATCAGAAAAGCCCCATATGGGTGCACTTTAGATCTTTTGAATACCACAAAAGTTTAGTGACCTAGAAATGAATCAATAAAAAGCCATCCTCTATGTGACAAATTGAAGAACTGAGGGATTCTTACAGATGCATTGACTTTAACAATTCAAGATACACTGTTTGTAAAGGCTTTCTGAGTCACATTTAATCCTTAGAGTACTGTAGCAGACTGTGAGGTGTTTTATATTTAGATCACTCTCCAATAGTTCATTTCCTATTTTAACTGTAAGATTACTGTTACAAAAATCAATACAAGAAGACTAAAGGAAATGCTAGTGCTAAAATGATGTGTCCTTACACTGAATGTAAATGATTTTTACTTGTTAAATTGAAAATTCCTTCTTGCTTTGTAAAATATGTTTTGTAAGGGTATGGCAGTGTAAGAACCTGTTTAGTCCCATTGTATTACAAATCAGTCTTTATCACTTAACGAAATGAATTACAGTCTTGGATAGGTGTCTTGGGTAGGTCATTAAAAGGGTTTATGTCCCTATTCCCCATTGCTTCACTTCTATAGTTTGTTTTAACATTTCAGCATTTCAAATAAAATTGGAGTAAAAATTCTTTGTATCTGCTGCAGCCTTATTTCCTCTTACTTTAGTTAAATCATCACACAGTATGATTTCTTATATTTATCCATGCTTTATGGAGTTACCATGTTATATTAGGCACAAAATCGAGCATGTCGTTTACTGTCTAAGGAATAATTAATATCAAAAATGATGATCCAGAAAGACTGTCTCTATAGTTGCAGGCACATACACAAGCCATAAAATACTTGGACTAAATTGGCAGATACTCCACTAAATGTCAGTTAAGTCCTGTCCATATGCAATACGACTCAGTGTTTCTGTGCCTCAAATGGCGAAGAAGGTTAACTTTAACCTGTAGATAAAAATCAAGAAATCAAAATTTTTGATTGACCAAGGATGAAGTAAATGTTTCATCTGAGGATCATTCCAGAGCACACAACTAGTATTCCTTTTCCTCTTTTTTTCAAAATCAGGGAGGTCTAACAAAATTCAAAACCTCCACTGACATCTGCTGCAGTGGTATGATTATACGGGAGGCTTGGTGGCTTCTCTCAGGTAGCTCAGACAATTAAAACAAATTTAATAAGTACATATCGTGCTGTCACTTTGATTTCTAGTGGCCTTTGGTTCTTAAATTGAGAGCTTCTTAGATGGAGATTAGTATATGGAAGTCAATATACTGTGAATAATATATTACCAGTTATATTGTGGTAAGCAACCAAAGCATAAATAACTAGAGAGCGCCAACATTCAGGGAGCAGGAGCTGTGTGTGTTCCCAGACTCCAGTTATGTGAGAGAATTACTCTGCATATAGGGGTGTTTTCCCTCTTATTGAAGCAGTTTAAGATCGAAGCGGGGTCCAAAGACTATATTTACAAAATAAGACTTTAATACTTCTTCAAAACTTTAGACTGTGTGAGTTCTATTTTTTACTTCTGTAACTGTAGTGCTTCAGTTCTATTTGAATTGAGTCTTGTCTCCATCCTCGTCTCATACATGGATCTACATCCTCAGTCACAGCACAAGGTGTGGAGCTGAGTTAGTAGGAACAGTTTTTCAGTAACACTATTAATGACTTCTTAATCATGGGAGAGTAAGCTGTATGAAGTATTTAATTAAAAGCTTCAAACTTTCGAGGAAATTGCAATTTGTTCTGTTGAAATTTTAATAGAGAACCCAACACTGTCAACAGCATGCATTTGTCACTTCCGTACTTTCCATGATACTAATCTAATGGTTGGACTAGATGATCTTTCGAGGTCCCTTCCAACCCAATGATTCTATGATAATCTGTCTATATTTTTCACTAGACTGTTATTTTTAAAAAAGATAAATGTGTTATTAGAAGTAGAATAGGAGGCTAATATGGCCTACTAAGGATGTCAACAGTATCAAAGGTGAATTATATTAATACAATCTGAGTTCTTAAAACCCTGAGACTCTACAATAAGCTGAATATATCAATCGCTAGTACTAGTAGCAATAGTGTTGTAGTTGTATTCCCTTTGGCTTATTTGGATGTCCAGTTTTAAGTCATTTCTGTTTTAGCTACTGTGTTATAAAGCATTTTTCTCTGGAAATGTTGCTTTAGTCACTTCTAGTTTGTATCTTGGGTATAATGAAAGGGAAACTTTTAAATAAGTATTTCTCCTTAACAGAAAAGTAGGTAATCTTGATGCTGTGTCTTTAGAGATTATTCAGAAGAAAGGAGAAAGAAATGGGAGAAATAAATTTTCCAAATGTTAAGTGTATACCTTTTACCTTTAAAAAAAAAAAAAAAAGATATCACAAATAATGAATTTAAAAGTGAAATAGAAAAAGCAGGAAATAAATTCTGTTTTGCCCAATATCCCCTGGAGGATGGGGAATATCTCTGGGAGAACTGTTCCCTCTCTAGTGAATTTGAAAACTTGTGGTTTGAAATTCTTTCTCTTGTCAGTCTAAGCACTGAAAGTACTTATGTGTGATATCAGGAGTGTACCAGTGCAACACTACTTTTCTGTGATTTGTTTCTTAAGTTTCCCTGTTGCTATTAATGTTCTTTTTCCTTTTTAGGTATGCATCTTCTTTCTTCCTTTCCTCCCACTCCGCTTCATTCGTTCTTTTTGACTCCTAAGCTCCAAAACATACAATTCTGTATCAAAGTTATATTCCTTTTGTTTTCCTCCATTGCTATTTTTACAAGTATGAATGACAACTTTCTGATTTTCAGCCTTTGTTATCGGTTTTGTGGTTTTTTCTCTTTTAATATTTTCCTATGTGATTCATAGTAGGGAGGAAATTGTTTCCAAGTCCTACAAAGAATGGACTAAGAGTCTTGTTGGTTCTGTATAAAGAAAATATCTCTCTCTGTATTTTTCTGCCACGACATCCCTGCGTATTAGCTTTCAGCAGCCAGATTAAAAGGTGAAAAAGTGAAACCTTACGCTGTTGCATTTACTTTTCTCCCAAACAAAATATTTCAGTTATCTTTCTAAATAAATGTCAGAAATACGTTGCTCCAAAGGGCATGATCTAAAATTTTACTGGACAATTAATCAGGTAGTTCTATTGTTGCGAATTTTTTTTTTGCAACCATTAACATTGCAATTGTTAATATTTCCTAAAAATAAAGAAAATTAGAGATGGTTCAAATTTCAATTGTTATTTACTCATTCACTTCCCCCATGGTTTTGAGTTATGATAAGTTTAATTGTATGAAGCTCATTAAGACTTTCTAATTCTGGCAATTTCTGATACTTAACTTGCAACAAAGAAGCTGAAGGAAATATCAGCCTAAATGAAGTCAGTGGGAGTTTCTGTTTCTATTTCAGTAGGCTAGTATTCACGATGGCTGTTAACAAGTGTTGTCACTTCTTAAACTATAAGTTCATTTGTCTTTTGAATATGTTTGTTATTTTGCTCTGGATAGCTTCTGAAAAATGGCAGTGCAAATTGTATGGTTTTGTAGTTCTCACAGTTTTGAAATAAATGCAGATGTAAAATGTCTATAAGAAATTATACCTTTATATAGCTTTAGCATGCCAAACATGATTTAATTTTAAAAAGCATCCTGGGAGTGCTCGTTGGACCTCTCCCTTTCACAGTCACTGGCCTCTGTACTTTGGTGGGTATGGTCACCTCCACTGTCTTCTGGTGTCAGGTCCTGCAAGAAAAAAGCATGATGTAGGAGGTTTTATCTTGTCCTCAAAAGACACCATCTCCACCAGTAAGACACAGGGAGCATTCTCTGCTTTTGAATTTTAAGTTTCTTGGGCACATTTTGAGGCCTAGTGGAAGTTGTCAGCTGAACTGTTTCTATTTCAAACGAAACTCCATAAAACAAATTAAAAGATCTACCATTATCCAGAGGACGTTTAGGAAAGTGGCTTCACTTAGATTGTAATGTGTCTTCCATACCCTTGAGATAAAAAAAGATAGAATGGGCCATTTCTTTTAACTGGCAAAGGATGCTTTACGAAAGACAGCACTATTGCTGCATCCCGTCTATATCTTAGAATTACAGACATGATTGAGAACTGTTTCTCTGGCTTGAAATATTAGGAATACAATGTTATCAAGCATTACTTTGAAAGCTTTGGAACCACATTTTACTTATTATCTCTATTGTACATTGTAATCTCTAGGAAGTAGCCACAAGAGGACTTTTATAGTGTTGTAAAAATAGAGGTGGGTGATTTATCTAACAAAAAACAAAATATTCCAACCGTTCTTGTTTTCACAGAGGAAGATAAATACGGTCTTTACTCCAATTTGTTGTTCAAGTGTTTTCTGGCAGAGGGAGTTGTCTGTGGACATGACTTGTTTGTTGCTTCTGCTAAAGACCATCCTGACAACATCTTAAAGGTAAAGAAGACTCATAGCTTTTGACAAGTAGAGCTCTAATCTCTTAATGAATTTAAATACATTTTAAAGTGTATGTATTGTGTAGTAAGAAATTAATTCTCTTGGTGATTCATAAGAATGTGTTGGGAAGACCAGGAGTATTTACACTAGCCAGATTTGGGCATTACATTTAGCTCGCTAGCCCCTCCATCTACAGATAATGGAGTAAGATTTTCCCAAGGCCAAATCAGGCTATGAGCCTACTTATCCTTTATTTTGATTATGCGCAAAACCAAGACAGACTTCTTGGCTTAGTTGAATGGTTTGAGTAAACCCAACTGTTTACAGTTTCCACCTGCCTGTTGTGAAGAATAGTTAAGCTGCTTCCAACATATTGTGGTGGAAACAGTGTACAATTTGTGTAGGTATTTACTTAGTTTCCTATAGAAAAGAGTATCGTTTATCATCTTTACAACTTCTTTTATATGTAGTTTTCATCCTGGCTGTCTTTGTCCTACAAGGAAACATGGTCAGCTTTGGATCAGGTCATATAGAAAGGTTCAGTGAGCTCCTAATCAAAAACTGTTTCCATTATAAGGAAATTATATACGGGAAAAAGCCTGATGTACACTGCAAAAAATGCTGAAGTGTGAGGATAATCTTACAAAACTTCATTAAATATTTTATGTCTTGCTAAGCCTGTTTTTTTCTAATATCAAAAGTAACATGCAATTTACTGATTACTTCTGCATCAAGTGAAATCTGGCTATTTCCTTACGAGTCCTCAGAGACTATTTCTGGATAAAATTGTTACTTTTCATTTTTCCTACCTAGTGATGGTAGATACTATGCCTTATCTGTTCAATGTTATCTTCAGTATTTGGGGAAAAGGATGTTCTTAATGAAATGATATGACTGTGGTTATGAAAAATTAATAATTTTTTTAAATTATCTTGAACCTAAAGAGCGTTCATTTAGGGGTGAAATCTTTATCATTTGTTCTTGTAGTTTAGAATATAGCCTAAACAAATAGGTTGTAATTTAATTGTGAAGTATGAATTACATAAGAACTTGCTATATTTTTTTAATAATATTTGGGTTTAAATAACTGATAATCAAGTCATTGACTCTCTGGCTGTACAATACATGATCATTGCAGTTGTTGTTTTCATCAAAATTAAATTAATGAAATTAATATTTTTATTGCATTAAAATTTCTTAAAATGGAGCAGCTAACATACATTTTATTCTTCTTTCATTCACCTTTGAATCAATTGTTCATAGCATGTCCTATTTTTCCTAGCTCCTGTTCTTTACCTTTTGCAAGTTAATGAACAAATATTGTTGCATACATCTATCCATGTACCAGATGGAGTTTCTGATCGGTTTGTTCAGTGTGACATTGAGCTCTGGTGACCGATTTGGAATACATTTTCCTTCTTACTTTTCAGGGGTAGACACTAGGTAATAATACTGCATTCCTCTGTTGCAATTCCATAGTGGTGTTACTAATAAGAGATTATAAATGGATGGACAATATTACTACAGGAAAGTTGAGGAAAACATAATTTTGCCTTGTTTTCTTCCTCTGTTTTTGCATTTATATATCCAACGGTACTCTTGTCTATGCTTTTCTACTCTTACTTTGGCTATTCAACACTTCTTTTGCTTAACAGACAAGGCACAGTAGAGTTGATTTTTTTGATTTGTATTGCTGTCTTGAAATTGCATCCGTGAAGTAACCTGTAGTATGGTAGGTGTCAATCTAGAAAATTACGGACTTTCAGACTTGGCAGGCTTGTGCACTTCTTGAAATGCCAATATGTGTTACCTAAAACACATTATTGCCTCACCTGAAAAAGTCAGTCTAAGAAAGACTGGCATTGGCCCCAGGTAGGTCTCCAAGTCACAGAAGTAGAGGACTTTTCCCTATGGCTGCCTCACTTGGCTTTTAAAAGAGAGGACCTTCAGGTGCTTCAAGAAGTCCTCTCCTGTCACAAAAATGAGCTGTGGGGGATTTGAATGTCTCCACCAAGTCAGGATTTTAGTACAACTTATCTGACTGTAGGATAACATTGCATCTTATTTAATGAGATTAGTAATTAATTTATTTTCAGTATCTGATTGGACTGTATTCTTTACTGGAAAAGCAGTACAGGTGCATACCAACCCAAATTATCCATTTTATGCTTGGTTTTTATTTTATAAAATTCAGATATGAATTCAATATATTCTATAGCTACTGTATTCTATAGTATTCTAATTAACTGGTGTTTTACAGAAAGGCAGTTCATAATGTCCATATCATGTGGTCAGTCTATTTATACGTTCAGTTCTCTGCTGAGGTGCCATAATTGCCCTATTCTAATTTTATGATGTGATTGGAAGTTTCTTGAACCTATAACCAAGACAAATATTGCTGGTAGTAGGAAGGGGAAAAGACATTCTTATAGACCATAATTATCTTGAAATTGTGTATAACTAAAAGACAAGCAGAGGATAAAAAGCCCTGATCAGCTGCCTAAGATATATTATATTACCACCCACCAATTTATCCATCATCCTTTGAAAACATATTCATGCCTTTTGTAGTCAAAGCTCCTTCAGGAAATTGGCATTAAGACGTAATGCTGAAAAATTATACACCTCTGGTAAAACCTACAGAACTGTATATACGCTGTATTTTAGAAAGTATTTTAAACATTTGAGAGCTTTTCTGTTCAATCTATATTCTTTAACAAAAAGCAACTTTTTACTATAAGGGCACAAATACTGGGAATAGTATATAATATGAGAAATAGGTTGGTATACTTCTGTGATCGATCATAAACATAGAACTGATTGCATTCCTAAATGGAAAACTAATTCAATAAAAAAATGACTGAAGGAAACATTGTATCTTAACGTTCTGTTTTCAGTACCGCACCTTATTAAGTTTTGACTACAAATTGAAAGGCTGTTATGTGCTCAAGCTTAAAAACAAAATAGATGGGGTTTTTTCTTGTATCTATTGCCTTAACTTTACCAGGTTTAGTGGCTTTTTTTTTTTTTTAAATTCAGCACTCTCAAGTTGATGGCAGCTATTTTGAAGTTTCATATAGTGTATGTATTCGACAATGGAACATGCAAATTTGAGTATTTCCTTGAACATCACTGTAGCCAAAATTAGAACAGTCTTGCATCCACTCCAAGATAGGCTGGATACCAACTGAATTCTGAAAGCCATAAAAATACAGTTAACTGTAAAACAGCTTAGTTCCTTACTCCCATTCTCTTTGTTAGTGCCAAGGTATAGTTCCAGCCCTAACAACAACAACAAAATCTATTAACTGTGGTGGCTGCATTTCTAAATTTCTCACTTTTCCTACTTCAAATTTGACACTAAAATTCTAGAACTGCCTAAACTGCCTATATAAGGACTTTGCCTTTTTTCCTGACTACTTATTTTTTCTAGACCTTGGGCGGGGAACTGATTATCACAAATTTAATGAGAGAAAATTGGATTATATTTGCCTGGTATGAGTGTATCTTGACAATAAAGACTGCTCTCTGTTAGATTGGGTTTACTGTGGAGCCTGTGCAAAGTTTGTCTCAAGAGGAAAACTTACTGGTCATTATACGTGCTGGGAAACAGAAAGCCAGCAGTTTCCTTGTGAGACTCTGCCCAGTGTTTCCTCTATGACCCTTCCATTGGGAACTTGAAAACCTGAGGTGGAAGAGTGGGAGCTCCAGAAGTGCTTTCTAGAGCTGCATCTGTTGATCTCCTATGGAGAAGGTGAAGAACGCTTTGTGAGATTACTGCGTTTTTACGGAATTTCCGTTTTCAAGTGGGATAATTCTGGACTCTGCTGAGCTTGCCTTTTGGAAGTTCTCTTACAAAAAGAGAGGATAAAGAGCATGTTCTTCAAGAAAAAAACCTTACTTTGACATAATCTATGAGCCCGGTGCTTATGGTAGAGATGCTTTTCCTACCTCTGCTATAGAGGATAGCCTTCTTAGAAGGAACTGCATTCCCCAGAATTCTACCTCCAGTCAGGTCCTTTGAGGCTTACCATATTAAGGCATTAAGCAATATTTCCCTTGTACATCTGGTGTCATTGTGCTTCCAAGTTTGAAAATGAACAATGTACAAACAGTTTGCTCTCCGGAGAACTACACAGAAGATTCTCTTGAGTAGTAAAGGGTGGTCAGACACTGGAATAGGCTGCCCAGGGAGGTGGTGGAGTCACCATGCCTGAATGTGTTTGAGAGACGTTTAGATGTGATGTTGGGGGATATGGTGTGGGGGAGAACTTTGTAGAGTGGGGTTGGACTTGATGATCCCAAGGGCCTTTTCCGACCTGAATGATTCCATGATTCTGTAGTAAAGCTCTTAGTGTGCCAATGTACCAGATAGACAGCTTTGCTGTGCTTGCTGGACCTATCCTTAAGTCAAGTCAATAGGAGTGGTGGTGGTCTGCATGCTAGTGGTCTAGGGAACCACAGTGAAAGTGAAAATGCAGCGTCATTTGGTGAGGAAACGGGGAGGTGCGTGTAGAGAAGTACAATGGTTTATCAAAAAACAATAAGGACAAGATAAAAAAAAAACCTCCAGGAGCAAGTTTTTTAAAAGTTACTCCTGAGTAAAAAGGTCTCTAAAACATTTCAGTACAGCATTTTGCTTAGTTATGGTATATGGAAAGGACTGAAAAAATTCCACTTCCAAGCAGCTGGTTATACTGAGTGGGCCTGAAGAACAGACAGTGCACACTTACTCTTCTCCCACTGAGAAGATGAATGCAGAAAGAATCTAGCAAAATATACGTTTGTTATTTACGGGATTATTTAAAAAAACAACAATAAACAACCCACTGAGAGTCAGTTTTGTATTGCTATGTATGCAAACAATCTCTTGAAAGGAAGCACAGCTGTCTAATTGGACTTTTTTATTCCAGCAAAGTACATTCAGCCATGGTGCTTACATTTTTCCCCTCATAAATATGACCGTAAACCATGGTTTTGTCAAAACAAAGAATGCAAACCTGGAAGAAATGATCAGGTGGCTTTCTAAGCTTCCATTTTCAGAGTGCTGTTCTAACTACTTCCGGTCTCTTCGCTATCTGGTGGTGTGAAAGAAGCTATGTATCAGTGTAAGAGGTATATTTTCTGTCATCTGACATTTTTGGATGCTGCATAAAGAAATAAAAAGCACGACAGCTTGAAAGGTAAA
This sequence comes from Rhinoptilus africanus, assembly GCA_013400135.1. NCBI lineage: Eukaryota > Metazoa > Chordata > Aves > Charadriiformes > Glareolidae > Rhinoptilus > Rhinoptilus africanus. The sequence continues at coordinate 84,924 of VXBO01012109.1, read as the reverse complement.
TATATATATGGGCTAGCAAGTCTGTATTCCCATTATTCTTTTTTCCCCAGTTCTATTTTCAAAATCCATGAGCTTGTTACAGTGATTCAGCTGCTGCCTGGTGTTAAATGTTAACACTTAATACACAGAAATGCAATTAGAGTTACAGCACTACTGAACTTTCATACCACCTTTTCTCTCTCTTTTTGAAGTAAAGATGGCCTTGTGGCACAAAGGCTGGGGTTGAAGCTAACTCGTGTAGCTGTCTCAGAGTTTGAAAGTTCCTTTGAAAAATCTTACTTCTTTATGATATAGCTCTCACTCATCTGTTTAGTTTTCTTGCTTGCATGTTGGGTAAATGGAATATCTGTTTTACATTTTTCTGTATTAAAATGAAAATATTTTGATTATAATGTAATATAATTTTCTGCATTACAAAACTGTGTTAGAAACTTGACAGAGAAGTTGCATGGGTGTGAGAGAGGGTGCTGGAAAAAAAATAATCACTTCTTTTTAAAAAGAATGAAATCCTTTTAAGCAGTACTCACGCTGGGAACCCTCTAAAGTGTAAAGCTTAGTCTTTGTCAAAAATTCTGATGAATCTAATAAAAAGATTTTCCAGAACCAAAGGAAATAAATGTTTGGCTTAAATTTCAGGTTTCCTATCTACCAATCCTTGGCTGTTTATAGGATATTTTCTTTCATGATCTTAGTTATGAAATTAAGATCTGTTTGTTTTTAAACAGATCTTACTTAGCCTGTTAAATGTATCATAAAAGTGGTAGCTTAAAAAAGCCAAATGTTCAGGCTTCAATGTTCACAAATAACTATTTTACACATCTAGTTGGTAGCTTCATAGTATTGATTTGCTTCATTAGTGAGTGATTGCATACAGTGCTCATCTCTAAAGGTGTTCGTGAATAATGTTGTTATTAAAACTGTTTAGGACAGTGCATTATACACTGCAGCAGAGTTTACAGAACTGTGAACAAGGGCAGTGTCCTTTTTATTTAGTTTCTTCACATTACTTTTTTTAGTATGTCCTTCTCTTTTTTAATGTATTTATCTTTTACTTTTTTGTTACTATTTACTCATTCATTATATGATTCAGTAAAAGATGAAATAAAAAAACCCACATCATCTAATCTTCTTGCCTGCATTCCTGGGTTTCAATCTTGTGTGAGGAAGTTACAGCAAAGAGTAGTATCGCTTGGCTGTAGGGTTTCCTCTGTGAAGTAGAGAATACATTCCCATGGGTTAAAAAAAAAATTATCCCTTAGAGTACTTTCAATTAACCTTTTTTATTTCATAAAACAGAGGAATATTACTTCCCTTTTTCTCTTCGCAAAATTCTCATTTATCCTGGGTTGACATCCGTTTGGTCCTTTTGAATGTCAAAGAAGAATTTCGGTAGAACAGCCTTACCTGGAGATGAGAATAAATTCTTGCACAAGGGCCGCTGAAAGGAGAAAAATTCTGTATCCAGTCATTTGTGTTCTTTAACAATAGACCTCATCTTCACAAGTGTTTACAATCAAAATAGAATCCTCCCCCCTTTTGGGAGTAGGGCCCTTTAAACTGACATTTATATAATACATTATTGAAAAGAAAATATTTACCCTTCCTGACTTACCATCTGGTGTCCTTTAAATACTAAAAATTAACATAATGAAAAAGAGCCTTAAATTCACATGAGTTTAAACTATTTAAATATCGTAGCGATTAGAGATCAACAGTGAATCGTAGTCCCTTTAAGATTTTTTTTTATTTCACATTGATACTGCATTGCAAAATAGTTGCATAAAACCATGTCAACAACATATTCACTGATACATAAATAGATAATGTTTAAAATTCTTAAGTACTATTAATTATGCAGTTATTGAAACCCGTGAGGATCAAAGGATTTCATATAAGAGGGATTTCACATACAGCTTGGATTATGTTGCTAAATAATAGCACAGTAGTACTTCTTTAGCATTGTAAAATAGCTTAGAGAGGAGTATGATGCCTATAGTTGGTGTAATGCATTGGTAATTAAGAGGGTGTGAGGTTAAGCTTCATTAACTGCTGTGGGATTGTATCTTGGATTTTATTATCCCCGAGAGAACGTAAGAAGTGAGAGAGGTCAAACTGTTAGAATCTGATTTTGCTTCGTGCATCTGCCAAAACAAGGCAAGCAAAGTAATGTGGCAGCAAATGCAGGAGGACCTGGATCAGTACCAGATATGGTTGCACATCTTTTTATTGCAAAGATAAAAGATTTACTGATGAAATAAATTATTTCATGCTTGCAATAGAACCTTCATAAGCTTGGTTTGTAGGAAACAAAATTATTTTAATTGCATTGTTGTGTAATATTAGCGCTTTAGAAAACCAGTTTTTTCCTGAACTTACTTTTTATTTTAAAATGTAGCAACAAACTTCCTTCTCTCTTTATCCCTTCCTGCTACATCTCGCTCTAGACACAAATGCCCCAACCAAACCACACTTAATAATTTTAGCACTTGGCTGCCTTTTTGTGTATTCATGCTGCATAGCAAAGACTTGTATTTTAATTGACCCCAAGAAATGCTGCATATTTTCTTTTTTTTATTTATTTTTATCAATGCACTGATACATGCTTTGGTTTTTTCATATACCTCATAAGAGATTTGCCTTTTTTTAGCCTGTAACATTTCTCAGGAGCTGACACACTGATGCGACAAAATTATCAGTCCCAAAGACTTTCAAAGCTATATCATGTGGGAGCAGAGATATTTTTAAGCAGAAACAGGTTAAATAGAGATATTAAAGGCTGATAAATCAATTCTTCTTTTCTCAGTCTTTTGTCTAAGTAACAAACACTTCTGTTTCCAAATTTTGGAAGTAACTTTTAAACATTTCAATAATCTTGTATTCTGGAATTCTGATTTTGATTCTAAGAATATAAATTTATTCAATCCTAAATAGGCTCGTAATCCCAAATCCTTTTTAAAATTCTTTTAAAGAATCCTTTTTAAATTCTTTTAAAATACTTTTTAAAATTAAAAGTGCTTTTTGAAAATGATAGAGAAGTATAGTTCTCAAACATAAATAATGATTTAAAGTGATTGCTGGAAACAAGTTGTTTCTCAACTTGTAATGAATCTGGGAGAGAGGGAGTTGTGCTAAAGCCCCGCTCTTTAATCTCCCACACACGGATATTTTTAGAAGCCCAGGCTTAGCCATCTTTGAACGTCCCTCCTAGAAACCATGCCCTCCACTGCTCCCCGTCTGTCTTCTGCTGCGTTTCTGTTCCATTTTTGTGTAGCTGTGCAGAACCAGCCTGTGTTCGGGGGCTAGTTTGACTGCTGGTCTGCTTCGTCTTTCCATAACTGTCTTGTTTTTCCTTTTTAAGAGCATTTTGAGAACTGATGAATGCTTTGTAGTTCTTGGACAGTAATGAAACCTTTCATGACACTGAGGAGTTGTGAAGTATATATCCAACCAGCCAGCTTTTGTCTTCGAGAATATACCTGTGCTATGACAACTGGAGACTTTTTCTCACTTCGGTGCTTTGTATCACCCAGGCACAGTCAGGTCTGGAAAGAGCTATTTCTTTGACACTTACTGTGTCAGAAGAGGGTGAAGCCTTTTATTCCAGTTCTAGTTATCATGAAGATACAAAGAGGATATGAAGATAAAAAGAAATGTTTGGATCATTTCAATGTCACTATTTTCAGTATTGCCCATGAAGCAGGTTTTTACAACTGTGTTCTGTGTCCATAATTCTCACCAGTGCCAAGCCTACTAACCAATTTTAATCTCTCTCCCTTTCCAAATGTGGTTATACAAAGGTCTAATTAAAAGATTTTTGAAAATCATGGGCTGGGTTATATGAATCAGTACCTCCTAAGGAAAAACAGCATTAGCGATCACCTATGCATTCTCTTTAGTCTTTTAGCAGGCTAATGAACACATGCGTGTTGGCTTATAGTCAACATAGACATACCTTCAAACAGCAAACACGTGTGCTGCCTCTCTTCCGTCCAGTTTAGTGTAAATGGAGAGGAAACAAAGGTAAGCAGAAGCTCGCGTAGTACTGATAAAGTTAGGGTGCAAATCTGGAGGGAAACAATCTTTATTAGTTCTGTTCATTAATCTTTATCTAATGTGTTCAAATTTGAGATACAGTTTTTTCCTATTTGTGCTTAAGTACAACATCTTAGAATGTATTTAACCAAGTTAATCTACAAGGTGGAGCTCAAGCAATTGTTCTTCAAAATTCCAGTCAGCTCCAAAGGCAGACTATCTTTTCCAGTTTGCAGATGCATTATGTACGAAGCCTACTAAGAGGCCATAACATTCACAGCCACCACATGTAAGAATGTGATTCAGGATATGTTTGCTTTAGAGCAAAGTGTTTGTTGGGATAGAAAATTATTTGGCTGTGAGACCTGGTAGCCCCAGAAATGTCCTAAGTCTCAGTGCATCATATGAACATGTTTCTTGCATGGGGATAAGAACATAGAATCATAGAATCGGTGAGGTTGGAAAGGACCTTTAAGATCATCAAGGCCAACCATTAACCTACCGTGACAAAAACCCACTTCTAAACCATGTCCCTCAGTACCACATCTACCCTTTTCTTAAACACCTCCAGGGATGGGGAATCCACCACCTCCCTGGGCAGCCTATTCCAATGTTTAATAACCCTTTCAGTGAAAAAATGTTTCCTGATATCCAATCTAAACCTGCCCTGACATAACTTGAACCCATTTCCTCTTGTCCTATCCCTTGTCACCAGGGAGAAGAGGTCAGCCCCCATATCTCTACCCCCTCCTTTCAGGTAGTTGTAGAGGGTGATGAGGTCTCCCCTCAGCCTCCTCATTTCCAGGTTAAACAACCCCAGTTCCCTCAGTCGTTCCTCGTAAGGTTTGTCCTCCAGACCCCTCACCAGCTTTGTAGCCCTCCTCTGGACACACTGCAACACCTCAATGTCCTTCTTGTAGTGAGGGGCCCAAAACTGAATGCAGCACTCGAGGTGGGGCCTCACCAGTGCCGAGTACAGGGGGATGATCACTTCCCTAGTCCGGCTCACCACACTATTCCTGATACAGGAATCCTGATACATGGTGCATCTGAGAGACATAATCTTCAGCTAGACGCGGTAATTATTAGGTAGGTGCATTTTGGAAAAGCAAGTGAGGAAGTAAGAGTAGCTCTTGGTATGAGAGAGTTCTTCAAGTGCTCCTGGTTCCTTCCTGCGGGGCAGCAAGGGACAATTCGGCGTAAACCAGACCTAAGCTGATGCATGTGCTAACCACCGTGGTACCGAGTTGTGGGTTTTTTCATGTTGCTTTGTGTGAATTTAGTCATGTTTAAAGAAATGTTTTATAATGTCAGACATTTTTTATTATGCCAGAATAAAATCTCTTTATTATGTCAGAAGTTAGAAGTAAACTATATTGGCAAAAAAGGCTTTTTCAGATGGATACTTAGGTTTTCATCTCTGGCAGCCAAAATCTTTATCAGCTTCAGGTGAAACCATTTTTCCTTGATCTCTTAATCTGCTTTATTCTTAGCAACAGTTAAGGCATACCACAGTGCCTAATTGTGTTGCACTGATGGTGTGTCTGTCTCTGGTTGGTTTGGGCAGAGCTTCTCGGGTATCAGAAGCCAGTGTTTGTACCATCGCCCTTCCCTATAGTGCCACGGTAGGAAGGTTTTGTTCTGGGTTTGACTGCAAGGCAGGAACTTTTTTTAGTGTTTCGTGAGGGTATTGAAGTAGCTTGTACTTTATCAGTAATACTTGGAGAAGCTTTCACCCCTTATTGTCTTGACCTCTTCTAATTTAGCAAAAAATAGTTTCTGTGTAAAACACGCATTATGTGTGATTATATAAAAGCAAGCGCGTATAGCTAAGTGTTCCTGTCTCAAATTTGTCTTTGCCAATTATTATATAGTAACAATGAGCTAGTAGTAACTGACAGGCATTTCTAGTGATTCTAAAGGAGAAAAACGTTGGTGGTGTTTTTCTCTTTACGTACAGTAAAGGTGAATGGTAAAATACGCCATTTCCTGGATTTCAGTTTAACGGATGATGCGATAGCTGCCCGGTGGTACTGCAGGAAGGTGGGGTGGAACTGGTTATAGCAGGGGTAGGAGCTGAAACAGGGGCAAGCTCGGGCAGTTTGATGAAATACATAGGCAGGATTTCATGATCTCTTCCAAACTGTGGCTGGCACTTATTTTCAGAAAAACAGAGGTTACCCACCACTATAAAATGTTGCAGGTAGTACCTGGGCACCAGCTGATCTTGCTGAGTGAAAGGAAGAGACATCTGGAAGTCTTGTTTGGGCCTGCGGAATTATTCCTTTACAGAACTCACTTTGTAAATGAAGGTTGATTTTATTTATTTTTTAATTATTGTAATTGAGTAATATTTTGAGATGATCGTGTATCAGCAGCTCTTCATTGAAAAAGAAAGACCTTTTTACCTTAGCCAGCTTCAATCTATGAATAACTGTATTAGGAAATTAAATCTGCGTAATAGTTTGTTTAGTAATTTCTTTTCAAAATAGCACCTTAATTGGAAAATAAGGTTAATTAACTTATTGTGGCTATCTGAGTTATAAAGTTGGAAATTCAAAATAACATCTACCTTCTTTTTTAGAAAAATCCTTCATATAATGCTCTTAGTAGTAAATGCAAATAATTTGTATCTGCATATATGTGAAATGCAGTGGGGTGCTTGTCAGCTCATGTTTGGATTTACACTTTCTTAGATCCTTTCATTATGGTGTTCTGTTTTCATTTGCTCCTGTCTGTCAGAAATCTTTGTCTTTGGTTTGAAAGTTTCCCTGCTTTCTTTCAGGGTAGATATAAGGAAACTTTGTCGAAAGTAAATGTCTTTTTTTTTTTTTTTTTTTACTGAAACGTCTGTTATAAATCTATAGATTTAGTGAAAGCTGTGAATACTAACCTAAAATTATAATTTTTGTGTAGCTTTCCTACCCATAAAGCTTAATTTTCACAAACCCTAGTAATATGAGTTTATTGTATGCAAGTGTATCTTTCAAACAAGCTGTAAGAAATTTGAAAATTTAACTCCGTACATAACCATTCTCATGAAGAGCCTTTACCGGGCTTTCGCAGTTCGTTTGCACAAAGAAAGTAAATAAAGTAAAAATATTCACTCAAAGGCGTGGCTTGCATCTTCTGCTTAGCTCCTGAAACAGATAGGTGCTGTTCTTCTGTTTCTGCAACTTTTTTGAAGTAACTACATAGAAGTTTTTATAGCTTCCAGTACCTATTATCCCAGAGGGGTTTCTGACTAACCACTAAAAGACACACAGAAACAGCTGTCCTGAAAGTAGAAATGTTTGTTCTCGATTTTGTCAATAATTTAAAATATTATGTTAATTTACATTAAACAAACAAAATTAAGACATGTTGTTCACCAGATTACATATGGATTATGTATTGAACTATATATAGTTTTTCTTTCCTGTATCCTTTACTCCTGAATTAGCGTAACACTAAACCCAAAATGAATTCACTTAAATTCTTATTGGCTTCTTTCTGCGTGTGTCTGTTTCTGCCATGTCTGCCTACCTGAAGCTGTGAAAGTTGTTTAGGTGTTTATGGTCAGTGTGAACTCTGCATATGTCCACTGTTTCATGTCTAGCCTTTCTTTGATCAACATTCTCTTTCTAAAGTTTTCAAATTTGTTTTTCTTATGTCTGCACACCTGATACCTTGTAACAGAGATACTGGCTAGCTCTATATATTTTTAAACCTTGGGACAACATCTCAGTTCTCTCTCAAGAGTCTTTGCTTAATGAAAACTTAGTTTTCAAATAAGTCTTGGTGTATTTTAAGCACATAAAGAGTTCCTGTGCCCTCCAGCTTGCATAGGGGGGTGTTAAAGTTGGGTCAGAAAACTTGGTTGCACTTCATTCCTCTAGAAGGTGTAGAAGCCCATTGCATAAATTGTGAACCCTGTGCTTGAGATCCACCCCGTACTGTTTACTTTTTCAACAATGCAACAAATGTAGAAAGCAGAAAGTTTGTAACAAAACATTGTTCCTAATCTAGATCTAAGTCAAAGCTGCAGTTCTGTATGCATAGAACAACTAAATCCACCTGTGTGCAATGCTTTTTTTTCTTAAGCTAGAATCTTTGCATTATAGACTTATAAAAATGCTCGGATTAAATATTTGCCCCTTCCTTTTGCTCCCTTGTTTGTGTTCATGAGGTATCTCTTGTTAGTAGATACCATGCCTAATGGTTAGCAGAAGAGGAAACTCACCCCATCCTGTTGCAGTTGTTTTCAGCCTGTGTCTGGAGGCTGTTGTGTCCTGTTGAATACATTTAAAAGATTTACAGAAGCTAACGAAGAAAAATGATTTGTTTAAATTCACTATGCAGGGAACTTATCTCAGAACTATTCTCAGAAATAGAATAGTTTTGGAGATCAACCTTTAAAGAAAGATATTTAAAAAAAAAAAAAAAGAATATGGATGCTGGTCAAGATGTGTTGTTTGTGTAGAGCATGGTATACAATATGATATTTCCATTCTGCATTCTCTTCTATTTCTATAATTCATTTTTCTTGTAATAATGACATGGTAGTTTTCATGCTCAGTATTAGTAGGAGCCAGCCTTTCAGATCAATTATTTTAATTAAGTTTTGTTACAGATTTTACAACTGTCCATTATAATAAGATAACTGTATTGGCTAACTTTTTTTTGTTGGAAGGGATAAAAATCTGAACTGCCATTTCTGCTACAGGTAACTGACATTCTTTCACTGTCCTCCTGTAGGAACTTCCAGCCCCTTTGCTTGACGATACCCACCGAAATGAATTGGGAGAAGAAGCAACAGCTGTTAAGTCTGAAGATTTTCAGGATTCTATGAAAATTGCCTGGCGCTACCAAAATTTACCAAAAATGGAGGTAATCGGTATTTCATACTTTTTTTTCTGTTTGCAGTCAAAATGAATTTGTGCTTTTCAGTAGAATCTCGACTACAGAACTGCTAATAGTCAGTGTTACAGGATTGCCTCCTGAGGGTAAATTATCATAAACCACTATATTTTTTCTCACTAGAGACACAGAGAGAAAAGGAATTTTAGAGTTTGCAGGAACTCTAAAACTTAATACAGACAATAATAATTCAAAAGTAAAAACCATTAAAATACCGTGGGATTTTTCAAGCAGTATTTTTAAATTGAGACATCTTTTTCTGAAAGTTTGAATAATTTGGTCACTTACAAACTTTGCCCAAATTTAATTGTACACAAATTACTTAAGAAGGTTTAATCAGTGGTGCTTACTAGATCTCTGTAGTGCAAGTACTGTGTGGAAGCAAGCTGTTGACCTGCTTATCCATGTGCATAACAACTAAAGTAAGCACTTGAGATTATATCGGCTTCACTGTCACTAGAAACTAATCGCTGTGCAGGAAGAGCATAAGAAACAAGCCCAGTGCTGAGTTTTTCAGCGTTTGTAGTTAGTAGTGTTTTGTGAATAATATATCTCTTGTGGCTGGTGACTTTCTTACTTAATCCAATGGCGTAATCAACCTTAAATAAAATTACAGCATTTTTTACTATCCAGAACAAAAAAACTTGTTTTGTCTCTATGTTTTACCCTACATTTGTAAATTCTGGTTTAGACATAGTCATAACTGCCTAGTAAGTTCAATTGTATTCTTAAAAAACATAATTGGAATGTGACAAAATGATCTTACAAGGCTTGGCATGTTTGGTTTTCTGTGAAATTGCACAGACATGGCTATATAGTTGTGTCAGAAAAGACTTATATATGGTGACATGCCAAATCAAACAGCCTCCAGGGTAATCATACAGTCTCATCAATTTTATTATGGTGGAGCTTGCTTGTGCCACTCTGAACCATCCCCAAAATAATTAGTCTCTTTTAAAATCTAGCAGAACGCCTTGTACATTGATAAGGAAACAATTGTATGTCATTAACAAATAGTGCACTGATGTTCTAACAAAATAGAAAGACGTGTAAATAATCCAGTTAGGTGTACACTCATCCTCTGTTACTTCATAGAAGTAATCACTTCATCCACTAATATAATATTTCTCTCCAGTACATAATTTACTCATCAATGATTATTGAAATTTGATAATGCAAGCTAGAATAAAATGGTCAGTCTTTTGTGGGATTGTCACTTTCTGAATTGGATGCTGATCATTCTGAATAGTTGAGGTCCAATATTCTTATGTATACGTTAATTTTATTTTAAAAATTAAAACTTGCAAATAAAAGTCTAATTCTTAAACTGCCTATACCTAAAATTCCTCAGGGTACTCTAATTAGTGAAAAATAGTTTTGAAATTGATTTTTTTTCATATTTTATACTGCAGTTATCGTAAAATTTTGATGCTGTGCTAATTTAATTGGATTGATTAATATACTCCATTGAGGAAAAGACCTGATGTTGCCTTGCAAGTACCCTGGATCTTTAATACACTTAGTGCTTTCACTTAATTAACAATTTTGTTTGTGATTTATTCTTTAAATTTTCTTCTCCCAGAAAGAAAGTAGCATCAAATAAAATTTCAAGGCGTATTTTCCAAACTGATTGAACTAATAAACTAGTACATTTTCAAAAACTGCTGTCAAATAGTTTCAAGTATGAACAAGAGAAAATAGCTTTGCTTTTAACTAGAACTCTAAACATGTTAGCAGGAAACTTTTCCATCCGATATCTGGCCTTACATGAAGTAAGAATGTTGAGTAAAGGCTGTCTTTGTGGCATTTTTGATGCCTCATTTAGTTTAAATTTCCAAGTAATAAAAGATATTTTCATTAATAGTTCAGATATTCCCTTCCTGTTTATTAGACCTCCCATGGACTAGCTAGGTAACTCGGTTTTGTTCTTATGCCTGGTATTTATGTTAGTGCTTTTCGTAACTATCACAGTTTCTCTTTACATACCACTCTGCTTGTACAGCAGAAAAAGCCAGAAGATTTGTAAGAAATCTGTCAGAGTAACAGGTTGTGTTGTGCTTGATGTGCCTTTGCCAGTTTGTTACTTCCATCTGTATGAGAGGTTAATTTCATTTAAACTTTTGAGTATATGGATAGCAATGCACGACAGTGTGGGGTTTTTTGGTGAGGTTTTTTTTTTTTTTTGAATGAACTGCTTATGTTCTTTGGGCAATATATAAACTGTCACAGCATGAAATCAATTTTCTGCCTTGATTCATCCTAAATCTGAGATTTCTAGCACATTAGTATTGCAATTAGAAACGTTAACAGCAGACGGTAGCATAAAAGCACGCTCTGCTCACTGACAATTTAGTGTATTTCTCCTTGTGCAGAACAGGAATCCAGGAAAGAGCAGGCTTGAGCCTCCAGTCCACTAATAAATTTATCAGCTCAAACTTAAGAGGAACGGAAAGTCTCTGCTTCGCACTCTCCGTGGTCGTTCTGCTAAGGCAGATTATTCATGCTTACTTGATTCAGGTAGGCTTTTTGCAAGCTTCCCTGCTAAGCCTGGGAATGCAGTACATTCAGGCCTATTCATGGGCTTCTGACATAGACCGAGCTTTTATTGCATGGTGGTTTATTATAGCCAAATCCTAGTCTCCACCCAGTTTGTAGGCACTGTGCTTATTCTTTTGAATCAAGAGAGGTTATCACCTACCTTAATCCATGCAGCAGGGTGGATTAAGGACACCAATGTGCCTCAGGATTCTCAAAGAGGATCCTGGAAACTTCTTGTTTCTTCTTTTTTGCTGTCTTTACTAAACTCTATTGGGCCTCAGTAAGGATTTGCATCTGAAATGGGCAACCTGGAGCTTTTCTCAATGAAGACATCAGATCAAAGTTCAGTTAGTCAAGGCCTTTCTAAAACATTAAGGGGGCTTGGAAGTACACAATAAAAAGATGAGCTCTGGCAGAGATTGCAGTAAAAACATTCTGATCTGTAATCCGGATAAAGAATAGATTATAGGCCAAAGAACAGCCCCTGTTTAAATTGCTTTCAGAATCCTTGTTTTAAATAAAGTTACATTTTTACATTAAAAACACTTACATTTTGATAGGTTGTTATGTTTTCTTGGACTTCCTTCTTTAAAATTTGGGTGCTGATAAATAAATTGGAACACTGACTTAGAGAATGTGTTTTTCTATCTTTTTTTTAATAAAAATGATATGCTTCTTATGACTAGATCTACATGAGCAATTTTGTGGAGTTCTAGATTAAAAACTAATTATTTGTTTTAGGGAGAAGTTTAGGGTTAGTTTGATTATTCTATTGTTTGTGTAGGAAAGATATTGTATTGTTGTTACTATTTATATTCTCTGATAACTGACCAGGCCTAACATCCATTAATCAAATCTTTTTCAAAATATTTACTCTAAATAAAAGTATGTTGATCAATCTTAACCGTTCAATAAATTTTTGGTAAAATGAAGCATGAAATAAAATTGTGGAAATACATAGCATGATCACTTTCAGAAAGCTAGCTATAAATACATGGCCACGTCTGGCAAGTCTCTGTTCTTTCCTTTTACTGTTACAGTACTTATTTGATTAGCAAGACCGAGGTTTGTGAAAACCACAAGTTTTCTGTAGTAGCTGGAGTTGTAACTAAATAACTTGTTGCTTAACACACAAAAAATTATTTGGATCCATCCCATTATTATAATAATTCAGTATACCTATTGTCATTCCTGTATGTAGCAAGCATAGCAGATGTTGAAATTGGAGCACAAGTTCTTCCAAAAAGTTTTCATTGCATACACACACACAGCCCTGCTCAACTTTCAGATAGCTGATAAAATGTATATATTGGTCTGCTCAACAGAAAAATCCTTTTATAGAATGTTCTAAGTTGTTACAAAACCTACTGAGAAACTTTTGAAATTATTTGGGGTATTTCTGGTCAGTTTTCAAAAGTAATTCCATGTTTATGAGTACAAACAAAGTAGCATTTCATTTTATTTACTCATCCAAACTTCTCTTCAGAATGACTTTTAAAAGACATTCTGTTCTGCAGCGCGAGTTTATCTTCAACATTTCTCTTACTTTCAGCTCTTACCTTCTCTGTCTCACCTGTTCTCTTTCAACTTTTCAACCTCAACTTTACCGTTGAGGTATCTCATTTTATTTTAATGCTTTACCATTTAATATATGAGGTGGTACTTGGCTCTTATGGGGGGTTAAGTTTAGCAGTAAATCTTGAAGCTGGGAGACAGAAAAATGACTTCAAAAATATTTTTGCACACTCTTGCATTGTACAGTGCACACTTCAGATGCAGTCCAGGCTTAGAGTAGTTGCCCTCAAAATAAACTAATAGGTGATCTTTCTTTTGACCTGCAAAGCTGCTGTTAAAAGTCTAGGATCCAGTGCCTTTCTCAGTCCAGGCATCTTAACAGTTAGAAACACTGTGGGTTTGATTGATTATGAAACTTATTCGGTTATTCTAAATGACCTTTCTTTTTCCTCAAAAGAGTTAGAACAGTTGATGAGAGATAATCTGATCAGGAGCAGAGTGGTGTTTGCACCATAACCTAAAAATCAGTTTTAATATTGATTTGGTAATCTGTTACTCCTTTACAGTGTGTACATTAAAAATATGCTGTGTAGTGGTTTATGTCTGGGCCAAGTGTTTTCCTTCCCTGGGAGAAAGTAGCTTGCCTCTGAGGTTTACTCTGCTTGACTGTTTTTTCCAGGATAGCTTTTTTTTTTAATGGTAAGGGCAGAAAAGATGAAGAAAATGAATTGTTACATGAAGGGCAAAAACTGTTCAATTACTGTAGCAGACAGCTACTACATACTTGAATACTGCACATTGTAACAATCTAGGGATTTTTTTACATTAACATGTGTAATTCAAATAATGCTGCAGGTTGCATGGTGAACTCCGTTAATGTGGAACAAAAATGCACATTCATTTCCTCTGTTTATTTATGAGCAAAATGGATTCAAAATGTGTAATTTCTGCTATAGTATATGTTAAATTTGGGAGGTTTATGATGTTTTAGATAGGCAAAATTGAGAGCTGATAAAAAAGGCTCTTTATTATAGCAAACCATGGTTATTGTGTATGATGTCTGTGTAATGCTCAACCTGATACTTAGTCAAAATTCAAGAAATTAAAAGTAGTTTTTAACTATTTCCTCTTTTACGATTTTCTGTTAGAATCAGATATGTGAGGATGCAGTGGTATTTTTTCTTACCAATTGTAAATAAACGAAGTTAAACACTTTCAAAGTCAACCAAAAACGTTTCTGTAGCACCATATAATTCCCAGATACTGAAAAATCAGATAGGTGGAACACATTATGGTCTCCACGTTTCATATATCTGGTCTTCTGAAATTTGTCATCATATGTTTAGAACATGCAAAAATACATTCTTTTAAGTATCTGACTGATACTGCATCACTTTGGTGATGTGATTGGAACAGTAAGGGTTGAATTCTGTGGGAAAAATTTGCATTATAGACTCTCAACAGGGGAACCAAAACTTAGCAGTAAATATTATAACGTTCTACTTGAAGCTTATACTTAGGCTAAATAGGGAAAAAACCCACAGGTTTCTTTCAAGCATATTGCTAGTTAATTATTTTCTTTTGATACATAATAATTTAATAGGTTATTGTAATCAGTATTGCTGTTCCCACAGGCCAGCCCAACAACATCTACGAAGTTTGGCCATTATTATGATGTTTCTAAAACAATGTCTCCAGAACTGTCTCAGTCCATAAAATGGCATAGTTTTTACCTTCCTGAAGAATTGTCTTCACAGCCTAAAATGAAAACATGGTAAGTTGTAATACCACATGCTTCTATTGTGTATTCAAATTTTGTCGCATTAGTAGCAAAGGATATTTTTGTATCGACACTTGCTGTGAAAAATCTTGTGGTCGCGCATGGCTCACAGGCAGTTCAGCTGTGGTTCTCATGTCAGTGCTACATGCCGTGACTGGCAGCAAAGCTGCTGTGGCACAGAGACTGCTCGGTGTACTGACTCCTCAGCTGGGGGAAGAAGCAAGTTGGCAGGGACAATTAAGGCAGACATTACTAGGACAACCTAAGACACAGCTGCATGTTCACTCCAACCCTACTGACAGCTGAGTGTGAGGACTGAGGAAGACTATTACTTTCTCTCTGTGAACTACTCAGCACCATGCCCCATCAGCTTTCGGAGATGTGTGTGTCAGGTGGCTATCAGTCTTAGGAAGATATCCATGCAGTTTTTAGGGCTAAGAAGACAGGCCAGCCTTGATGTACATAGCTTAGAATGCTCTATCAGATCAGTTTATTATTATGTGACTTTTACTTCTCACATCCTACAGCTTCACCTAAGGAAAATACAAAATACCGTGAACAGAATTACAATCACTAATTATGTCATACACAGCACCCCTAATTTCAGATGAAATCATAAGCTCTTCTCTGAATGAATAACTTATTATAGTTTATGTCTGTCAGTTATGAATTAAGGAAGACCAAGAGAAAATGAGTGACAGTAGCAAAGACTCGTATTAGCCTATAGCACACATGTCCATTGTATCTTTCTTGAAGACATTTCAAGTCAAGTCAAGCATCAAATAAGGCCTAGCAATCTCTTTGTTCACTCCCATCGCTTAATGTATATTATAACTAATTTTATAGATCCCAGTGTATAGGGCCAACTCCTGGTAGTAGTAGTACGGTGTGCTTTATTGTGATTGATTTTCATCACAGTACACTCACATAAATCTGAGAAAACTCAGATTTATGAAAGAAGCGCAGTGTGAAGCACCTTTCTTAGAGCTATAGAAAAGCAAAAGCCAAATCTCTGTGTAATTTGTTTCTGTGTTATATGATCAAATGTCACTGGTTTGTAAAGTAAATTCTTTTGAGGTTGTAAAAAAAAAATAAGCACCACCACCCACACTTTCAGGAGAAATCAGAGAATTTATATTTTATTCTTTCTGTAGTAAATACTTGAACCAACTTCATATATTATGTATATTTTGGAGGGGTTTTTTTACTATAGAGGGCTGTAGAGGATAGACACAAGAGTATCTGATAGATTGTTGCAAGTGCTTATATTGTTATTGAGCAATTTAACTCCCTTTCTGTCTTTTATCTAGCTAACTAGAATGCCTTGTGACTCTTGGGCTTAATTCCACTAACTATATGGCTGTCAAGTGTTTGTGCATTTTACATTAAAATCAGATTAACTCATATGTATAGTATAGGTAATGGCTTTTAACTTTCATGCATTCAATTTTATAAGCCTTGCTTAACCCTGGTAATTTTCTTCTGTGCTATCCTGATAGAAGTTCATCATTCTTACCATATGAAATCTATACTTATTTTTAGTTTTAAGCTAACAGAAAGATTAGATTTAGTTAATTTGCTTGGCAAATCGGTAGAGCACAAAGTGATGAGGTGAAGAACATGATCAAATAAAGGTGGATCTTGGAAGGCTTATCTCCTTTTCTTCTCCCTGCAAGCACAACATGGGTCTCTGTCAAGAAGCCTCTCTTGAGGAAATGAAAGAATTGTTGGGAGTAAAGGCAGGTACCAGGGTAACAGACAACCACCAATCTAAACAACATTTTCTAAGACCACAATGCAATGTGGTAAGGGACAGGGAGGAATAAAGAACACGTTGGGAACAGCGAACTCTCAGACAGAAATCTGTGGGAACTGTGAAGAGATGTGTAGGTCTCTCTCTTCATTTACAGTAGATCATTTGTCTTCTAACTTTTTTATTGTCTTTGCTGACCACAAACGCCACTGGCTTTGGATTCCAAGTATTAAAATTGTTGCACTAGTCAAGGTTAAGACAAGGTGGGAAGAAGAATTTTTCATAATTACAGCAGCTGAAATAAAGCTTATTTCTCTGTACAGAAATGGAAGATTTAAGCTTCCCATAGTTGCAGTCATTCAATGTTTACACACATTTAAAAAATAAACTGAATTAGAATTTCAATTTCTGTTCATCAGTGTTGTATAACAGGAGTTCTTAAAAAATGATGGAAGGGGAGAAAAGCTGCTTCTCCCATTACCACAATTCCCAAATTGATCTGCACCTAGCACAGTTAATATCAGCAAATTGAACTACCCAATTCACATAAGGAAAGACCAGGTTAGGAAATACATTAATTTTTACAAGGTAGGACCTAATGAACTTCATTGGTAAAATGTAAAGAACTGTCAGAGTTCCACAAAGTCAAAAAGACCCGAAGCAATGCCTGTTTTAAGAAGAGAAGGTGAAGACATCTGTGGAATAACATCAGTGCTCAGAAAAATACCAGAAAATATAATGTAGTCTATTTTTAGACTTCTAGGATAGTTTCACCCAGTATGTGTTTCCTTTGTTTGCTTATGGGTATTCAGCTGGGATAGAGTCAAAAGTCTCTTATTTTAGAGTCTTCTCCATTCTCCATTGATAAAGTCTGTTACCATGTCAAAAGAGGAACATAGACTGGTTTGACTGTTTTCTCTTTGTCATATTGATTGTTAAATCCTTATCTTCTAAATAAAATGTTGTTGAGTCAAGGTTGAACCTGAGTTGAAGTACCAGGCTTTATCCCAGTGTTGGGCCAGGTAATTAGTACTAATACTAATTGCTTGATATGTACACTGAGCAATGGGTTTCTTTATTGCAGTCATAATGTCAAATTTGGAAAAAAGTGGAAGGAATAATTCATGCACATTAGATAATAGGATTAGAAATCAAGAAGATTTAGGTTGGTCATCTGGAACAAACTACATGGAATTCAGTGAAGACTTGCCGAGTATCATACTAGTAGGAATAATTACTTGAGCAAATGAAATAGTGTAGTGAGTCTCCAGAAGAAGTTGTGGGGTTATAAAGTATCTTGAACATAAAATATATTAACAGTATTGTGTGATTAATGCTTCCAAAAAGCATAATTTAAAAAGCATGGAGGTGATAAACTGGAATTTAACGTGGAAGACGTGCAAAGTTCTGCCCAGGGACGAGGCTGTCCGGTTTTTGATACCATCCTTCAAGACAGCTCTGGATCACTTAGAGAAGGTTGTGAAGATGGGTATACATCATACTGGGATGTATGGCCTGTGATGGAAGAAATGAAGTTCTTGGACAAATCTAAGCAGAGTCCTGAAGCGCATTGTCTGCTGTAGGTGGGACAGCAGTAACGGGCTACAGTAAACTGTAGTGGTAGAAATACAAGCTGGAAATAAGGAGATATTTTTTCAGTGATTAGCACAAGAAGTTGCCTTGCAGACACAGGTTGAGAGTATTGTAGACTCTCCATCATTGAAAATTTCGAAGGACAAGTTAGGTAAATATCTGTCAGAGATGGTTTAGATGTAGTTCATCTTGCCTTGGGGCAAGAAGATAGACTACCTGACCTCTTGAGGTCCTTTTCATCCCTATCTTCTGTGATTCTTTAATACACATTAGTCACCATGTATTAAATCCAATACTGAGTATGAATGTTACCAATTATTTCACTGCTCTCAAAACATTTATGCTTTTACAGAAAGCCAACAGGCTTGTACTGTATTTTTTACAAATATTGTGATGAAATTCTGAAGGAAGCATTACTTTCTCAAGGAACAAAAAGAAGCTCACAATCCTGTCAGGATGATTTCATTAAAGAAAGTTTATAAAAGAGGGAGGGCAAGGATATTATTTTGTTGGCAGTACTGCTTGGAAAACCAATATAATGCTTCTGGCTTCTAAAGCTAACTTCAATGTATCACAGAACAGTAAAAATTTCTTTTCTTTTGATTGACTACACAGAGATTTGAAAGAAAGTAATATGATAGTCACAGCTAACCCTTCCAAGAGAAGTCAACAATTTGTATTAGACCTTATTTTTGGTTGCCTGGAGGTCCCACTGCGAGCTTGAGCTAACTTCTGTTACTCTGTGTTACAGTGAACGAGGAGCATGGACATGGCTGGTTACCATGTCTCCACTTAGGGAAGATAATTGCTTAAGCATAAGGTTCTCAGACTATGATCTTAGATGCATAGCCAAAAAACCACCTGATTGCATGATATTAATTACCTATGTAGTGCTGCAAAATCTCTGTAATCTATTAGGCTGACAGTACCTTAAAAAAATGCTGATAGCCTGAAAGGAACTAAAAAAACAGTTACAAAAAAAGAAAATTGATAGAAAATGTGTTAACACTGAAAGCTGACAAATCCTTCAAAAATAAGGAAGCATTTTTAAGAAAGGGGACATTTCATTATTGAAATTTACATTAATAGGCTATGTATTATGGGGTGTTTGCGAAAGATTTCATGACTTTAAAGGGTATGTATCATAGAATCATGGGATTGGAAGGGACCTCTGGAGATCATCTAGTCCAACCCCCTGCCAGAGCAGGGTCACCCAGAGCAGGTTACACAGGAAGGCGTCCAGGCGGGTTTTGAATGTCTCCAGAGATGGAGACTCCACCACCTCCCTGGGCAGCCTGTGCCAGGGCTCTGCCACCCTCAAGGGAAAGAAGCTCCTCCTCATGTTTAGGTGGAACTTCCTGTGCTCAAGTTTGTGCCCATTACCTCTTGTCCTGTCACTGGGCACCACTGAAAAGAGCCTGGCCCCATCCTCCTGACACCCACCCTGTATTTGTAGGTGTTGATAAGGTCCCCCCTCAGCCATAAAGACATTTCTGAATGACATTTTCTCTCTACTCGTGTAGGAGTGCAGACCAAAATCAGTGGTGTGTTAGGTTTTTGTGGTTGATTTTTTTAAAATCTAAGAATGTTTTGCTTTTGTCACTAATACAGAGATTGAGGAGGAAGTGGAAACTATAATATTCTGTAAGCAAACGGTACTGTTGATGGATGATACTTCTTTGCAGAAAAAAAAAAAAACTTTTCAGTCTTCTCAAAATGTTTCCACGTTATTTTAGCTAGCATAGTGCATCCTAGGTATTTCTAATGTAGCAGAGCACAGCATGGGTTAAGTTCAGGCTGAAATAAATTGTTATAGTGCTGTAACTACAGCCGTTGAAGAGGCACCTTAAATTCTGTAATCATTGTGGAAAGTGTACCTGACGCAACAGACACATTCTGCATTGAGGTTGGAAGCTGTATGTTCTGAAATGACAAGCTACTAATTGTAAAGGAAGACTTTAGAAGCTCAGTGTCTGTTTTTGTTGCACTTTCTTGATTAAATTATCATATGTACTGATGCGATGGAGGCGTTCCCTAAGGGTTGTCCTTTTTGAGTGTTTTTTTTCTGTTTTCCTTCTAGAGACCTGCTACTTTTGTATGTAGTTAATGCTCCTCAAAGAACATCTTTAACCTGTAACTTGTTAGATGCACCTAGAGTTCACCCTGTTGACCAGCCTTACTTTTCCCTTTCTTTTTCAATTAGAGGGTGACTAGCTTTGCAGGCCTTAGGTTTCATTTTTCCTCCTTGAAATTAGAAGCACTTCTCTTCCCCCACCCTTTTCTTTGAGAAGGGCTGAGAAACAAGAACAATCCTTGCTCTCTTTTTCTTTCACTGCTCAGGGCTGTACTGACAAAGAACAGATTATACAGTTAAAGCAGAAAATATACAAGAAAAGTAATGTACCCCATTTTCCTGTTCCTCTTATACTCTTCTAACAGAAACAGTGAGTACAGTGAACATATATTTTACAATCCTTTGCAAAGCCATGCTGCATCTATTAATGAACAAGGTCCTTTATCATAATGTTTTGTGGCATAAGAACCATGTATTTGTAAAAATGACCAAATCATCTTGGTGCTTCTAATTCCCTAGCATCACATTAAGAAACCTATTTTATTTAACTGCTCTTCAGAGCGTGAACTGTCTCTGTAATTGTAGCTAATTTCTCTTGCAAGATAATTACAGTGCTTCCCTTGCAGGATCAGAGATGTAGAGGCTTTATTTGGGCCAGAAACTCTTGGCCCTTTTTAGAACTCCTGTATATCTATATGTACCTCCCTCTTCCTATCCACACAAACATTTGGCTTCTTCATGGACTTGAAAAGAAAGGAGATTCTTTGACTGATTAGACAGAATTAAGTTGTTGATTGGCCTTTTGCTTTGCAATTAAAGATCAGATTTAGAGTTTATATACATCATTTGTTCACCTTAAAGTTTGGATCAGTCTTTCTTTTCTTTCCTGTGTTTTTGCACGCATGTGTGTTTATCTGCTCTTTGATGGAGGGAGATGAGAAGTACTCTCCCTCTGCTCTCCCTTCTCTAGTTCTGGTACCTGGTGGCTGAATTCAATTACAGGGTCTCCTTTTGGATAATCACTCAAGATGGGTAGAAGTTCATTGCCCCCTGATAAACATTAATTGAAAACAGGTTGGGAAGTCTGTTCTCCTAAAGGAAGTAGTAAATGGGACTGGGTTTTTGGTGCCAAAAGAAGGCATAAACCTTCTCTTTGTTATCTTGTTATTTTTTATGTTAGGGAAGGGCAGTTATGTCCTGCGACCAGGTTAACGGGGTTGTGTGGCTGACAGCAGCTGTTTCCCGGTGGTTGTTGCTAGGATATTCTGGGGTCCTTTTTGCTGCATTGCTAAAGCTGGTACCTAACAGGAAGGCAGAAATATTCTGTGGGGTAACTCTGGGCATCGGAGAAAAGGCTGACTTTGTACCCCTTTACTGTACTTCTATCCTTGTTGTCTGGTTGCAATTACCAAAAGAGAAAACTTGATAATCAAGGGAAGTTTTTCAGTAATGCTCATAAGCTTTTCCTTAAGAATGTGTGTGCTTTTGAAAAAAGAAAAAAATTATCTAGAGTCTAGATTTACCGATAAGTTTAGATAAAACAGATTTAACTGTCTGGCCTAATGGGGTCTCCTATACATAATAAGGCTATTTGTTATACTCTTGATAACCTAACCTTTGTTAACTGCTTAGAAACTATCAACAGAGAAGTCAGATGCTCCATTGTAACCGGGATACCTTCTTGCCAGCTCCTGCTTTATCCATTACTAAATTGCTAAACAAAAAAAAAGAGCAAAGAAGGTATTGTTTAAACTCATTATCAGAATTAAATGGTGTTTAGTAACAAAGGCAAAAAAAAGACTAGAAATTAGAAAATAAAAATATCTTATTTCCTTCCTTAAATATTATGACAAACATTGCCAAAGGGTAATGCAACATGTTTTTATAAATAGTGTTTCAACAGTATTTTTCGTGTCATTATTTATATAGCATGGCTCACATTCAAGTAAACTGTTAATATTTTAGAGAGAAGTAAAAGAGCACGTATTTTTACATTTTTAAAAAAAAATCTATCTGCATTACATTATTTACTTTAATTCTTTCTTTGCTTCAGATCCTTTTCTGATGGATTGTTTGTTATAATTTGGGAACCCTTTAATTCTGCTAAACACTTTAGATATTTTGTTCTTTTATCCACTGACTTTTAAAAGCAAGTTAGTAACAAATCAGGAATTGGCAAGTATTGTGATATTCTCTGACTTCGCTATAGATAGCGTGGTAAGACTCATAAGCAAAATAAGTGATAGATACAGAAACTTGAAAATGCTACTTTGTGGTGACAAAGACCACAGGCGTCTTTTTGTGTTACGCCTACTGTAACGTGGCTACGGCTACAAGACGGTTGCAAACTCCTTCCTACTGTTGGTGAGGAGCAGTTTCCATCTCTTCCAAAAGGATAAAGGAATATCCAAACAGATACACAAACGCTTCTGGTTATTGTGAAGCACTGCAGATTCTCTCCAGCTCTGGCAGAACTGGGAAGAAATCACAGCGCTGCGTAAAGAAGGATTGTGTGTGGGTTGCCATTATGTGGAGACGTGGAGAGAGAAGACGTTTTGGCTGGGGTGGAGGCTAAAGTCCTCTTCCCCTCCACCAACCCTGTAAACGGGCCCCTGCAAGACAGTATAGGTCTAACATGTACAGCCACCCCTTTTGCAGCTCAACGCTAGGAAAGTAATTGACTCCATAAGCAAAAATTTACTCTCTTTTCTGTTTGAGATGCTCTTTTTTGTATAGCAAGGCAGACTTTACACATTAAATGTCATGTTGAGTTTATGTATCACCAGTTATTTTCAGCTGTGAAATTCATAGAGAGTTTTAAATTGTTAAGGTACATCAGTTTAACCAGTAGCTTTCTAGGATAGTAAGTCTGAAAACAAATAAATGGAGCTTAATTTGAAAACTCTCCCTTTTATTTCTTTCTGAGAAGAGTCATCTCTTAATGTGTCAGAGACACTGAGTATTTAAAAAATGGAAATGACTACAACTATATGACTTTTTTGATTGACTTAATGTTTAGACTAAGTGATCTTTCAAAGTCCTTTCCAACCTGGGCTAATATCAGAGCAGACATTTAAAATTATTGGAGCAAGTAATAATATTTTTAGAGGTAAAATTTTCAGAATAACCTGTCATGTTTCCCAAGAAGTACCCAAGAAGTTTTGAATCCACAACACTTGATGGTAGTTAGTGAGACTAGAAGGAAATACTGAAGCTAGAAAAGATAGAACGGCTTCAACTCTCAGCTGCAGTGAGGAACCTACATCAAGTCCAGACACACAAGCTGTTATGCTCTACAGGATTTAAGAAAACAGTATGTCTCTTTTAAAAGTGAACAACTGGCTTGCTTTTTTAAAGTAAAGATTAGGACTTTCTGTCCTTTGTAGGTGTTAGCCTGTGGACTGGAGAGCATGGCTGGCATGGATAGCTGAAGTGCTTTGATGTGCAGGAACTGAACCTTCTAAGACTTTGATGAGATGATTTGCTGAATTTTCATTTGACTTTAGTCTGCTTAAGCCCATTTTTAGCCACTGGTTTGCTTTTCTTGCTTTTTTTTGTTGCTTAGATTTTATGTTATATTTTCTAACTAATACATAAAATAAATTCTACCTCTGAATTCTGCTGTCGTGCAAATAAAGCAATAATACCACCTGTAGTATATAAATAGACAATGGAACCAATAGCAAGTAGAATGTAAGTTATGCTCTGGGGTGGTATCAGAAAAAAATAAAAATAAATTAACTACATTAGCTTTTTAATTGTGAAAATGTCTCTTTCAGTTTTTGTTGGTTTTGATTGTTGAGGCAGTTGTATGTATGAAAGTTTTCAGTAATCGAAAGTCAGCTGTTCATCAGGGCATTGATTAGGTATACGTGGAATAACGATTGGGTAGCTCTTCATCAGTTATAGAAGATTAGTACTGTGCTGTAGTGGTTTCAACTTCAAGTTGATACATTAAATCATTAATCTTCTAGATGTTAGTGAGCCTGACATAATTAAGTTATCTTAATCTCTAGAGATTTTAGCTTTCACTGAATGTCTGAGCACTGAACTAGTTAACACGAAGCAATCACAACTTCTTCTAATGTCAGCTTTATTCAAAGAGGTCTGGATTTATTCTTCTGTGACACTTTTTTCTATGTGACTGAAAGCTGCATCTGTTTATATTTATTTCTAATACAGCTGTTACTGATATATAGGAGAGTATTAAAATGTGTTACTAAACTATTTCTTCTTGCCAACAGTAATATGAACAGTGCTTACGCAAGGCTGCTTCACTCCCTTCAGAGGATCATTTACCAGGAAGGGTTTGATGGCTCGGATCCCCAGGTACTGACGACCCTCGTACTCTTCTATGATCCTGTAATTGATGTTGTTTTCTGAATTTTCAAGGGTGGGGCAAGAAGGTCTTGGACAAAGTCACGAGGAACAAGCTGTTTCTAAGCATTGCTAGAGTAAACAAGCAAAGTAAATAGAGTGTAGTTCATATTTTAATGTGCATTTGCAGTTTTTACCGGTTACAGATATGCGCACCATGTGAGAAAGAACTGTAAACCAACATTAGTAAATGCATATTCTGTGCAATTAGCTAATAAATGGATTGCTGAATATAATGTAATTAAGCAAAACACATTTTTCCCTATAGTATTTTTTCAAACTATTGCTTCAGAGCAATAATGTGTTCAAGACTCTTGAGACTGAACTCTTATCTTAAACTTTCAGATTTTTCAATGTTGTTTTAACTGGAGCGGAGTGAATTTTTTAATGAATTAAATGGTGTGCATCTTTATGTAGCAAGCACTGAAACACAAGTAAAGAAATACAAATGCTGTATCAACTTTACAAATCAAAACAGCTCACGAGACTTTGAAAGATCTCTGTACTCTTCATAAATCATAGTGTGGGTAATCAAAAACATTTTAAGGTTAACAGCAGAGGCTGAAAGCCCTTTACTAATTTGAGCAGTGCCCTGTGTATTATTCTTTGTCATATTCAGTAGTACGTGAGTTCTTTGGAGTTGATGGAAATAAAATAATAAATCATATATATTGATGCTTAATTGATAGGTGATTATCTATTATTGTACAATAAAAGTGTTACTACAATAGAAGTTAACTAGTATAGATGCTGGAGAACCTCAAAGAATATAATACAAGACTATGTACTGTTATTAGCGGAATATCATAAAAATCCCCTTTTGCAGGGAAGATAATGTCGGAATGTATGTTTTCGTGTCTAACAGTATTTTTTAGAAATGTTACCCGCATAGAACACTTGTGTGTAAATTTAGGTTATTTGTGCTCAGTGTTCAGGCTCTGCTGAGATTTACGGGCAAGCTTCCCTTGCCTTTGGTGGCAGTGCCAGTCTGGAGAATTAAATTGGTCCCTGACAGGGGACTCTCCCCGCTCGCTGCGGTAGCCATGGCAACAGGCATGTCATCCTGCCGTACGGCACCGTGCGCAGGGATGCTCCTCCTGCACGGTGACAGGTCCCGTGGAAGCCCAAGAGCTTTCCGGCTGCAAGGAGCAGCGCCGAGCGAAGCAAACAGCCTGCCAACCTTCAGCCAGCAAACAACCGCCCACTGAAGAGATGAAGCTGGTGTTTCTTATTTTTCTTACAAGCTAGGTCTGACACGGAAAGTAGCGCCTTTGTGTATTCCTAAATTATTTTTTTACATGTAAAAGGAAATAAAGGTTGGTCAGACCCAATATTTTTGGATTTTTCTGCTTGCAAGCAAAGGAAGAATTAAACATCATGGAGTTATTTTCTGTACTTGTTCGTCATTTCAAAATGTCTTACCAGTGTCAATAAAGCAAAACCAGAACTTAACTCAGACAAATTGAAAAGTATATTTGCTAAATGACGTATATAAATTTCTGAGGTGACGCTTTAAAAGTTTGAAAAAGAGTCCTTTTTCAAGCCAGTTTATCCATCTAGAAAGCCATTAGCGCTTGCATAGGTTTTTTCTCTTTCAAGAGAGGTAATGCATATGATTTCCCGTAGGCAGTATCTTTCTTTTAGGATTCCTGTTTTCCCCATGCATCACCTTTCTTTGTACACTCAAATTTTGTAGATTTAGAAGCCATATATAATACGCACCTCATAAAAAATATGACCGGAGTTGAATGTAGTTGTGGCCCGGATCACGCCTTGGATCTTTTTATCTTCCAAATCTATGAGAAATTCACCTCTCTGCTACTCTGTATCCCCTTCTGTTCACTGAGACTTCAGAAGTACTTTTGAAGTGCAATGTAGATTGTAGAGTAAGGACCAGCCTGTATTCTTTTGCACCTGTGTCCTTTCTTGTATATAATAATAATAAAATCTTCAGAGAATTTTGTGCACGTATACTCTTCCCCTCCAAATATATATTCCTCTCCCCTTTAGGTGAGTCCTATTGGCAGTGGTTTCCCTGAAGTTTGGAGAAAATTGCAAGGGCCAAAAAGTAGCAGGGAGGTACTGAACTTTCAAGAGATTTACTTACTGACTTTAGTTAGATCCATAAATCCCTGTCTGTAAATGACAGAAGCTGATGCCATTAATCCTTCATTTTTCATACTGTGAAGAATAATCCTTGCAAAATCTCTAGACTCTTGAGGTGTAGAAGTGTGTTGCTGGTTGGGTCTCGATTCAAAGGAAAAGTTTAACCTGAGTGGTAAAATGTTCAGATATTTTTGCCTACTTTCACATCAATATGCAAATGATACTTAGACTTACTACTCCTCTTTATTGACCATTAGAGATTTAGTAGACCTGTGATAAAATGGTCTGACATCTCTAGAATCCAGTATGATTGATTAACTTCAATGTTTTATTGGGCTATCTGTTGTTGGCCATCACAGATTAATATTTTCTGACTGTCCTGCGTGACTTTGTGGACCTTAAGACAATAATACCTGTTTGAGGTATTAGGCTGCAGAAAAGTTTGGTTGAAGCTAACCAAAGCAATAACCTGTTTGTTCACACTGACTTAAGCACCTTTGCCAAGAGCTATTTGGAAATGCAGGGTCTGTAACCTAGAAATATATCCGGTTTACATCCTTTTTAAAACCTCCTGGTAACTCTTTCTTGCCGATCATTAAGTATGAATCCTTTATAAATTGAGCATGGGTTTAAGTCATACAAAATAGCACTTGTTTGTTCCAGAATTGGTTTGGCTTTTTCATGTTTGACAACAGAACTTTCATAGGCGACTGTATTTCCTAAACTTCGTTTTGCTATACTTTAGAGCTCAAGTTGGGTGACTTTCAGAGTCATAAAGTTGGGGGAAATTTTTTTTTCGTTTGGTTAGAATTGTGGGTTTTAAGTCCTCATGATCAGAATTCTTGCTGCCAAAGCAATTGTTGTTACAAATATTATATGAAAAAGGAAAAAAAAATCCAAACTAATGAGAGTATTAAAGATACAGTGGTATATCTAAAAAAGATGTTATCCTCTTTACTGCAGGCTTCTTGTTGTAGAGTATTAGACTTACGGTTTTCTTATATTTCAGTTATGGAATAAGCTATTTGTCAGGGCCTTGTGGGCCTGACAGCATTATACTGGTAGAAGTTCTGTTGCTGGCCAAAATAAATACATCTGATATTATCTGGTGTTTGAATAGCTGTGTCTTTTACAACTCTTACGGTTCAATATTGTGAAACAAGCATCCTTTATCCAATAAGAGAACTGATATTCTGATACAGTTTCTCTTCTGTTTGTGTGCTGGTTTTACTGATGTTCTTCAGAAGAAAAACTATTTTTCTCATACTTTTTCTGGAGGTTTTATGTCTGTTTGCTCTGAAATTTTGAAATACCAGGACACTTTCTCTGCATGATCAATATCCATTTTATCTGGGTAAAATACTTTTATTGAATGCCTGATTTTGTGCCATTGCTTAAAAACACATCAAGAAATGCATGAATCTGCTCTGATTAGAAGTCACTAAAGGATATTAGACTACCTTCTATTTTTCCTATGCTTTTCAAAACTCTGAACTCCAAGTCTCCCTTCATACAGAGAAGTCATATCGTGTCGTATTATCCTGTGCTATTATGCAGATATTGATGAGGTAGTGTAAAAAATTAACTTTACATAAGTAAAGCCTAAAAGACTGCAAAGCCCAAGACTAAAGAGTTCGCCATATATATAGACCCACCTTGTATTTATTTATTTATTTATTTATTGCTTTCCCAAGGATAGTACGCAAATTGGCAGATCGGCTCACTGTGTAAGCCATGAGAGTTGGATTAATGCAGAGCCATGTGGTTCTAGCTGTGTTTCACAACAGAGGCTCTGTCTACCCAATATGGAGAAGGAAGTATTTATAAAAGTAGCCTCTTGTCTTGTCAAAACCTTTCCTCTGGATTTCCAGAGCAGCTGTGCAGTGTTTTGTGCTTGATAGTTCCTGTTCATTCCAGCTCCAATTCAGGATCGTGAACATGAATATCTACAGTTTATAAAAGCACTTCATTGTAATGAAAAGAACCTGGAAACTTTTATTTAAATTAGTATTTTTAATATATATATATTTATATATAAAATATAAAAATGATATGTATATATATATATATAAAAGCTGGCCTTTAAGTATGAACCCTGAACTGTAGAAATGTATCTTTGACCACCTTGTGCAGGAAGTCTTTCAACAAGGGTGCTTATTGTCTCTCGCTCAGCTGATAATAGCAAATATACCTAAAATCCTTCTCAAAGGTCACCAGGAAAGGTCACATCAAATAAGCAGAAATGAGATTTGTCATCATAAGGCATGACATTTTATTTGCATGAACAAATTACAACTCTGGCATCATAATCTGCCCCCTCAGAAAAGGGGCTTTATCTCAGCCACTGCCTCTGTTGGATGCTCTTCTGCCACTGTGCTACAGGGCAGCAGCAAAAAGGCTTTAGGTAGGTAAAACACTAGGCCGTTTAGGATTTTAAATGTCAAAACAGCTTAGGTTCTAGTACCCAGTAGCTAACTAAAGCAGTTCCAGAAACACTCATGTCAAGGACTTTCGGAAAGGTGTAGTCCTTAAGAGACAATCTGTTGATGTCTCCATCAAACTGTTTCTCTGTGGGTAAAGCTTCCTTCAGTAGTTGGAAGGAGTTGACAGGAACGTCAATGATACTTACAGAGACTTCGAAAATAGGGAAAGGGCCGTGGGTTGGTGAGGTGGGCCACTGACCTTCATCACTTAGAAGTAGCAGAAAAAGTGAAACTGAAGCAAACACTCAGAATAGTCGGGTTGTGAAAGTAACACAGCGGAAAGTTGAAAATGGAGGGGAAAGTTGTGTTTGGTTACTCTCAGGCCCTTACAACAGGCCAGTTTACAGCTGGGAGAAACAATTCTTTTGCGTGTTTTTTAAGGCAGTGATGGAGAAGAGAAAGGACATGAAAAACTATAGCATTATTGGATTTTGTGTCAGAATATATTTACATTTAGCTGTTTACAAAATGCAAATTAGTAGTTTTCAGTATTTCTCTGCTGTCTCTTACACTTGTACTTGCTTATCTGTCTGATATAGCATGATACCCAGTCAGTGAAAAAAATGCCATTCCATTTGTAATTTTTATAAAATCACCTGAGATTAAGCTATGATTACTTAAACTGTACTTATTGTGGATATGAATTCTATGAACTGTATTTTTAAAGTACGTTACATGACATTGTCCTCTTAATGTCTAAAAAATAACAGTGGTTCCTTTTTTGTTTCAATAGAAAAAACAAAAGAATATTTTGCGGATAGGAATTCAGAGTCTGGGTTCCATGTTGTGGGGTGATGACATCTGTAGCAGTGATACTCCTGAAGATATTCATAGCCTGACAAAATTTCTGTACGTTCTCCGTGGCCTCCTCAGAAAATCTTTGTCGGCCTGCATCATCACAGTGCCCGCTCACCTTATCCAGGTAGGAATGCCGTCTTTCCTTAACTTCATAGTTGAAACATCAGTTAGCAAAAATTTAAAGTTTATGGTAAGAAAACAAATGCAATTTTGGACATTTTGAAAGCTCTTTTTGTTCAAAGGGCGAAGTTAAAAGATAACTTCACTGCAGTGTTCCTGTACTTTCCTGGAACAGTCATGCTTCCAAATCTACAAAGGCCTAAGCATAAAACCATCTTCGATACAGTTATGCCTTATGTGGGTTTATTCTTTTTTGAAAAACTATTGAAGTTTCCAAAACTGTAAAAAAGCAAAAAGAATCCTGATAGTAATCTCTTTTTTAATTCTTTTTTTTTACAATATTCCTACGCACTTTTCCACTGCCTTCAGAACACTGTTTAGAGTTCCAATACAAGACATTTCAGTCCACTGTCTTCATCTGTCATGCTCATTATGATGATGTGTAACCTTGTTTTTGAAGCCAGGAATTGAAAGATACAGGTTTACTCTTTAATTCCAATATCTCCTTGTATTGGGACCAGGAACACACCAGTTATGGTATAAGACTAATTTTCCCAACTGCAAAATCAGAAGCTGCTAACAGCACCTTTCCTGAGAGTATACAGGGATTTAACCTATCTTTTGGAAATGCATGTTTTTAGTAAAAGGAAAAATGCAGATAGCCTTTTCCTCTGCAAGCGGTAATGTAACTTACAAAAGCAAAATTATTATTCACAATGAACAGAGAACCTATAATTTTAGATATTAATTTGATTTGATTATAGTAAAAAAGTACTGGATAAAACCTCATATTATGCAAAGTCTTTTCATAGTAGATGAGTTTATCATTAAATTAAATCCTGTATTAGGTAAGTGCCTGACTCTCATTTATGTATTGCATTTTTAAAGGTGTTTGAATACCTGCAAATGTTATTTATCTAGATACTTGATGCACTTACTGCTTTGAAGGTGAAGAAGGAAACTTGATTTTCTAGTTTCAACATTGCAATCAAAAGTGTATGAATATTCCTTTTGCAGTGTAAATCTCCATCTCCTTACTTAGCTATTTTTAAATGTTAGATGGCAGTTTGCTTTCAAAAAGGTTGACAGTAAAACTTAAAGCAATGAGTAGAATTTGTGAATGGAAAATTAGCATCCTTCTTTTTACAGATTGGAATTAACTGTCCATAACTGGGACATACAGTTGGTTTCATTGTATTCTTTTTTACATACTATGTCAATAAAAGGTACATTCATATTTTAGAGAAGTCCTGAAGTGTCTCTAAGAAACTGAAGGGTGAGGTTTTTTGTTTGTTGCAAGATTGCCTGGGAAGTTGATTATGGTTTTGTGTCTATATTCCATATAAACCAATTCCTATGGAGTTAGGATTTAAATGATATCTCATTCTTTAAATAACTGCTTTTTTTAATTTTAATGGGATTGTTTTACAGTAGTGCTAGAATAGTCTGAATTTAAAAAAAATTAAAGAGAAACATTACTACCGGAATCTTTGCTTAGCAGTGTTAAAGAAACTAGAGCATTAATTTTTTTTTTTACATTGTTAAACTTCATGTATCCTCCTTTAAGCACTAAACTATGGAGAAAACTGTCATTAGGAGGAGCAAAGCTGCTGAGGGTTCCTTATACCTCACATTACTCAGTTCCCAGAGCCCTGCTGTGTAGTTGTTCCACTCTCCAAGAAGCCTGTTAAAGAGCCCCTGAGAGCATGTGTACAGCCCGCCATGTTAATAGTTAATTGGTGAGGATGGCAAGATGAGAGGACAGCCGAACATGTGGTCTCTCAGGCTCAAGCCGTAGACAGACCTTTAGTTATAATAACAGCAGCTGCTCACATTCTCACAACCCAGCTACTCACCATTCTGTTGCTGAGGTTTTTTGCTGGATTAAAAAAGTAGAAAAATATCTTTTCTTTCCAAGAGAGTAAGAGAGATTTTTTTTTTCCAAGTGCATTTCTGTATTTGTATTTAATTTGATCAGAGTAAGTTCTAGCGTGTGCTTTTTCTGTTGAATCTTAAAGTCAGTACTCTGAAGACACAGAAAATGCACACTGTTTTTCTGAAGGTGTAGTTACTTCCACATTTACTCCCCAAACTACTGTTTCTGTATTTTCTACGTTATCTATGTTAACTCCCAGCTGTACTAATTAGGTGGTCTACAAGTAAATTCTTCACCTGAATAATTTCCATGAAGGTAAATATAAGTTCAGAATCACATTTTAATCAAGGTTTTGTCTGCATAACATACATGGAAAAATAGTTTCATTTTTACCTGCGTTGTCTTGAAAAAATAGATTTTTAGTAGTGACTCATAACCATCTCTTTTCTCTGACAGCCCCCAGTACTAGTTACTCCAGTGAAGAAGAAATAAAACTAACAATTGGTAGTGCTGATTTTCAACAGGGCAAATGTCTTTCCAACCCAGACTAGTTATGTTTTTATATGTATGTGATATGAATATGAATAATGCATATATATGGAATATATAGGGAGAGAGAGTTTGAGATCAGTTTCTTTTATACATTTTGCCTAGTACTTTGCATGTTGTCCTGTGACAGGGTGTTCCACAAATTAAATCTGTCTGGTTTCTTTTTCAGAAAGTTTAATTTTGCCCTTACTTCTCATAAATCATATCTTTGTTCTTGGCTTATGTGGGACAATGAGATGAGGCTCCCTATTTTATCTTTCCTGTATTCTGATTGTTTGGTATTTTTTCTCATGGTTCCTCCTTAACCTGTTTTTAAACAGTCACTTTTCTTTTAATCATATTTTACTTTGTTACAGTAACATAATACAATAATGCTGTTATTATTTATCCACTTTTCCTACACTCTAATATCTGCTTTGTCTCTTTGATAACTACTGAACATTAAACAATGATTTTGTTCTTGATGCTTTTCCCTCTGTGGTAGACATCCACCCATGTGGCTCTTTCATTATTCTAGCTATTCATTGTCTTGGTTTTAATAACTTTGAATTGAATTTATCCAAATATGATGGTCATTCACCCAGTTTGATGGGACACGGAATGTCTTCACAGTCTTCTGTAAGACTGTGTTTTGGTAAAAGACACAAGTTTACAAAAAATCTGATAGTGTACTGAGTTTTTTCAGAATAATTTAAAGAAATTGTAGTCCACTAAAAAACACAGATTCTTTGTGTTTTATTGATGAAACTTCTAGTGCAAACAGTGCATGAAGAAAAAAAGAAAATTCTCTTTTATCAAGCACAAAAATAAGAATACATTATTCTGGAAGAAGATTTCACGAAAATGACACTAAAAACTTATCCAATTATGAATTTTATTCAGATGATATGTGACAAGTTTTACTTGATTGATATTTTCTACTGATTGAACGTACTCTTATCTTACACTGTCTGTCAGGTAATAAATATTGAGATACTTACGAGTATGATTCAAATGGTTGATGGAAGGTTATTTTTCAAGTCTTTCTACTGATTCTTGAAAATGCATTGTGCCTATGAAATCAGATGATGCATTTGAAAAAGGAAAATTACTTCCATTCTTATAATCTAGCATTGATCAAGGAGGGCAGACTGAAAAGGGACTTCATTTGTTGTTAACACCTTCCAAATTTAAGGAATATTACAAAAGCAAGTAAGGGCTCTTTCTCTGTGTGTTGATAATCTGTGAGGTTTAGTACCTTATTAAAAAAAAAAAAAAAGCTTTTTATGCTACAGAGTGTGACTTAAAGGACTTCAATGTCACCATTTTATACTTGCAAAAGTATAAAAAATCTAAAATATTTTCCTGTTGTATTTTCTCTTATTTTTTTATTTACTAGATATCATTGGTAAATCCAAAAACATCTTTCCCCAAAAATACTAAATAATGTTTGTAATTCTTTTCCTGTCCTGTTTGTAATTCTTTTCCTGTCCTTACCAATTTTGTATCACTTAAGTAATATTTTTTTAGTAGATTATTATTTTCACTGGGATAAAGCCTAACACATTTATTAAAAAGCCACTCTTTATTTTGAACTTGAAGCTGTATTACTGGTAAGGACTAACAACCATATTAGTCAGCATGTGCCAAGGGAAATTAATTGACTAATGAAAAGTCACTATGAATAAGTCTTGTTACAGAACCTGTCCTCAGAGTCTGGAGTTCTGTTTAGCAAGGTATTTTCATTATTTCATCCAGTATGTTAAAAAATTAATTTCCTACAATATTAATGTTTTGATGCTGTGAATTCACTGAAGTGCATAAGTTGCTGTATGTTTCAGTGTAAAGAAATTCAGAAACAAACCTTTTCACATCCACTGCCTTTTGTGTTCACACTGAGTAATTTAGCAGCTAAACTCGAAGTCAAGCAATGGAGTGCTTTACAATCCATTGCTAATATAGGATTATAAGATGTGAACTCCTGTAGCTTGTGAATTTCTCACAGTTTGAAATCTTTATTCCTATGACAAGAGCTAAGAGTGATTACCTGCCTCAGAACTCTAAATTTCAAGTTCACAAGTGTAAAATGCTGAATAACCTTCAAATGTACGTGATCAGGTATCTGCTGCACACAAATTTCTGTTGAGATTAAATGTCATGTAGTTTCTCTATCATAGTTAAGCAAGCTTTCCAAATTCTCTGCAAAATAGAAACTATGGATGAAATGGTCTTTATATTTTCTTATATTGTTTGGGGTTTTTTACTTTTTTTTAATGTTTTGTGTTGCTTTTTATTGTCTTTTGGGAATACAGTTTAATAACCATACAAAGAAATATTGA
Organism: Rhinoptilus africanus; assembly: GCA_013400135.1. Lineage (NCBI taxonomy): Eukaryota > Metazoa > Chordata > Aves > Charadriiformes > Glareolidae > Rhinoptilus > Rhinoptilus africanus. The sequence goes on along the minus strand of VXBO01012109.1, from coordinate 50,113 downwards.
GACTTGTAAATCTATGACAGGTATTTTTGGGTTATCCACATAGTTTTAAGATGTGAATATTCTGTTTTGGATATTCTAGACATTCATAAAAGCATCTTTAAAATTATGATCGAGTAGGAAGCTCAGGGAAGTATACAATTCATAATTTAAATTGTGTGGCAGTAAGTAATTTTGGTTTTAATTTCTGTTATTTTTGATAGTACGTGCTAATCAAATTTGTTGCTTTGTAAAATATACATCTCAAGCATGTTTTATACCCACATGCTAATTGTTTTTTAACTGTCTTAACTATATTATGATGAACAGTCACATTGTATGTTAAAATTCCTTGCCTAAAAGTCTGCTCATTTTAATAAATTTTCTATTTTAGAAGGACACTATATACACATCCCTATCACTATATCATCAATACACTCTCTGTTAATCAAAAAAAAAATCAGTTTTCCAAAATGAATATGTTAAACTTTAAAAGTTAACAAGTATATGCAACATTGCAATTTTAGTTTACGTTTTATGTCTGTAATCTGAAAATACGCCTATGAAAACTTTAAAAAATTAGGTAAGATTTATAACTAAGTCTTTCAACTACAATATTAGACCTAAACAGTTAAATATCCCATCACAGTAAGGAGATAGTCATCTGTTCAAGCATATGGAATCTTTTGGCTACTGGACTAAGTAGTTAATATAATGCCCAGTGTCCAGACATGGACACAACTGTTATGGAAGCAGAAGGGAAGAGGCTCATGTATTGAGCCCATTTGGACACTGATAAGTAAAGATTAGAAGAGGGACTTTAAATAATGCAGAACAAAGTAGTTATCTGTTTCAAGCAAGTAATTCTGTTAGAAAATGGAAGCAATACTATTTTTTTCATGTAAGTAGAAGTACAAGTCCTTGAAAAAATTGCCCTGTGAATCTATCATTAAATAGGGGTTTTATCAGTTGTCTGTTGTATTTTGGAACAAAGAACAATAATTTTGTGTAAAACGATTTTATATTTAAATTTTTGCATATGTATTTCCCATCCTAAATGCTTTTCAAATAACTGAATATTGAATTTCTGTGCAGTGTTTGCTTCAAAACATTTTTATATGAACTTTCGGTGGTGTTTAAAAACCTTGAAATTTCAGAATCTAATTTTACGTCTTTTTGTTTAGACCTGCTCTATTAATTACAATATAATCATAATAAAAAGGAATACTGCATCTTTAATGATGTTTTTGTGCCTGTGTAGTTAAGCTTTAATGCTAGAGAAAAAAAAAAAAAAAAGATTAAATTAGCCTTGTAACCTCTTTCTCTTCCAGACTGATGATGGAAAATAAAAGCTCTTAGCCACAGAATGTAACACTTAGAATTAATATTTAATTAGACCAGCAAATTGTACACCGTGGCTGAAAGCTTCCAAAGAGTTGTTAGTGCCACAATTGACCTACAAGTTTAATAATAACTCACTTCTAGGAGCAAGTGCCAGTTCAGCATAGTGGAGCCACTGTAAGAAAGTCCTGTGAGATTAAAATCAGCAAACCAAATGGCAGGCGAGGATTCCTGGGATGGAGCCTTCTGGAAAGCTGGGAGCTGGAGTAGCTTTTCAGCCAGGATTCAGATGAGAACAGTGGGCAAAAAAAGCTGATCCCTCCTGTTCTGGGAGCTTCTGGTTGTAGGCCAAAATCCTAGAACAGATTTTTTCTAAATGTTCTTACTGCAGCTATTAATTTATATCACAAATCAAGTAGTGAATGACTTATCTTCATCTTTCAATTAAGTTTTAATTCAAGCATTATCGCTGAATTCTCTGGTCATGAATTTTACTCATGGAAGAATGGCACTTTTTTGGTATGACGTGTAATTTAGTATGTTTGTGTTGCAGAATTTTTCATTTTGTAGTATCTTACTGCTACATAAAAGGGTTCTTGTTATAGTGCGATATGATGAGCAATTTATCATAGTATTATGAAATATGGAAATTAAATACAAAATGTGCATAGATTGTAAAATAGAATATTTTGGAGGTTAAATAGCTTAATCTTGCCTTTCAATTATGAACAATTAAAATATAAAGCCAGTAACTCTACCATTAGATATCCATCAGAGCCTTAATGCTATGGCAAATTATTCTAGTGAAATAGGGCACCATAAGTTCAAAAATGTGCAAACACACAGCAACAGCCTGAGGAAGGAACATTCTGCATTATTTATTGGCTAGATCCTAAATAATTAAAGAAATGCCTACTCATTAGTTAAAAATTAAAGCAGGTGAGAACCTTGCCAGCAGAGGGAGCAGTCATGTCTTTCCTTACGTTCCCATCGTTTCCAGCCTACCCATCATTTCCACCCTACCTCTTCTTATTGCCCAGCCAGTTTCCCATCTGGACCCAGCTTTGCCAGCCTGCTCCTGATGACAGCCTATAATTTGATACTGAATAAGGGATTAGTTTTTTAAATGATTTTATATTTCAGGATCTTGCCACTTGATTGCCATCATTATTGAGATGTTCCTTTTGATATTAGCGTACTATTAATTGAAATAATAGCGGAGGATCTTTTTGATCACCTGTGAATATAATGCGATTCACTGTTTAAAGAATTAGAGTTGCAGCAATAGTTAGCCTTTCTGAATTGGTAAGCAAACTGCAATGACATTTCCTTCAAGCAAAATGGCAACAAAAGGAACTCCTAAACCTTTTTATTATAATGAATAATTCTCAGTGGAGTCATAAGATTTTATTTCAGCCAGTTTGTCTCAAATACATTGATTTCAGCAGTTTTGTAATGGTCTTTTTGTAATATGACTCTCATTCTTTCAGTCTACCTTTGCATCTGTATTTTATACTTACACTATGACCAACTTGTAGCGTTGAATATTTTATGGGTTTAATTTTGATTTGTAAACAAATCTGTTCAAAAGGTCATTTCCTTTTTGTGATAATTAAAGATAAATAGTAACATAGAGTTTTCCATATATATGCTTTTATAACAATGAGATGATCTCATTAAATAAGGGCCAGATAGTGTTCAGGGGAGATGCTGGGCTCATCTCAGCCCAGATCTTCTACTAATTTCTTCACAGCCCTTCACCCTTCACTGAAGAAGGGTTCGATCAGCCTTATTTCATCTACCCACCGCAGCAGGACTCGTGCGAGAGCCCTGCACCCAGAACCAGTCATAGTCACGTGCAGCCTGTGCTTTCAGCTACTGAATGCTAAGGGAACAGGCAGAAGAAAAAGCACGGAACAGGGATTCAGCACAGAAAGTGTCACCCTCTAATACACTGTACATCTGTCACCTCTTTCAGCCAGATAATAACGGGATTTTCAGCACCCAACTTTCTGGGCTTTAACTCCTACATCATCTTCGTGATACCACCAAATATTTTCATGGTACTACAAAGCCATAGATGCGGCTTCCTAAACCAAGCCTCAAATAGAAGGGGGTAGACAGGGCTTCAGCGAAAGGCTGAGTTCGGTTCCCAGCTCACTGTTGACTGGCTTATGACTTTGGCCAACTCATATGACATTTTTGTGCTTGTTACATGACTTGTAAATGAGGAATGCAGCACTTGCCTGTCTTTTGTAAAGCACTTGGAGATCGACAGATGGAAAGTTTGACTTAAACTACATAGGTTTTTTTCTCACTTTCAGGTTTGTAGGCCTCGGCAGCAACTGTTACTGACTCGCTTGTTTTATCTATATTGAGTCATCACTCGTTTTACTGCTGGCCTTTAGGTCTTCCCTCCAATGGAAAATGGACATATGTTTTATTTTGTAGGGTGCTAAAGTTTGCTGGCATTAGATTCTTATATGGCTCAAGTAATAAACAAGTCCAGGCCATCCCTCTTCACTGAAGATACAAAGATTTTTTTTTTTAGTGTGTGATATTTAGTTTTTATTTCCTGGCTGATTATTTTTCCTGAAAATTTATCCTCAATTTTTTAGTTGGACACTGTGTCATCTGCCTTCATCTGATATATTTAATAATAACAGCAGTGACTGGTTTAAGTGTAAGATAAAGAAACCATGGCTCAAATGTTTTGAGTCTTTAAGAAACAAAAATACCAGTTCTAGCTAGTTTCACAGTTGAAAGACTTTTAAGTTCATATAGACTCTCAGGGCAAACACTGAAACCAGCTTTAGGAGAACAACCTAAATCTGGAATTAGTACATTGTGTAACATATTGGCCAACAGATGCTTTGTTATTCCCTTCCCATTTTTACGACTACCTTGCATCTGATTACCTGCTCATGTCTTCGCTACATGTCCTTTCTTTGCTTCTGTAACTTGTGTAAAGTTATTCAAAGGTATTATTAATTGCTAGAAATTAGCTAATGTAACATAATGTACTTATAAATAAATCAACCAAAATCAATGCTTCTGTGTTTTCAGCCATATGAATGGGTATTTACACCTAAGTTCTATTACAGTTAGTAAGGTCCTTCAAAGGTAAAAGAAGATGCCTAATCAGTCAGAAACTCTAAACGTGGATTTCTCATCACTGAAAGCATTGTAGTTTGTAGAAAATCCTTGAAGTATATTTCCAGGCTATCTGTCTCCCAGCAAAGACATCACGCTTGTATTCAGTTTTCTTGTGATATTGATACAAATTTCTACATACCAAAATTCGTTCAAGTACTGTTGCTTGTCTGATCTTCCAGTGCTTTGAGTGTACATTCATTTCAGAGCCAAAATTCAAAGTTCAGTTAGTAGATTCAGTGTGTGCAAGCACTGAGAAGAGTGCTAATCAACTTGGAGTCAGAATAAGTATAGAATTTTATACTTTACAGGTTTTGTTAATTACTGATATAACACTTTCTGGCAAAGTGGTTATTAATCTTTTATTTTCAGGATTTGTGAATAATGAAAAAGGGCACAAACTGTATCTCTCTATAAAAGTAGTACAAAGGCCTAATACCTAACGTATTTCACCAAAAGAAAATGTGTGGTTAATTCTGTGATTTTCTGAGCAGTAATTATTAACAAATGGTGATAAATATTTAAACCATGTTTCTTAATATTAATAATTTATCTTTTCAATTTAAAATCCTTTGGAGACTAATTAGTAATGACAACTGGTAAATATTTGTGTATTGTGTGTGTGTGATAAACTCTCAGAAAATATCAAGAATATCTCAGAAAATATCAAGAATTATTTTGTCTATTGAATATTCATCCGGTAAAGTAACAGAAACAAAAAAAAGGCACAACCAATTTTTGAGCTTTTTTTTGAAAATCCACACACCAAAATTTGCTTTAGGTTCATAAGGTTCATGTTACTCTGCATCAACTTGCTTGCTTTCTGTTTATTATTGAGACCTTTGAAATGAAGTCCAGGATCACTGGACTTACCTGTTAGTAACAACACAAACTGTTGCCTATAATTACAGTTTTACCTAGACCTGGGGAGAGTATCTGAATTCATCTCTAAATCCTGTGCTGTCGTACGGAATGTGTGCAACTCACCATGTAGACTGGGTTTTGTCCCAGTGCTGGCAGTTGTCTGTTGGTCTTTATAGGCATTGAAGACCACTATAGTATTCAATGTACTAACTCTTAATTAAATATTTTAAAGTAAAATCAGTGATAGGATTCGATTACCAGAATGTCAAAGTGCAGAAGTCAAATACAGACCTCTGCCAAAATGTAGGTCTGATGTATCTTTGAAAAGAGACCTAGTCTTCAAATACCTTCTTTTCACTTAAATATATAAATCAGTATTAAAATTATGTTAATCAGAATGCAAGTGCAAATATACAAAGCCCATGTCATTCAAGAGCTTAATGTGCTAGTTGGATCTCCGTGCAGATCTTTAACTTCAGTCTCATTTTCCTTTTAAATTTTGAGATTGTTTATATGTCCTACGTAGAAAAATTGAAGCCATTCTAAGAAAATTTTCCATTCTTTGATTTTTCTTTATTTAATGCAGCGCAAGGACTGAGAACTTAAATATTTTTATTACTTACATTTTGTGAGGTTTTTAATTTCTTTAGAAACTGACAAAAGGAAAATGGGAGGACGTCTCTCTGGCTGTTAGAAAAATTTTGACAGAAAATCAGAGGAGAACTAGAAATAAGAGCAGAGTAGAGAAGACAGATTTTTTTCCTAATATGGAATCCAGGTGAACCAAGATTGATTTGATTAATAGTAGTAATGATAAAATTGTGGTACATTGAGAACTCAGTCCAGTAGAAACACACAGTATTAATTTCAGTATGTAATTGTGAGCATACAGGCTGTACATATATTTGTGTTGGTAGAATACCACGCTTTATACTCAGGCACAGAAGATGATACATTTTGAACTGCTTTATTTGTAAATAAGTATTTTTAAACACGCGCAAATAATTACCCAAAGCTATGTAGATTCTGTGAATAAATTAGTAAGAAAAAGCAATCTTTTTCCATAATTGCCCTTCCCGAAAGCTGGTTAAACACATATGTATAGTTCCCATTTCCATATCCAACTAGCTACATGGATTTTCTGGAGAGGTTGTTTTGAAGGTACACTTTGGTTGAGGCCAAATATTGCAAGTTTGTACTTAAAAGAAAATGTCTGTCTAAAAGAGTGAGCACAAAGTAAGATATAGAATGGATGCCCAGCCCAGCGTGCACAACAGGGTTGCTACCATGTTGTTAGAATAATTACGTTTTGGCTGAACTAACTAATTTAGAAAAACTGCAGTTCATCTAGCAAGACTGAAAACTTTCCAGGACTGGGTTGGGTTTTTTTATTTTTTAGTGTAATTTAAAACAATACCTCTTCTAGCTGCCAACAAACTCTTTCCCTGAATCTCCCCATTCCTGGCTTCCCTCCTAACCATGTCCTGGCTCACCTCCAGAGCTGCCAAGTTTATGCCAGAAGCAGGAGGTAGATTTGTATGGGGCTGGAGGAAGATCTGGAGCTCTGTTAAATTTTCAAGCCCAGATGGGGCAACATGATTTGTGTGTTTATGTCAGTATGCCATACATCACAACTATCTGTGTGCTGACGTCAGCTTTGATTGGACATTAATGTGCTGAACACTGCAAACTCGAAAATACATGATAGATACTGATCTATGGCAACAATGCCACATAAGCAAATGTCTGTTTGGTGGCGATTCACTGTGCAAAATATTTCCCAAGATACACTGCATTAAGCCAGGAGAATATTTCAACACACTTTAAAAGCAAAAAACAAAATCAACAGGGGCAAACAGACTACAGTTTAAGAAAGCAAACCCGTTCAGAAGAAGAGCTGAAACTAACGTATTGAAGTATGTATCATGAGGCAAATATTGAATTGCTATCCCTCACTTCAATCTTTCCAGAATTAGGACCAAATAGGAAAGACGCTCTTCTGATGATTTGCAAGACTCTTAATGACGAGGATACCTTGCTGCTGGTTGAGCATCTTTCTAGCCATAGTTTTTGTAACCCATTGTTATCAGAACCAGCAAGCAAAAACATTAATGGACAACAAACATTTTTTTCAAATAATAGAATTTTTTTTCAGTATAAAGAGTTTAGGTAAGCTTCCAGAAATCGTCAGTGTTTATTTATTTCTGTAACAATTTTGTATTTCTTGCTTATACAAATAACATCCAGCAGCCTGCTGAAGAACTGGCAAAATACGGTAATTTCTGGTCCATGGATTTAAAGATTCACTGTCTACTTCAGATTTATATTTGTACCATCTTTATGTGATGATTGCCCCTGTAGAACGTGACCAAAAGTTTCCATTAAAATATAGTATAGTCTCTCTCTTCCTAAAAGATGAAATAATTTGCTTAAATAAGTCAGCTTTAATATTTCAGGGGTGGGTATGATAATGAAGTTTAGGGATCGATGTGCAGGCAACATTCTTTTACTTCAGATGGCTTATGTTATTCCTCAGAAAGGAAATTCTGTAGTATAACACTATTTTATCATTATCCATCATTAGATGTTGTAGGTAAAATCGGAGTTCCCCGATTCCATGGGGATAGATCTTTTTGGCCTGTGCACAAGTAGCGGCTTTGAAAAGAGACCAGTCCCCAGGATTTAATGCCATCTGGCCCATAAGGTGGGGAAGGGAGGGGGTGCAAAGGTACCATGGGATCAGTGGATTTAGGCCTTCTAACCTGAGCAGATTGGGCTGTGCAGGGCAGACCACAAGTTACTTTATGTAGCAGTCAGAAAATAGAATTCAGATAATTCTTTGATGGGAGTAGGAAATGTTCAACTTCGACATTTGCTTCATGGGTTTCTCTGTGACTAGGAAATCCACTGTTACTGAAATGCAGGTTCGTGAAGGCAATTGGTATATTAATCACCATTTTAGTAAACCTGTGTGTCAGTACTATGCATTGACTTTTCTAACATACCTAGGGATGTTTCCCTTCTCTTCTGCTACTAATTACTTTATAAATTGTTATTATCAAATGGTTTACTAGTATTTCAATTGGCCTTTCATAATAAGTGTTGGTTGTATAGTTTACGAAAGAAGTGCAGAATGTACAAAATGCTTTAAAATTAATAAAAAATACCAAACTGTAACTTGGCACTACAGAGCTAATTCTTCATACGTGGAATGGGTATTTTGAGGTGACTGCTCTTGATACCCCTGAAAGTATGATGGGTATAGTAGCTACAGCCATCAAGAACAAGAGTATACCAGCTGTCCAGGCAGCTTTAAGAGAACTACTTCTTATCTCAAAGAAATATTTTGCTTTTTAGCACAGATTTATCTCTTTTTTTTTGCTCATTAAATACTGATATCATCAAATCTTTTAAGGACACTTTATCCTGAGTTATCTCTGAAGACCTCTGTTATGACCTTTGAATGTTGCTTTCTGCTATATAAAACTAAGTAAAAAAAACTATATGGAAAATAGCTTATTTAAGGCACATGACAGTACATCATTGCACAAGACATAAGGTATCACTTATAAATCATAAATATATTGAGAACTGGTAATGCAACTCTTTAGCTTTAGATTCATATGTTGTGTGGAGAGGAACTGGAGAAAATGCTTTGGTTATCCATGTTCTTTGATGGATGATCAAAATGAAAAATTGTGTGGGTTGTGCTTGCTCAGAATATTAGAGGTGATATGCCTAAGTGTGTTAAAAAAACAAGGTTTTCAGGACACAAACAGAAGTTGGGCATCTGGCCTGTGGTAGAAATCAGTGAGAGGTTCTTAACGGCCACATAGCTTGTAGATGTCTCTGATGTGAGCAAGTGCTTATGTGATGAAGATTTAGGAAAATATTAATTTAGTGCTGAGTTAGCCCTTTTATGGTTTCTACTTGTCAAATGTATGTTTTCTTTAGACAGAAATTTCAAGTCTTTTTTTTTTTAAGAAAAAACCCCTCTAATGTAATTTCTAAGTATTGATGACCTATTTTTTCCCCACAGTTTGTCATTGAGAAGACCAAGGCTTACTCTATGAACATTAATTACCTTTTTCATCACATAGGATGTGTATTTTGTTTCCATGTCTTACAGAATAAAGCAATTATGGAACGTGTAACAAACTTGTCAGATACGGTAGTTGGTCTTGAATCATTTATTGGCTCTGAGAGAGAAACCAATCCATTATACAAGGACTACCACGGTAAGTTCCATCTTTAGCAATGCAAAAAGTCTGCCCTGAATGTTTCTGGGGCACTTAGCGGCTTACCCTCCGATTGGGTATCTACTATAAAGTACCGTTTGATTTCATTTTAGAATATCCCACTTAAATGTTTCTCCTTGCTAACCAGTCTTGAGTTAGGGAAATTTTCAGCAAAGTGCATTAAGGCTGCAAAGGAAACATGGCAACTCCTTGCATGTTGTCAAGCCGTATTACTGAGGCATGGCTCAATCAGATGTACATCTCAACAGGCAGGCTTTGGGGAATTCACATGCAGAGGAGGCTTGGCAATCATCTGACCAGCGAGCTGAACTTGTCATGAAATCAATACTTTTGATCTGCCAAGTTTTAAATAGAGAACATGGAAAGCCATATATTAAATTAAGGTGAATAAACTGCTAAATGATGTGCTAGATCTAAAAAGTAACATTCTATTTTTCAGCTTTAAGTGACGGCACTTACTCATTTAAAGAAATGAATGTGGATATGTGTGGCATGTAAAATATGAAACTAATTTGGCTAAAAAGTCATTAAGCCTTTCAAGTGATTTATCTTCAAAATGTGTAATAGTGTTTAATCTTGCATTTTGTTTCGCAAAGAGTTTGTTGGCTGTTGCAGCAGAACTATTTAAATTTTAAAATATTGGATGAGAAGTTATGCATAGCCAAAGCAGCAAAGAACAAATAATTTTAGCTAATCTGGAGCGGTGCTCCGAATGTGCATAAATTACAGCTGCTATTATTGTGATACTCCTGTAGTTCCATGGAAACCTTTAGTTGAAAGTAAACTGCTTATCCGAAACCTGCTGTAAACATGTGAGAATGTGGCAGTGTTTTCCACAGCAGAATACGGAGAAAAAGAAGCAAAGATGGTGTTGAGACACCACTGTGTGTATGCAGGCTGTAATTAATAAATGAGAGAAAAATCCTTTTGACTGTGAAAATAGTGCACATTTCATTATCTTAAAAAAGGTGAATGAAAAAGAAACAGTGAACAAAAGCTAGAATAATTTGGCTAATTATTTTTCCAGCTGTATAATTGTGATGTGGCATTTGTTTATGCTAACATAATTCTGTCAATTTGATACTCCTTTTCTCAGTACAGAAGAGATCTTTTAAGACAATGTGTATTTTAGCAGTTATTTCCTATTTTCCTGTAAAAATGTATGCTAAATCATTTTTGGTACTAATTAATAAAAATTATATACCAACGTACATGGCTTAAACTTTAGGCAACCTTAGTTTAACATTCTAAAAATAGGTATTTTTAATGGGTTTAACTTTTTGTTAGATTCTTTTTGTTTAAGAATATATTTTAAGATTATTTATTTGCTGCAGATGATGGAAGATTTTGACATGACTTAGGAGAAAATTGGTTAAATTATTCCATTATTTAATGAATGCTGCATTAATGATTTTATTACGCTGCTTGCAAATTTAAATGCTTGAAAAATCAAGAAAATAACAGGAGAATGATATAAATGATCCTTAAATAATTTTTTTAGAATACTGCACATAAGCAACCCTGTGTTATACCTGCTATTCCTGTATACAGTAATTTTAAAAGCCAAACAAATAATTCTTACGTGTCACTGGACTGGAGGCAGGGATACAAGGTTTCAAAGTGTAAAAATATTTTTCTAATATTACTGAGATCTTTTTGTAATTAGCAGCCATAAAAATTATGCTTTTTAAAGAATTTCAAATTTAGGAAACTTTCTTCCCTTATTCTTCCTTTTGAAAAAATAGATAAAACCCTGAAAAAATACTTGCCTTATTTTAAATTAGGGGTTTAGTGTTTGGGGGTTTTCTCATGGCTGCCATTTACGAGTAAGATGTCTTTTCTAAATGTTCTGTATTTCCATGTAGATGCTGGCTTTAGGAATAGCAGATATAGGCCAGTAATTGAGAAGCCCTGTAGAATTTTCCTGGTTTTCAGATGTAGAAAATCACCCTTAGGTTGTTCGGAGTCTATATTAGGCTGCACAAAAACCATCCAGCGTCCTTGTCAGAAAAAATCAGCTTGAGTTGCAGCTGACAGAATGCAGAGCTTGCAGTACACCTAGTACTGTTAGAGACATCTGAGCAGCCGTAGAAGCCTCCCGCGTGAAGAAAATTTATTTCTCCTAGGATGGCATAGGGGTTAAAATTTATCGGAAAGCGTGATCTAAATTGGTGTTTTCCAGAAACTTTTTCGAAGTCATTTTCAGGGCGCAAAACGAAGTACTTCTCATTAGAGCTTCAGTGGTTATCAGTAACCCATAAGCCTTGTTTTGCTGGCTGCTTACTGGTGCATTTAATAAAATAAAGATCACTCAGTGGTGCCGTGGGCAGCATGCAAGGTGATAGCCATATTTGCTTACTGTAAATACAAGAGAAAATCACACACAAACCGGCTGTAGTTTTGACAAGTATTAAGATCCCTCTTTACATCTGTACTTCTGTACCAAAGTGCAATTAGTTTTCCTCGCACAAGGATTTCTGTTTATCTTATTCTGCTTGATTACTTGAGTATAATCGCACCGTTTGCTTCATTGCTCCTGGTAGTAAGCTCCAGTTTAAAAAGGGGAGGATGAGTGTGTGTAAATATACAGAATTCTGCTGTAAGACTCTAATTTATGCTTCTGGATGACAGCGTTTTCTTAATTTTTTTCCTCTCCTTTACTCTTTCTTTCCACAAGGTTTGGTTCACGTACATCAGATTCCTCGGCTTAATAGCTTGATCTGTGATGTGTCAGACACGAAGGACCTTGCTTTTAGATTAAAAAGGAAGCTGTTCACCATTGAGGTAAGAGAAACAGTTTTGTTTCACTATTTAGAACCCAAAAGGTGGAGCTAATCCCATCTCTTATGTTTCGTTTTGTGAGATACATAAAATATGCATCAGATGTTGTAAATTTATTTCATCCTGGTTTTGCTGTCCTGAACGGTTTTATAAAATATTGTAATATGCCTTCTAATTAAAAATGTCTCGTTTGCTGCACTAAATCAGTCCGTTATAAATAGTTTATTTTGGTTTAAAATGTACATAGAAAGTAGGCCACAACCTTCAATAACAAAGCATGACATGTTTCTAAGGATGTCAGGAGCATATTTAATTAAATGTTAATGACTTGCTCTTACTTGTGTTAGTGGGTGGGAAAGTAGCTACATGTTATTACCCCAGTAGAAGGATTTTAATGTATAATGCTGACTAAAATTGTGTGTGGTATGAGGGATAAGTGTCCTTATCAGTATTCAGAAACCATTTTCTTTGCATTACTGAAATCACCTTTCGCTCTTTTATGTCATTTTAAACACAGTATCATTTACACTAATGTCCTTAAGTAAATTTCCTACTAAATTTAAACTTTTTTCTGTGACCTTTATGCAGACAGTCCTGATAGAAGGCAGTAATACAAAAGATGTATTTCATTTTAATCTTGCTAAAGAGCAAATGAACATAGCACTATTAAGCAATTAGAGCTGATGTATTTATTAACCAAGTAATGCTTAGAGATGGAAGATGGCTTTTGGGGGGATGTGATAGTCATCGGTACAGTCTGGGCAAATTTTTTTTAACAAAGACATAAAACAGCCAAGCATCCCTGACAAACCATTTTGTTTAATCTCTTTTCAAATGAAAAGCTCTTAAGCAGGCCACTTGTCTTAACTGCTTGAAACCATAAAAAGAGAGAATTGCCACCAATAAATTAGCATATTTTTTACTCCATCACCAAATGATGGTCAATGTGGCTTGGCACTGCTTTGGTGTTTGGGACTTCACCCTTAAGTGACCACTTTGGCCCTTATTTGACCCTCTGCCCTTTTTAGCTGGCCACTTGATAAGGTAACTTAAGGGTTCTCTCTCTTCACTGCCCCCTCCCCTTCACAATTGCAAGTAGCCCTAACCTATAAATCATTGAAAGGGCCCTATCAAGTGACAAATTAAGGTGCCCTCCTCCTAATTAATGGTCATCAATGTCTTTAATTATCTAATCCTATTGAGAGTAGTTAATAGTTAATCAGGCAGCCAGTTCTTCATGCAGGTCATCTCTGCATGAGTGCTAGAAGTTTCCCAACTAGAGGTATCCTCTTCAGAAGCCACTTAAAGGCAAATACGTGAAGGAGGGCTTTTTTTTCCCAGAGACATTCCTTTATAATGTTTCTCTCTTTCCGGAGAATGCGGTTAGCGAAACCAAGCACTGTGAAGTATTAAACCATTTTAACAACTGCTTTTGAGCAATACATTAGAAACAAAAACCTTAATAGCCTGCCTTTGGTTTTAAAATACAAATGTTCCTACTGTTTTCAGAAGTGCAGAGAAGCATGCACGCTCATTTCACAGCGTAGTAAATTCTCATTTATTATAGCTATGAATTAGAATATTGGGGGGGAGGGGGAGTTCCTCACTATGAATCCTGACTCAAGATATAATTTTTTCTATCAGTGGTATTTCAGATTCATTTGTAATGTAATTTGGAAGGGAAAAGAAAACACCTTATCAGGAGAATTGCCATGGGGCAGAAGCGTTGGAAACAGGGGTGTAGTGGAACTCTCGAAACAACCTGTTGTTCTAGACATGCGTAGATGACCCACTTGTATAATTTCTTCCTTCATTGCTCAACTGCAGCCCCTTTTGAATAACTTCAGGTTTTGTTAGAGATATGCTTTCTGTAAGCTGAACTGACACAAACTAGCCCTTTTTGAACACGGTAGATCGCTGTCCTACTGTGATCTTCCTGTACACATTTCACTAATCTATAATACATATGTTTTTCTTTCACGTACTGTTAGGGGAGGCAGACTACAGCTAGGCTGACTAGAGCAATGAAATCAGTAAGAAAATGAGAGCAAGGGAAAATTGAATTAAGAAGGAATGCGAATACAGTCTTCTAAAATGGGTTTCTGCAGTTAGAATGTGATGAGTCAGCAGTTGAGTTTGGTTCTGGGGGTAAAAACATAAGGCAGCGCAACAGTGTGCTTTATACAAAGTAAAACTAAGTTTATGACTTCTTTAGTATGTAGCTTAGAAGTTAAATGAAAATATATTTTGAGTATGTTACAGTGTTTTGGAAAGCTTCTGCTTAGTTATATACACAATTTAAGGTAAAAAATATTGACCTCTACTTGAAACGCCCCTTTAAAATCAAATTACATACGAAAAGTTAGAAATACACAACCTATGATTTATGGCAAAGTTTCTCCAAAAAGGGGTTTCATCACTAGACTGTTCTTTTTTTACAGTTTAAAATAAGAGCATGGGACATGGATTTTCTCGTCTCTGGATTGCTCACCAGTTAAATAACTCTTTATGGTTTGTCCGTCATCAGTAAAAAACCTTAAATGTCAAATCCGTTTTATTAGATTGCAGTTTTGTGGGAGGGACTCCGCCTCTTTATAGTCTGCAGAATCATTTAACTGTTTCAGCTTTTCTTGTATCTTCTTTGCCTAAATAGGCTTGACTGAAATGTATTCTAAAGGGATTTTTTTTTAAATTCAGGACGAAAATGTTTTTTAATGAATATTTACGAGTATTCATGTTCCATTTGTAAATTATGAGGTAGACCCTTTCCAGAGAAATTTACATGTTTATGGTAAAAGGTGCAGTGGCTATATCGAGCTTTCCCAAATCTTCGCACGTTAGTTCCTTGCAATATATTATTATATGCAATATTATCAGAGATCTATCTTATGTGCATACCACTTTAAAGGACACAATTTTGAAGTTAGCCTGTCTAATCCTATTTCTTCCCACTTTGGAATCTTAATTAGAAGGAGATAAAAACCATCATTTGACTAAATTATTGTCTTGAATCTGTAGCAAAAGGTATAATCCGCAATTGGGCCAATTAGTGTACCCCATAGTTAGCTATGCTGAGGCAGGAAACTTGATTAGATCTGACACCAGCCTAGTTCCCACTGTTGTTTTGCCAGGTATGATGGTCAGACTTCAAAGGGCTTGAGGCATCAGCAGGGCAAGGTTTGGAGGCCAGCTTAGGTCCGGTCGTTAATCTCTCTGCTAAAACCACAGCAGCCCTCGCACAAAACAAGCTTACACGACACAATCATGCGGTATTAAAGTTTGGGTTGAGTCATGCCAATTTGCCTTTGATTTTCTGATGATTGACTAAAAGATGGCTACATGACTAGACACATACTGAAAGTTTACTGATTAGGTAAGTTCCCCAAATATTTGAAATATTTTTTGATTTCTCAGTTAAATTATATGACAACCCGTTCGTCTTAATGAAACTTTTCAGCAGAATTGTTCTTGAAGTACATTTTGCTTTGTTTGTGGCTCTTAATGTAACTTTTGTCAACATCTGATGAATTTTGTAGGAACGTTATATTCATAGTTTTATTTGATAGAACTTTGTCTTTGTTGTTGCAAAGCCTCCTGTGTCAAAACTAAAGGAATCTGTGCCTAAATTTGATTTCTTCATTCCTCGAAATTTCTAAGGAAACGTTGTTTGTCTTTGTTATTTAGGTACATTTACAATTAGGGAATTTCCTCTTAATTATTTTCCACCTCACCGTTGAGTAAAGCGCTGCTCCACGGCTGCGATTGCATAAGTGTTCCTTTCTTTTGCAGTCTGATTTGTTGAAATATTGCAGTAACAGTGACATGTTTCCATTCTGAGAAAAGCCTAAGGCTGCTTTAGTATTATTCCAAATGATTGAAATTGCCATCTTGCTGACTTTCCCTTGGGCAGCTTAAGGCCTGTTTACTTTTGTATTTGTTTCACATGCTCCCTCTGAGTTCGGCTGGCAGGACATCATTACCTGGTTTGACAAGACAGTTGGAGAAGGTTCATATTTGATTAACTCCCTTTGTTACTGTCTGGTCAACATAAGCCCCTGAAATTACGTATTTAAAGTTGAAACTTTTGATTAATTCTGATAAATTTTTGAAATTAGGCAAGTTTGTGAGGTTTTTTTTTTTAATTTCCTAGTTTTGCTTTACTGCTGATATTTTAAGTCTTCAGGTAATAGTCAGTTATTAACAGTATAGAGAATCAGCTTTTTCCTACAAGTTGTATAATATAGTTTGTCTAATAAATAGTTGTGAATATTATTTTTTTATTTTGATCAATACACAAGTAAAAGCCAGATATTATTATTTCCTTTTTAATGGCTATATAACACCTGTGCAAAGTAGAATAAAAATCTTTTAAAGACAGCTCGGTTTGAAGCCAAATGTCATATAATATATAAAGAATTGCCACACAGCAAAAAATAAGTAAGTTTCCAGAGCGTAATGTATGAGTTGAGGAGATTTTTTCTGAGAGGTGTTTCCTAAGAGGAGAAGGAAGTCAGAATTAGAGGAGTCCTGTGGCAGGGCAGTTTCTGGTTTCACAGTGGCAGGCAGACAGCACATGGTACTGTGGAACACTCTGCAGTGCCTTTCTCCTAATGGCAACTGCCAGAGTAAAAAGTTATGTCTTTGGAAGGAAACATCATTACAAAACCCAGCAATTCAGTCTATATAGAATTAAAAATAAATGTATGATTCCAAAGGCATTAAGATAATGTCCTTTCTTCGTCTATCAATAAAGGGCTGTAAGAAAATTAACGGTTGCCAAAATAAGTGAGATTTAATTGCAGCTCCAGATATTCACGTGTATATTATGTGTCCAGCACTGGCATTTGGAAGAAGACTTAAAACTCTTCAAGGTGGTGAATTTGGCAATTAAAATGAGGAAATACGGCTTAGGTAGCTTCCATCTGAAATCTCTGTATTTCTACTTTTTCTATTTTTTCATTCTATCCCTTTTCATTCCTTATTTTATACAGACTATACTGTGGTAAATTTCTTATTTGCAAAGGAGAAGTGCACTTAGCCACTGCAGTAGATTATTTACCAAAACAGGTGGGTAAGCCCAAGTATTAGCACAGCACAAGTTTGGTCCTACGTGACTCAGGAGCTGGTGATATCACTGAGCGCCAGAACTGTGCTCCTGGAATCATTTTGTAATTACTCAGTAAACGCATCAAGAACAGGTATGGACATAATGGTTTAGGGTTATTAATGAGCTTTTTCTTCTGGACCAACAAATCAACCCTGTCTTTAGTACCTATGGGATCAGCATGTATTTAAAACACGCACACATGCCATACCCACCACTCTATCAGTGAGAATTAGAAGTGCCCACTGTACCTCTAATGGCATCACTTCTTATAAGCTTCTTCCAAGAAAACTTGAAGCAGCCTTTGTTAATGACTCACCCTAATCCTGACGATATTTCACTGATGTTTATAAAGTCGAGTAATTTTGTAAATAAACAAATGCACTTGAACTAATGAGCTATTTTAGGCAATATTTTAACAAAAAGAACCTGTGAGCCTGAGAGCTGACAAAAGGCAAAACATTGGTTTATTAGAAATTTAAGGAAGGTGATAGTTCTATAGCAATTGGCCGGTAAGACACGGAAATGAATTCTTGTTTGCTGAGATAAAGTTCGCACAATGTAACACCAAAGCTAATATATGCTACACAGTACATGTTGTAATACTGGGAGCTTAGTCAATATACCTTCATATATAGCTAAAAGCAACGCTTTTATGTATTTTAAGATCATGCACTGGTGATGTTACAAGCCTTGACCCCACGTTAGGGCCTTCCAACCTCAGAATGGAACCTGCTTTTAGCAAGCCAAAAGGTGACACAGTTGTGACTGCCTGGGTGCCCAGTGCCTTGAGCACAGGTGAAAAGGTACAGGTATTCCTTGTTCAAAGCTGAGACAGAACTTCTCTGATGTGTTACAGAGGTGTGTTTCTTTCATTTCCTAATGTAATAAAATCTTCAGTGCCTCTCGTCCCTGTGTATTTGAGAACACAAGTACCTTTGGGGCTTCCATGGAAAACTACTCTTTCTCTTCAGCCTGCCTTGAGCAGATAGCATCATACCTGGCAAACTCTAGTACTGGATGCTCCGCTTCAGCTCAGGGACACAAATGCAGGGAACTCTGCATATAAAACTAAACTTCCTAACAGAGAGAGGTAAAATGTTGTAAAAAAATTCAGCTGAAATTTATGCCAGTCAAATCACTGTTGCCTTGATTTTTCCTGTCCATTTTCCCTATAATATTAATAACAACATTACCACTGGCTTATTTAAACATAGATCAAAAGATAGTGATTATAACACCATAACATTTTCTTAATTTAAAATTAATAATACTTCAAAAAGATTCTCCTGCAAAACTAATTATGCCTTAATTCCAAGCTCTATTCTGCATTATTTCATCTAGTAGCCAGTTCAGGTTCTCTTTACCTGGTATGGTGTACTTCACTGAATTGTTTTGTCAGATGCTGTCAAGCCAACCTACCATTGTTAAAGAAAATCAAACTAAATCATTTTGGCATGAGCCTTCCAGGAATAAGGCACAGAATATGAAGGGTTTGATGAAATCAAGGATTTGATTTCAATATTGTAAAAGACTGCCTGTCAAAAATGCATTACATTCTTTCAAACAATTTTGAATAAATAAACGTGTTTAAAATTGTGACAGTACAATTTAGAGAAAGTTTTGGGAGATATTTTTAAATTATAATAACTTGAGGTAAAACAATACTTGGAGTGCTCCTATTTAAAAAGAAAAACCCTCTGAATGCTAATCAAGTGGTAAGTTTTATGCGGTATATGGAATTTCAGAACACTTGTATCTTGTGAACATGGGGGAAAATTTAATTTGAAAATAGCACCTTCTTATTGTGTAATACTGAATAATGTAAAATGAATTATTTCAATATTTTGAGGATGAATACAGGATGGTACTGTTAACTATTAGATTGCATATGAAGATTTGTAATATCCTGAAATTTATTTCTTAATTAATTTTGGTTTATGGGTTGTTTGACGTTATACAAGGATAACATGAGGGCTCCATTCAATTTTTCAAAACTTTAACACTTATAATACGGTGCCTCGGCAGCTCCTTGTCAGTAAACAGAACACATATATATTTTATTTAAACAAATAATTATGTTCTTTAGAAATATTTATACCATAATTGTGTTGTCGCAATGGAAGAACATGCAACAAAGCCATTAATGCAATTAAAGGTCACTTGTACATATTGTAATGGACTGCTCATTCACAGGATCTGTGTTAAGGGTCAGTGCTGCAGCATGAAATGGATTGGCCTTGTTCAGTCTGTAAATAAATGGGTCAACTTATCTTGTATTTGCCAGACAAATAAAGTAGTTGTCATAATTCCTCTTTCTTAGTATTAGAAGACAGGTAGGCTAAAGAGATCTTTCATAAAAATATTGGTTTGTAAAGACTGAAAAACTCTTTATTTACCAGGATTATATTTTTCACTGAAGTAGTAGTGCTGGTTAGACAAAGGTCTGTGGGTGCAAGTTACAAAGACATTAATGGTGCATTATTAAGAAGAGAAAAGAGTTAAGCACCACATTCATAGTAGTTCTCAGCAGGACCTGAGCGCCACCTCCATTAAATTCTCTTTAAAATACCACCAAATTTTAATATAAATATATTTCATAATTGTATAACGCTCTCACTTTCAAATGATAGCGAATTCAGTCAGGTCATTACACAATAAAACAGATCTCTGAATTCTATATGTCTCTGTCAATGCAGGAAAATGAAAATAAAAGCTTATAAGAAGCCACATTTCCTGAAGCACAGGCCTGTGTCATACATGGACCTTGTTGAAGTGCATTGACGTAGGAGTTCAGGGCTGTTACTGGAAAGCTGAGAATAGGATGACTTTGTGTCTCCACGTGGAAGATGGGCATCCGTCTGGATGTTCTTGCAATACTTTTTCTCATGCTTTTGGTTATTGATCTTTGGGTAGAAAGTGATTCAAAGTACTTTGTAATAGTAGGAAACTGTCAGGTAGCCCCATGGAAAGGGGTAAAATGTTGGTTTGTAGGCAAACAGCGTGATGTTACCAAATGTTTGCTAAGACTAGTAACATGCTTAATCAAACAAATTCCAAAATTTTTTATTGTAATCTTGCAAATTCAAGATTAAGGGTTAACACTGCCAGTTTTAGGGAAATAGTAGTGATTTTGGTTGAACATTAATCTCTAAGGAAACCACAAATGTATGATTTCTTTAAATTTTTCATCTCTACAAAAACTGTTCCGTACCATTTTGCTGACTATTTTACTGATTCACAAAGAATGTTACCCTTTACTGAACTAATAACATACAGGAACTTTTTAAATTTTATTTTTATTGAGGGCAAACTAGTCATCTTATTCCTAGTCTGAAAGACTTAACAAAAGTGACAAAAAGAGACAGCAGAAAAAATGCACATAGACTGCAAAGTACTGTAGGTGAAGAAAAAAAATATTCTGTAACCATTGTGCAAATACTACTTTCTGCTTTGGCCAAAATACGGGGTATTATTTGTGACTGAATTCCAGAGTGCATTTTATTTTTACAATCCTGGCCAAGAGGAGTGTGCAAAAAGTAGATTGTCATAAGCAAAATGGCTGCAGACTCCAGTGCCTAAGGCATAAATAAACTTAGGTTTTGGTCATGCCATCTTTATTGCTCTCTTTCTCAGAGTTATTTTAGTTGCATGGTTTTGATAATTTTTTTTAAATTTGCTTTTTCTTGGTTGTATTACATACGGTTTTTGGAGGATTCTGTTGTCATGCATAATGCAATTTAAAATTTGTCATTGCATGTTAAAACCCAACAGCTTTTGAAATACCAAGTGAGACTGGATCCAAGAAAAAAAAATATTATTTATTGCATTTAAAGGGATATTTCTGGCCAGCTTAACATTAACAGAATATTAACCCCCTTCAGAATAATAGCTTAAATCTGAATGGCATTACCAAGTAACAGTTCAGCTCCCCCTTTCCTCATTCCTTCCCTCTGAAGAAAGTGAGCAGTAATTGTTCAGTGTACAATAACTAAAGCTTTGTATTGATGTCCGTAAATACACAAATAAATAAAATGAATTTGTGCAAACTTATACCAGCCATAGACTGCTTGACTTTCAGAAAACAGCTGGTACTGCTTACTGAAAATAATTCACTTTAAATGCCTCATTTACAGTATTTAAGGTTTCAGGGTCCTATGCTTTTTAGCTTATGAAAATACTCTCTATGGACTCTTCATCTTCTTTTACCCTGCTTCAAGTTTGTTATAGCAAAAATTACTGAAGGCTTTTTCACTCCGATGTTCATAAAATCCATTGTTTACAAAACAGTTACCAAATGGACTTACCTTTTTCTCATATTAAACCACTAATCTTTGGGCAGTATGTCTGCTTGAGTCATGTTTAAGAGTAAAAGCAGAAAACAAAAGTAAAGAACAATTTATCAGGTTTAGGTGGGAGGATGTGAGTATTACTGCATAAATCAATTCCACCTTGCATCTGAAACAGTGCTTGCTAGTCTTAAAATAAGCTGATTGTTTAATATCTAAAGTCTTAAGATATCTAATAATCTTTGCTAAGGAGCTGTACCTTCACTTGTTCTGAAAAAGCTATGCTTTGTGTGACTTGCATAGGAACATGGATGACTTGGCCATGGTAGATGAGTCTTGAGGGGACTTCTGAAGTCTCTATGATATATCCAGAATATCTGCTGGGGGTTTGACTTGAACCTTAATGGTGTATTTGTAAGCAAAACATTTGACGTGTTTGGATAATAGCTGTACAGTGACCTGCCTTGTCATTGAGTTGGCTCCAGACTCTCCAGCTGGAGGAGTTAGGAACTGTGTGGTTGGCAGATGGGCTCAGGGTCTGCGAGGGGCAGAAGAGCTTTAACAACGGCGGTCACATTCCACTGTTCTCAGACAAGGATTACAGTGTTCCAGTATCAGTTTTGGACGTGCACCCTTACTTTCTTTTATTTGCGAGCCAACACACCATCAGATAAACAAGAGAAAAAGTTTTGCTTGTGTACTGAGTCTCACTGGTAGTGCTCAATTTTAAGGGCTGATACATGCAGCCTGAAGTTTGTTTGGTTACCTGTGTATTGGCAGAAAGCATAGCAGAATATGATGATTTCATACAATATTCACCCCTTTTTATTTTAAATCTCATGTATCATGTTAGAATGGAAAAAAGCAAACTAAGGAGGACCTTGGTCTGTTATTTTGTTTGCCTTAAGACGTAGGTGTCCTGAATTGGTAGCGCTTACTGGCAGATTGAAAATAGGAACCAAGTAGGGAATGGTGAAGCTACACTGCCAGCACCAACCAAGGAAAGTCTGCTCGTACCCAGCTCGTACCCATCTTGATACACAGTATGTGTGATGTATAGAATAAACACACCCCTCAGCCACTTGAGCTGCTATATTTTGCTAACTGAGAAGCGTTTTATTTTCAGCACTTTGTTATGTGGTCGTACCCATTGGTTGCATCTCTTCTCTCAGTGATTTGCTAGGGATTTAGTAATGTGTTGCTTCATCAGTAAACCCTGTAGTCTCTTCAATCAGTTATGTCTCAAGTCTGCAGTCTAAAGCCCCTGAGGCAACACAATATACTTCTTAATCAGTGCTTCTCACCTTTTGGTATAAGGCTTTGTAATTCTGGGCGGATTACAAATTTCCTATGCTGCCTCAAATGCCCTTTCACAAACCTTTTGCTATCAGAGGGTAGTGTGACAGGAGTTCTATGAGCTTTTGCTATTACTGTATAGGGAAAAATGTTTCTTCTTCTAGTATGAGTGTTTATTAAGAGATACGAACCAGTACTTAATTTGTAATTCCTGTTGCTGTTAAAATAAGGAATTAATCAAAAGGAAATCTTATATTTGTACTTAAATCTGATCCGCAAGAGTAGCATAGCCATGGGCTGTTTGTGCTTGGTCTACATCATCCAGACTAAAAATAGCCTTCCTGTCATTTTATTGGCAGAGTTTTAGCTACTCCTTTAATTCTGTTTAAAAATGGATAGAGAGAAAGACAGTATAAATATTGAATGTGTGCAGATATTCCAGTAAGTAACTAAATGGAGATTCTTGATGCTTTGTAGAGCTGTATAGTTAAATGGAATTCACATTTTATTTAAGTAAAGAGGCATTCTGTAAATTATTATCTTCTTTAAATGTGTTAGATTAATTTTTATTTTTGTATTTGTAGCATTAAAGTACTTACTTTTAAATATCTAGGCATTAACATATATTTGCTTTATTTTATTAGTGTCCTGCTTTGATTTTGTTCTTTTCAGGTTTCCTGTACATATTGATAAGAAATTACCAATGAAGTATTTCATTTCTCATCAGTTAAATCAAAAGCCACATTATTTCTAATTTTTCATTTAATAAAGTGAGGTTTTGCAGAGTAAGAAGATAAATCACTACTGCCTCTAAAATCCTGAGCAATGGTCTGAAAAATTCTGTTTTGTTATGTTTTGGTTTTTGAAAACTGTGGAAACAGCACAGGAAGAACTGGCTTGTTCTTGTTCTGTCTGTCCTAAGAAAACAGGGGCTACTTCAGGAACTTTCAGGACCATCCTTACAGTATGGAAAAGACACAGTGTTGAGGTGGACTTGTATCTGTGTTGGTTTCTTCCTGATCTGAAAAGGGCATTCTGGCTTTGTAAAAGCCATGGGAATTAGATTCAGGTTACTAAAACGCCCCTAAACCTACAAAGGAAAATTTTTGCTGTGTTTGTAGAGTAAGGCTCTAAGGTAGAAGGGTTGCGCTGAACGGGTTTGGTCACTGGATTACTTATATCCTTATATAAGAATCACTTTTTCCTTGTGTAGTCTGAACTAAAAATTATACACATACTGTAGCCTCTTCTACTTTTGCCTCTCCTGTCTTGCTCATCCACACCATGGTGTGTGTTTGCATCTTTAGGACAATACTATTCAGCACATTCAGTTCAGGAATTGTTTGTGCTCACACAAATAGGTGTATCTGCAGTATTTTCTCGCAGCACCTATATGGTTTTTGGTATTTTTTTGTTTCTTGGGTTTGTGTTTTGAAATTACATTGTTACTTCATGAATTGCTCCAAAAGATTAACATTTATTGAAGGTACAGTAAAGAAGATGTGTTAGAAAGTAAGTTACATTAATTGCTTTTACGGAAGGCTGCTGGTGTTGTTACAAATGAGATTATGAAAAGAGAAGCAATCAGTGTTGCAGTTTTTACATTAGAGCATCTGAGGTAAAGTGTGTAGTTGCATTGAATCTGTTGCAAATGTATAGCATTGACACAGGGTATATTAGTTTCAGAACTGATAATCAAAACAGAATATTTACCTTCAAAAATTAGGCATAACTAGAGTATTCTTATACGTAGAGTCTAGACATCCGGTAAAAATATTTATAAATAAAGCAGAATTTGTACAAAGACAGAAATAGTTAGAGATCATGTTTATTGAGATGAATATCACTGTTTATATGAAGTATTTAATTAATGAATATTCAAACTATTTTATGAGTATTTTTTAAGCTTTTTTTTTTTTCCTCAAAGAGGAAGTATGGTTCCATACAAAATTACATTCCTAAAAGATGTTCTCAGCATAATAAAAATATTGTAAAATTACTTCCTATCTTGAAAAAGCAAACCAGCTATTCTTGTTTCAAGTTTCATCTAATATATTGTTCCGTATGGTTGTATGATAAACACATTATTCCTTGAACAGGAATTAAGAGTAAAGCTGCCAGGAAGGGGTTTTGTTGTCAGAGTAGTTCCCGCCTCATGTTTTGTAAGAGATTTCATGGTCCCATTGTAAAGAGTGGATGATTTAAAACGTGTTCCCAAGATAAACTTTCCCATTGTCATTAATGAGGATGGATAATACTGAGTGACAAGTGCATTAGGAATGACACAGAAAGAGCTGTTAGATTTGTCAGAGCATATCACTTCAGGCAATGAAACTTGAGGACATTCTCTTTTAGCAATTTTTTGCTATTTATTAGAGAACCAAGGACTGTGATTGCTCACACAGGTGGATTTTACTGTTTTGTTCATTAAATATTTAGGTACCTTTGAAATGGTAAAGGTGATAAATATCACCATTATACTCCACTCTGAAGGCTGCTGGTGGTTGCTTTGCTTACAAATAATGCAGCAAAAATAATATACTTTTTATTTGGTTTAAAAGTGTTTATTTGGTGGATAATTTTTAATTTGCTATGTTTTTACTGACCAGGAGTATCTGAAGTTATATAATAAGAGCTGCTCTGAACTGTCAGAGTGATGCTTCTGGGATAAAGAAGCTTAAAATTAGGACACTATACATGTAATTTACATTGACTTAAAAAATTGTGTTTCTCCATAGAGAAAGACTTTTTAAATATTTATCTCTGAATAATTAATAATGTATGACTTTTTCTGGTGTTTAAAATCTTTCCAAACTACAACATGCCTATCAATTTCCATTTTGAACATGCAATTGGTCACTTTTTCGCCTTGATTCATCTTGCCTGGCTGCCAACCAAATTTTGCCTCCGTGTACCTTCTTGACACTAATAATGACTGAGTTTCTGTTCGTTTGCGTGCAAGATTTCCCAAGCGGCAGTTTGGGGCTGGGATAAACTATCTATCATGATTGCGTACAACTAATCTGCCTCAACCAAACCACCCAATGATTGAAATTGCATTTGACAATTCACCTCTCCTTGGCGTGCCTGAGGTGAACATAGCTACAGACCATCCCCGGAAGGGCATAGCAACTCCTCCATATGTTGGGGAGGATCCTTTTATTTGTGTCAAGAGACTTTTAGCAAAGCATGTATAGACAGAGATTACTTTTTTCCTTAAAATTCCTTGTTTTCAGATGCATGGCTGCCACTTTCTCCTAACCAAAGCATTTTGGTTTTGTGAAGTGTTTTCTGATTTTTAGTTCATTAAAACTGTTAAACTTTTTCTCCATGATAAGCCAGTGTGATGTTGGATGTATTCGAGATAAAAAATCCAAGAGGTATCTGAAACGTCATGTATTGTTTGCTAGAACGTTACACTATTAATAGAGCAGTAGCGCTAGTCAAACATCAGACAAGGTGCCTGTTACTGTGTTGGCCTTTACCAAAGCTTTCACCTGCTTGGAGCATTTGGATAATACCGAACCTCTGAAAGAATGACAAAGCAAAATCTGCTTCTGTCATATAAGAAATCTTTTCGTTCTTTTCCAAATTGTAAATGCATTCATATTGTGTACACTCACTGGTTTGAAAAGTGGTCTGTGAAAATAGGATCTGACAAAACAGACCCTTTAGTTCTGGGCACGATTACTTGAATAATCTTCAGAGTAAAAAGCTTTCTAGGACTACTTTTTGATAAGTATTGCCCTTTTTGTACAAAGTCACTTTTATCATAATAGTTCAAGTAATAGCCTATGTCACTGTGAGTGATACTTTTCATTAGTGATGTGTATGATTAGCATCGGATATAATTCATTTGTTCAAATACATTTCTGAATAGTTAGGGTAATAAAACTGTATTTCTAGGGAGATAATGTCTTTGTAATTTTCTGCTGCAGTTCCAATATTGAGTTAAAAGGTACACTGTTTTGATATATGAGTCCCTTCCAACTCGAGATACTCTATGATTCTGTGATAAACCAGGTAGAAAATAGTGAAGAATTGCATTCTGGAATATGTTTTGATTTCTCACTGGTTTGTGTAACAGCCTGTTTTTCTGTATTTGTGCATTTCAACAGAAGCATAAAGATCCACAGTCAAACTGTTCTTTCAAATAAGTGCAGTCCATTCCTGTTGCTGAAAAGGGGAGTTTCAGTGGTGCACTCATAAGGGCATGACTATCAGACTAATTTTCTTTCTGACACATCAAGTCATACTTCTCTGCCTTCTTAAAACTGCAATACATTTTTTCAAGCACTTTCATTCAGCAGATTAAGTTCAAGATGAATTAATAATCTTTTTGAAATGCTTGACAGCTGAATGTAGTACATCTATCTATTGTAGTTTAGAATTGGGGAAGAAGCTAAGTAATATGGGTATCATGCTTTCTTAGCATTTCCAGCCAACAAGTCTAGAAGAATCAGGACCCTTTTGAATATATAAAGCATTAATCTTAGTAACCAGCTACTCTGAAGGCAGGGAAGAATAACTCAGTCACACAGCCATGCTCAGTTCACTTGTTGCAGTAGCAATGTACTAAATCTACCCATAATTCATGTCCTACTTTCCATATTTATTCATTTATTTATTATAATTCATTTTGTTCTCAACCTTTTTTCTTTGAGTGTAGCTCTGTGGCACAAGATAGCACCCTGTGCGGATGTTGCTGTCTCTAAACTAGCTCTCAAGGGTACAAAACACAATACTGCCACGTTAGACCTGGTAGCCCAAGCAGAGCACCCAACTTAACCACAGCTGTTTGCATCATGTTGCCTCCACATGTTCCTGGTCTTTGTAGTAACTATTTGGTCTGTACATGATTCCAGAACTTTTGCTCTTCACTTGGTAGTAGACATGACTTCTTAAAGAATAACTTAAATTTTTTGTCTGGATTTGAGATCTTCTCGTGTATTCTTTCCCATGTGCCATCAAAGCTTTATGCTATGACTTGGCGTAATGACCTTCCTTGTATATAATAGTTCTTGTCCACATCAGAAGAAACAGTTGCCATAAAAAACCAAGATCTTTTGCAGACCTCTGCACTTAACTGTCAAATAGCTATGCTGGTTTTATGGTCTGTAAAACAATATTAAAGGAGTTTGGAGGTGGTGGAGGAGTTCCATCCTGTTACCACTACAGCAACAAAGAAGTTATGGGAGAGAGACTGGGATTGTTGGGGTCTGCAAATTCATCAGCAGCTTGAAAAATTAAAAGTTCACATCCTCCTATTCATATTAAAGTAATATGATAGATGCTGATCCTTTAATCTTGCTTATAAACAGTTTGATGCTAGATTATCAATAGATTCCTAAAATGAAGTATCACAATTCCAGTTACTTAGACATTTTTAACTTTTGTACAAAAACTTACAAATCTGACATGAGAAGCAGCTACAGCTTCAAAAATAATTTTAAAACAAAGAGCATAGCAGTCTGGGATATTTTTATGATTTATTTAAATCTAAATCTTGAAACATTGGTGAACTGCTGATTCTTGAAAACATTGTCTATAAAAAAAGATTATTTTGCTTATCATGACTTAGGAGTACATATCTGCTTTTCTTGATCAATTCCTCTGTGTTAGTCTGAGCCCTTTAGTCACTTCTCAGTGCTTAGATTTTCCTTTTTGGTTTCAATATTCCAAGTTTGATTTCTTAGATAGTTTCTATGTGACAGTTCCTTGTCTACCTAGAAGCGCACGTGACAGCTCCTTTCCGGGAGTACTGAGTGGCAGTGACTGAACAGACAGATTGCTGGTTTTATAACGTGCGGTTTTATAGTGCTATGGTTTTGACTTCTGGTGTGTTCAGCCATATTAACTACCCAAGAATGGGTTGTGACTCATGACTTCAATGGAAATCTAAGATTGGTAACTTGACCAACTGCACTTTCAGGACTAAGTTTGTTAAGCACTGACTAATTGTTAACAGTTAGCCTTAAAATGAAGATTTTATTTTATTTTATTTTAAATCTGTGTATTAAAGTGTTCAAGATACTTTGTTATCTGCAACAGTTTTGTTAGCAAATAGGTCATGGTGTCCTGATATCTGCTGATGACTTTGCCTGGTGTATTTACCAAAGGTCTGAGTTTGAAATTATTGAATAAATTAAGTTTGTAGCATTGAAAGCATGATTTCCTGGCAGGTATTACTTCCTATCACTTAGATGTATCTTGTAGTTTTACATAGTTTGTTAAAGATAATTATGTGGTAAGGTTATTTCATGTATCGTACCTTATTGAAATTCAATGTATTGTACCTTATTGAAATTCAATGAATCCAATTGAAATTCAGTGTATTGTACCTTACTGAAACTCAGTAAGGGCAAGTGTAGGGTGCTGCCCCTGGGGAGGAATAACCCCCTGCACCAGTACAGGTTGGGGGCTGACCTGCTGGAGAGCAGCTCTGAGGAAAGGGACCTGGGAGTCCTGGTGGACAACAGGATGCCCATGAGCCAGCGATGGGCCCTTGTGGCCAAGAAGGCCAATGGCATCCTGGGGTGCATCAAGCAGAGTGTGGCCAGCAGGTGGAGGGAGGTCATCCTCCCCCTCTACTCTGCCTTGGTGAGGCCCCACCTGGAGTGCTGTGNATGATTCTATGATCGTATTAGATATGCACAAAAGATGTGCATTGCAAAGAAAAGGTGAAGCTGTCCAAAATGAGAAAAATTAATATATTATCTTTTTTAAAAAAAAGCAGCAAGCTTTAAAAAAAGATCTGACTTTTTTTTAAATAAATGGTCAACTTTAATTGTACACTTCAACTTATTTCATTTGTCTTCTCACATCCAGTTATGCCCTCATCACCAACAAGTTTGACCTTACGATCTCTAAATGTACTTATGTGCAATTATAGTAGTATATTACATTTTGAGATGAAAATGCAGTTTTTTAATTTCTTCCAAGCAATTTCTCTATGTTAATCTAAAGAAGATCATTAGATGGCCCCATGTAAAGTATTTGCAGGCAAAAAGAAGTTCTTTTAGTAAATAAAGGATTTCCATGTATTTCTTTCTGTTGTTTGAGTGATGCATACTGATGCAGTTTTTATAATTTGAGCATTTCAACCATTGCTGACATAGGCTTTAAGTGTTTGCACATTCGAATATAGCACACAGTATGGCATGTATAAATGGTGTCATGTCTCACTAGGTCTTTCCACTGGAATCAGTAGTGCCCAAGATAGATCATAAAACTTGTCTGTCCTCTTGAATGCCACTTGTGTATGGCATTTTAGGCTTTAAAAGCGCAGTATCTATCTTTGAAATATTTTAAATAAATGTAAGGCAAGACTGTTGGGATACAGTGAATGTTTTCATATACAAAAAAGAAATGTTTCCTGTTTTGAAAAATTGAATGCAAGTTACATTGGAAAGTTACAACCTAAATACACTTATAAAATAAATAATTATTATACAGCAGGAATCACAGATTCCTATGTGGAGGTGGTCACTTCAATTAGGATGAGATTGTTTCATTTAAGATCAACATATGAAAGTTTCCCAGGTCCACATTAAATCTTAACTGAACATTTGTCCATATATACTTAAATATGTATACTCTTACAAAGTGGGAAGTTGGATAGTAATCTTATTTATCATAATCAGGCTTTGATAGTACTTTACTGGATTTGGGATTGTCAGGTCCTATGGGAATTCATGCATCCTAAGTAACTGCAGCAGTTGTGACAGCAATGAAGCTACTGGTAAGAATTTTTCAAGACGTTAAAACATCATAAACAGTAGATAAAGTTGATGCAAATCTACTCTGTAATTCAAGGAAGGCTTCCCCATCAATTTCCATTTCTGCACACACTACAGTGATTCATAACAGTTTTGTTATTGTAGAAGGAAGAAGAGATCATTACAATGCCTTTGTATTACACAAGCATAATTTTAAAATCCACTGGAAATTAAATTATTGCTTTCAGAGACTGAAAATAGAATAGATTTTTAAAGTTCTACTTCAAAAAAATAGTAATTTTTATAAAAGAGAATATGTAATTCTCTGTGTCGTGTTGATAGAACTTCATGTATTATCAATCCTTTGAAAAATACTTCATGGACCACACATAATTGCAGTTCCTGAGATATGACAGATATTAAGAAAGTGTCAAGTCAAACTTTCCATTCACTAAAGACCTTATGTTAAAATGTACAAAAAACTTTTTTTTTTTTTGTGCAAGCAGTGAGAGCTGTTGACACAAAACCGTACTGCAGAGAGTGCTGATCTGTGAAACCAAGCAGACCCTGTATGTCTTTGTGCAAATGGAATCAATAGAAAGATTCATGAGCATCTGGTAGATGCGTCTATAAAACTCATCCCCATTACTTATAAAAAATCAGATAGTCTGAAAGTAAAATAATAGCAGAGGCATTGTTTGCCCTTTTAGAGACCAGGATGAATTTTAGGGGATTGGATTACAACTACACTTAAAAACAAAGATAGTTTGGCTTGGCTAAAGTTGACCCCAGGAGTTCAGCTGATGATAACTCCTTTTAAGTTTTTTCATAAGAGCAAGTGCCCAAATAGGCATAAGAGTAAATGGTCATAATGTGTCAAACATACTATTTTTTTACAGTATGAGAAAAAGGATGTGAATATATCTAGAGAGAGAAGCATCTTTTTGGGGGGCAAGGGATTTATTGAATTCAGCTAATGTTTACATACTAGTTTAAGAAAGACCTGATCATTGTTCAGGTTCTTTGCCTCAAAATATTAATAGTATATCCTAAATGCCTATATGATAAGACTATGCAGTCGGTTTGAAATGAAGTTAAGGCACATAGCTGAGAGAACATACGGCACTTTGAATCAATTTGGGGTTTCATCAGATATGATCTGTGGCAGAGCAAACAATACTAATTACAGGAGTGTTCCTCATTATGACTGACATACAGAAGACTTGAAAAAAGTCTTAAGAGCTAGCAGAAGAGAGCATGCAAAAACAGGTGTTGCATCTAATAGAACAACAGAAAACCAGCAAAAATATCTTAGCATCCCCTCTTGAAACTGAATAGTGATTTTTCCATCAGAGCAGCCTGTCCGTACATTGTGATATTGTGATATGTTGCTGTGTTTGTGTTTCAGAACTAATTTTGGGAAGCCATTAATTTGAAAAAACAATATCTTAACATTTTACGGATGTTGAACTACTTTCAAGCATTTTCTACTGAATTTGAAACACTACCATACTTCAAGAGAGCTACTGGAAAACATTTAATTAGCAACGTTCATACTATAAATTTTAGTGTTGGGCTGTACTTTATTAGACAATTGCAAAATCTGTAAAAACAAAGTAAATAGAACTAGATGTAAAGTGATAGATCAGGCCACAATGACAGCAGTTGTGATGTATATTCTTTATATAATTCTTTGAGCTGTGGTCACTGTTTTTTGGCGGATGTTCCTGCTCATCCCATAT
The DNA here is from genome assembly GCA_013400135.1 of Rhinoptilus africanus. Classification (NCBI taxonomy): domain Eukaryota; kingdom Metazoa; phylum Chordata; class Aves; order Charadriiformes; family Glareolidae; genus Rhinoptilus; species Rhinoptilus africanus. Next base: position 17,590 of record VXBO01012109.1, on the reverse strand, counting down.
TCTTTTTCATCTGCCCACCTTCCTCATCTTTGTTTTAAGAATCATGATAGGAAAATCCAAGTAATCTTGCTCTTCAGACAAAATGTTAAAATGTACAAAAAACTTTAGCAGCTGGATTAATGCCGTAACTTCTTTACTGCTACACTTGATTAGCAACCAAACTCTCTTGGCTTGCTATGAATATGAACTCATTACCAAAAGAAAGGCAGATAGTCAGTCTTGTGTCCTAGAGATTCAAAGGAGGATTCTCTGTCCTCTGGGATGGAAGTTCAGCTGACATCCAGAACTTCAAATCAAGCTGCTTCAAATGCTGTGGGCACTGCCACTATTTTCAGAACTCCTTAGCAACATAGAGTCCCTGTGACTTAATAATGTTGAATCGCCAAAAGAAATGCAATCTCTGGTTGGAAAACTACTGTTTGATGAATTGTTTCATTCAGCTCCACAATTGATGAAAGTTCTACATAACATTAAAAATTCTAGGCTTATCCTTAGATGTCTTTGCTTCTTCCCAGAGCCCATGAAGACAAAGACAGAAAAAAGCTTTTTGCACAGACCGAAGCCTGTTCCTCATAAATATTCAAAGACTGGCTTCAATCACAAAGAACAGAAAAACATATAAATCCAACCACTTTTATTGGCACAGGGCTACTGATTCAGGTGTTTCATCACACTGCCTTTCCTCCTCTCAGTGGAAATCTGTGAAGCGTTTCCCTTTTTTGGATTTTTCACTTTCAGTCTTCTGCTGCCTTGGCACTTTTTTGGAGAAAGGCCTACTCTCATTGCAGATTATATAAGGCAGATGAGTTATGGACACATCACCATTGTTTATTCAATTCATTTTGTCTTTCCGATGTTACACAGTCTCCATGTCCTGTAATGCTTAGGCACCCTAGTTGGATAAATCTGCTTCAAAAGAAGACAAACGCACTGTTGGTTGGAGTCATGAAGCACCTAAGAATCAAGGATTCTTACTGTAAGGGTTTCTCTGTGCACAACAGTAAAACCTCAAGGGTTTTGGTATCCTAACCGTGCCAGGCTCCACACAGCCCCACAGATGATGAGTAGATCTCACTGTTAAACTACACCTGTTTATCCCTTGCAAGGAAGTTCCTTCTCAGCAGCTGGAAGGCTGTTGTGTTGCTTTGTTGAGTGAAAGGGTTCATTTGTTCTCCTCAGTTGGTCATCAAAACCTAGATCTCAGTCCCTGTGGTTCTGGACTATTGGTTAAGGCTAAAGGAGTCTCCATGATCCTACATCTGAGCTGGACAAAAGCCTGCTCCTGCTCTAACTGTCCTGGTTCTTCTCTCTCCCTCCCTCTCTTGTAAAATGCTATTTTCTAAGACTACTTCCTTCTTCACCAGACCCTCAGGAACCTCCCATCTTTTTTCTCTATATGGTTGCTGCTTTTATCTTTGCCAAGTCCTGCAGCAATCAAAAACTTCTTGTGCAACTGAAATGTACAGGAAGAGGAAAAACCTTGCATTTTCACCTACTCCTTTTCTAAAGAGAAGGGAAGAAGGAAAAGAAAGGCAGTGTCGGGAGAGAAGAGTTCTGCGAGTCATGGCTTTTGACTGTGTTTGCCACTGCAGGTGAGACTTTGCAAAGAAAACTAATTGTACTGTGGAGAGAGCTACACGTACACGTACACACACACCCTGGCCCTGACTAATCCCCTGGCTGCAGGAGGAATAGCACTTTACAACTCCATCAGGATGCATCTGGGAGAGCTGTTCAGGCTAACGATACCAGTCCGTGTCTTAAGCAGAGGCAAGAGTCAGTAACTTGCTGTGTTAGGATTTCCCCAAGGTAGCCTAAGTCTTCAATTAGTTCAGCATGCGAGTTTCATGAGAGAAGAGTTTCCACAGAAGAGGAACTTTTTTAGGAATGGTTGAAAGAGTATAATGAGGTAGTTTTCTGAATTTTCTATGCAGAGCATCTGAAACCTGAGAAAGCAAGAAATAGATTTCACAAATAGAGAGTAAGTGTGCTGCTGTTTAAGAGGTGATCTATACACTGACATTAAATTGCAAGGGCCTTGAAAATTAAGAGATGTGTTTTGTGTTTGCTTCAGTAGTAAAACATGAGATAATGGAAGAGCAGAGTGAGGTTGATGTTCCTGACCAAAGCACTGGGCTAGGAAAATAATCTTTGCAATAATGTTTAGAATATGCCTGGATTTACCAAGATGATAAAGAAAAAATTATAAGAGGAATAATTCAGGTCTTGACAAGGGAAGCATAAAATATATGGACTGAGGAGAAAAGTTACCTATTAGGAGTGTTTGAAGGGAAAAAGTATTGCTTTCTTCTTAATTTTTATGATGCTATTTAACTGTTGAGAAACGAACTGTCACAATCTGAGTTTGCAGTGTCTAAGGGCTAGTGTTACACTATTATGAGCTATCATATTATCTCTTCAATTAAATCTCCTTGTATCCATTATCATAGCCAGTATTATGAAAGTCATGGATCTGTTGAGGGGGTTTTGATACTTCTTCCACTTCTTGTTTTGGTTCCTCGGTTTGACTTAGTAGCTTTCAGCTGCTGAGTTCTGTGCAAGAATACTGCAAATAACCTGACTGTTAATGTAAATTTGATTGAGGCCACATCTGATTTAGAGGTACAGTTTTCATGAAGAATGTTTTCACAAACACACAACAACCAATGTCAGCTAGATCTATGTGTCCTGGTAGCCATAACATAAATGAGTCATAAAAAGCAAGTGACATAAACAAGCAATGTGGTTGATTTGCTTCTTGATTGGACTATAAATAACACTTGAAGTGTATGATTTCAGAGCCCTCTGGAGCAAACAATGTAAGAACTAATCAGAGTATCACACTTAGCCCTGAAGAATTTTGGTGATATGTATACCTTTGCCTATACCAAATGGCAGAGGGTAGCATTATCAGGCTGAATTTCATCTTGGGCATAGACTCTAAGTTACTCTAATTTAACATTGTAGATCAGCCTTTTCTTCCAGATTTCTTAATTTACAGGCGCTGTGTTTTGACTGTAGGCAGTTCCCATGTAGTCATTCACTCTCTTTGGTAGTCTGTGTGGATGCTTCCATGTTCAGCTTTGTCTGAAACTCAGATGAAGCCACAAAGTTGTCTAGAGTGTCAATCAGCTGTGTCATTGTGTGATGCAGTGGGTGGGAGCAAATAAATCACTGCGAGTTCTCTCGGATACAAAGGTTTCTGTATGAGTTTTTTGTCTAATCTGTAGAGCAGACATGTAGCAAGAGGAAATGATAAAGTAAGAAATTAAAGGGGTCTGAGATGACAAGGCCAGACGCTTGTTGGGGTATGGAAGAAAAGAGAAAGGAAAAAAATACTAGGTTCAGTGATTCATAGTTAAGAGGTGACAACAGAAGAAAACACCACAGAGAGGAAGAAAGCGAGGACATAGGGAACAACCAATTCAAGGCTTCAATTAATATGAATTATATAGCAAGCTTTTAATTCATTCTTTTCTAACAGCATCAAGGACAGGTTTTGGGTCACCCTTGCCTAGCAGAAAGGTAGTGATTGTAATTCACTGAAGACCAGGTGCGTGGTATTTTTCACCATAATGCCATACAGCCATAAAATTTGAGAACAGTTGTTCATCTCAGATGTCTTGGTTTGTCTAGTAAATTTTTCGAGATTTGTCAGATCCTTAGAAAAAACAAAGTGCTGTCTCAGTGGTTTTAAATTAATTTGTTCTTGCAACTGGGATTTAACAGTTCCTTTGAAGCAATTATTATTTTAGTACAAGTGTATACGAGATGCTACCTGTCAATGAGTACTTGGGGAATCCTCAGTATGCAGATCACTGACCTGATAAACTGTAACAGCTCCATGGGAGTTGTTATGGTCTGTCGCATCAATGAGTATTTAGGGACTCTTTAATATGTGGATTATTAGGACAGTAAAAACGTCTGCAGCCCATTGTGTCAGTGCAGCTGTTCCACATGAGCGTTAAAGATGTTACACAGCCGTACAGAATGATGGAGAAAAGTAGTTGACTGAGCTTATGTAGTAGCCATGATTTTACATTTAACAAGTGGTCTTTTTCAACGTTTTCCCAAAATAAGAAGTTTAGCACTAATACTCATACTAAACTCAGTGAGTTTTGAGCTTGCATTTATAACAATTGCCATTTTTCAATTACATGTTGAGTGAACAAAAAATCCCAGATTGAATTCTCTGCTGATTCCTTCCCTACTTTTTTGTCTGCGGTTAGGAAGTAAACAACAAAAGTAGAAATCTCTATTCAAAGAATAGGCCAGGAATAAATGATCACATAAATAATCCAATTTTCTGAGTAGTTTTCTAAGACAAAGCAAAGTTGCTACTAACATGATCAGATTGATATATGAGGTTGGATTCTTCATATTGATCTCACAAATATGAGAGATTTGGTTAAATTTTGTCTTGATTTTTTTTTTTCTTTTATAAATGAGAGGTTACTGGCTTCCTTAAAATAAGATTCTGATCATATGGGCATTAGTAAAAATTAGTAAAAATGGTGTTAGATAGAACCCTATATTGAAATGCAAAAATTGAAGAGTTTAAAGTAGTTGTGTGAGAAATTTATACAGGAAAATGCTCATGATATTCACAAAATCTTCCTTTATTGTGTTGTGTGCATCTTCATCCAGTCAGATCACCAAACTTCATTTATTTGAAGCATTCTTATAGGCTGTACTTGCTAGTGTAGTTAAAAATAATTATCCGTTTTTTGAAGCATTGTTTCAGACACTGTTCAACATGCAGGAATATAGTAAACTTTATATTACTTAGGAATAGTTTGGCTTTTCTTGTTTGACTCGTATTCATTTTTGAATGCTGCACCGAAGAAATTAGCTTCACAAGTCAGACGGGCTTCTTGTCAGGATGTATTCCAGGTTTGCATCAGTCATTGTTGTAAATTAAGCAGAAGTTTAGCTGCTTCAGTGTTTTAATATAATATTGCTAACTTTTGTTACAATACTCTATGTGTAAGATAAAATATATAAAAAGGTAACATAGATGCCAAAACTGCAAGTATGCAATGAATACTATTAAAGTAGAATGTAGGTCCAAAGCCCTTCATTTTTAATGACTTATTGGAAATTTTGCCTAGATTTTTTTCTCTAAATAATTAATATGAGAAAATGCCTAGTACTGAACTTAAAGGGAAATTTTTTAAATGGTGTTTACTTTCCTGTGTATTTACATCTAAAGGGATGTTGCATAGATGAAGCATGAAATTGCAGGTTTTGATGTCAGAATTTTAAACATGATTTTTCCATTTGTCAAAACCTCAACTAAAAATGCAGTTTTCAAGTACATGTCCTGAACCTGCTGAAAAGCTGTCTGGTTTGTGTTGGTCCCTTTACTACTCCACATCTGTCACAGGGGAAAGCATGGAAACACGAGGAGTACACGTTCATGCTCGTACTATTAGAAGAAACCCACTAGAAACATCCTCAAGGAGTCTGTAGATCTTTCCCCAATGTTCAAAGCACATCTTAAGCTTAATGTTTTAAGTGTACGAGAGAGAGAAAAATAATGTGTCTTCCTTGGAACCACATTTTGTTTTTAAAAGTATTCTGTCTCTTGTCATTCTTTGTACAGTCATCCAGAATAGTTCAATCTATTTTCCAGTCAAATTTAACGCTAAAGTAATGATGCAATTGCGGGTTTAGGTTTATAACTGACAACAGTGGCTGGATTTGTGAGCTTTTTTTCCAGCTTGCTAATAAATTATATTTGAATTTTGCCATTTCTGAATTCAGTTGTGAAGAAGCTGAAGATGTAGTGGTAGCATTTTAGGCACTGAATGCTAATTTCTGCCTCTTAAACTGAGGCGAGCTGTGAAAAGCAAAGACTTATTAGGAGGAGTTGTCAGCATAAGTTTACACCTTTGATGTACACTGTGGTTCCCAATGTTTCTGAAATTACATTTCTTATTTGAAAAAATATTCCGTTATATCTATTACTAATACTCTTAGAAAAATAACATATCATGGTAACTGTATACCAAATAAAAAACACAGATGGAAAATAACAAGGAACAAGTTACCGTGACTGCTAGAATGATATAAAATGATCACATTAAACAAATTATCGGCTCACTACTATTGTTTGGTCTCCTTGGAAAGGAGGAATAAACATTAATTGCAACTGAAGTTGGACTTCTGCTCACCTCAGTAGTAAGGGGAGCAGCGTATATAGGGATGGTCACTTTCCTTACATTTCCTTTAACCCAAGTAATGAATTTGACTTCTGATGCCCATGATGAAATGAAATTGCAATTCAAAAATAGACTAGATCAAATCTAATGAATTTTAATAGTGTCAATTACTACTGAAAGATTTCTTCATTGCCTTGTCCAGATACTCACACCCTTTGCCTTAATTTAGCTTTCATGCTGATTTATCATTAGGTGGTTATCACAAAACAGATCTTTGAATTAACTTTGCAGTATTTAAGGTCTGTATTTGACAAATGATCATGATGATAGCACATTGTCAGTCAGCTTACTTAACACATATACTGTTTCAAAATAAGGTGCGCAAATAGCGTCAGTAAAAGTTCCTCTGACTCTTTTTGATTATGTGCATACAAGCTATACGGGCTGGCGGTTGAGAGTATCTATGGGGTGTTTGTCTGTAGCAGAATTCAGAAATGCATGTGTGAGTCCTGCCTTCTCCAAATACTATGTACGCGTTCATAGAAGAGGATGTACGTATCCTTTCTGCACTTCTTATATACTACATAACTGAGACAGAGATAATTGCTCTTTCTGTAAATATCTTCCAGGTCAACCTGCGTTCTTTTAGAATCATAGAATTGTTTAGGTTGGAAATGACCTTTAAGATCATCAAGTCCAACCATTAACCTAGCATTGCCAAAACCACTACATCTACCTGTCCCTCAGCACCACGTCTACCCATCTTTTAAATACCTCCAGAGACAGTGACTTAAACACTTTGCTGGGCAGCCTGTTCCAATCCTGGACAACCCTTCTGGTGAAGCAATTTTTCCTAATATCCTATCTAAATCTCCCCTAGAGCAACTTGAGGCCATTTCCTCTCATTGCTTGTAACTTAGGAGAAGAGACTGACCCCCACCTTGCTACACCCTCCTTTCAGGCTGTTGTAGAGAGCAATAACGTCTCCCCTCAGCCTCCTTTTCTCCAGGATGAACAACCCCAGCTCCCTCAGCCACTTCTCAAAGACTTGTTCTCCAGACCCATCACCAGCTTCGTTGCCTTTCTCTGGACCCGCTCCAGCACCTCAGTGTCTTTCTTGTAGTGAGAGGCCCAAAACTGGACACAGTACTAAAGGTGGGGCCTCACCAGTGCCGAGTACAGGGGGATGATCACTTCCCGAGAACTGGCCACACTATTTCAGATACAAGATGTGGTGGCAGTTTTTTTCATTGCCTCAGAGACCTTGGACAGGCTTCCTCCCCTTCGTTCCCATGTTATGGTAACAATTAAGCCCATTCCTGTCCAACAAGGAACTCTTGGACCCTCCTCTAAATTAATGATGCTTTGTGAGAAATACTGCTTGAAGCCCCCATAATGCTAATGTTCATGGGAACAGGAATTCAAAGGAGAAAAACGAAGCTTCTTACACTGTAACTGGTTCTCGGTTTTTATTGTCAAATATGCATTCACATTTTCAGGGATTCTGGAGTTGAGACAAATTAAAAGGCTAAGGTGTCACTTTTATGGCTTCTGCATAGCATGCAGTGACAACAGCATTTATATGTGGTGTCATGACTAAGGGTAAAATCTCTCTAGATAACATTTGTCTAGGTTATCATAGAGTGAAGTATGATAGATAACACAACTTGATGAATAAACCATTACAGGTAATTAATCTTTCTTTCTTCTATTTTCCTATCACCGTGCAATATAGCTTTTAAAAACATTGAGAGACCTTTCCACTGAGAAATGAAAACTCTTAAACAGATTATGAGCCAGGTGACAAATTTGTCATCCTCACACGGATACTTGGTACATATGCTGTTCTCTGTAATAACAAAACTACCATTTATGCAAATAAGGCGAAACAGCCTTTACACGAGTTGAAGTTGCAGATCAGAGGTCTTGGAGTCATTTGTGATTTCGTCTATGTGAAAGCCTTAACATATGAAATGAAGTCCAAATAGGGACTCATTATTTGATGACTGTGCTTCACCATTGCATGTTGCTCTAGTAAAGCAAGATGGCAAAATATCTCAAGAATGTGTGTGTTTCAAGCTGCCTTCATTTCTGTTTATGTATGGGCAAAAATATATTTGTGTAATGTGTATAAAGGATTTTAATAAATGCTTGAAAATGGATTTCTTAATATGCTCATTATGTTTCTGAGCCTGCTAATTCTTTAAGGAAATGAAGAAAAAATAATGAAGTGATGTTACACAGGTACTTAATTTTTTTTATCTCTGATACTACTCTGGTAATTAATGTCTGGTTTATGCAAACTAGACGATATCTCTTACTGGACACATTACTGTCAAGAAAATATTACTTGCCTTAATTATCAGTAATGAAGCAGGGATAAGCTGCTCACTTAGATATAATATATCTAATGACCTTTTCAGCTAGAGGTTGTGATGAAAGGTATCAGTTTCACAAATTATGCCTCATTCAGTTTCTGGCCTTTGTCTAGATTAATGTTTTGAGGATGAGTTTTAAAGTCAGACATAAATTGTGTTTGGTGTTTAAAATTGATTTAGTGTCTCGCTTTTAGTACATCATTTTCTCTCTTATAAATTACACCAACCCTCATTTTTATCTTCATGTTTTATTACGAAAGTCAATAGTTAAGTCTAGTCTTGCCTTATTAACTACTGCTGTGTATTTTGACAATAGTAACTGGCAGAGGAAAGCTTAAATAAGCATTTTAATACGAAGGGGTATCATGATTTTTAAAAAGCTTGTTTTCAATTACATTTATTTTTTAAAACTTTTTGTTCAAAGTGTTTCTTTCCTAATTCTTAACATATAAACCAATTTAAAAAACATAATCTTTCCTGTTATTCTAGTTAATGTCATTAGGGCTGAAATGCGTAAAGTTAAAGGCTTTGTGCTTTTTCCTTAATCTGTGCTCTACAATATGATCAACTGCAAAGTATCTGATTAATTGTATCACTTAGATAGTTTTTATGTACAGTGAATATGCACAGGAAGTGTTTCTCCATGTCCTTCATGCCTCAGGTGCAAATGGACTTCCATTATGCACCCTGTTTGGTGAGCAGTTTGAGTCCGTGACCTAGATGTGATTCAGATGTTTTTGGCTGATTCAACAGTGACATCAAGAGTGAATCTAACGGTCCATTTACTCTGAAGGATGAAACAGTGCAGTGATGTTTACTAAATTTTAAAAATCCAATGTACATTTTAGAAAATAAGTTCTATTTTGTTCACCTCTTGGGACTAATTCAGTAAGAATTCAGTTATATTGTGGTGCTTGTACAGCCAGCATACTTGGTTTCTGGCATTTGGATGTAATTTAAGAAAAAGTCCATAATAAAGGATCAGTTATATCTGTACTGATATATGAAAGGAGGGTGTAGCACAGTCATATATCAGCTCTACATGCTACATATTTACCATTGAGAATTGTAGTTGATCTGCACGTAATAAGCAATATATCTGTGGAATAATTTAAGCAGTAAGCATCAGCTTTCATCCCTACAGCCAGCATGTTAGTTGGTTCCAGTATAGTCTACTGAGCTCTCGTTATTGCCTAAACCCACTAGTTAAGATGGATGTTCCTTAGGTCTCAGCTCAGGTGTGAAACCACTCTTCGGTCTTCTGACATACAGGAGCAGAGGTGACAGAGGCCACAGAGTAATGGCACTAGTCTTCAAAGACTTCAGAGTTCTAATTTCCTTGGAGGAAGTAAACTTCTAGCCTGTATCTGTGGTGAACAGGATGTTGAGATAACTACATCTTACCTGCCTCATGGTGGAACTCACACAGTCCTGTCCTCAGCCTGCTTCTGTGTCCTGAGTACCATGAGGGAGTCAGGAAACATTGGCTTTTATCAGAACTCTCTTCAGTTTAACTTGACAGAAATAATACAGGTGATTTCTGAGATCTACGGGGGTGATTTTGAGTCAAATAAGCCCCACAGACCTCAGGCTAAACTGGGAGGAGGGAGGACAAACCAAATTGTTCTTTAGAAAACCTGGGAGATATTAAGTTAATTGATGTAGCAGGAATTAATCAGCTGATCCCAATTCTACTTGCCTGAACCAAAGCAAAGATGAAGGGCCTGATGCAGAAGGAAGTGGCTCTGTTCTTGCCATGAATGCATTTTTTAAGATAGTTCATTCCCCAACCTGGACTGTGTGCTATTTAGTCAAGATTCCATTGCTCTTCAGTGTGAAGAAGTATATCCACATTTCATAGCACTGATTCCAGGTTTTGACAAGCTGCCATCCTTTTCACAGCAGTGACGGAATATAATGAGTGCTCAGCCAAGGAATACGCTGCTCTTTTTTTCCTTGTCAGAATAGTATAACATAAGTTCGACTGCTTTTAAAATTGGCATTTTTGAAATTTATTTTTAAAAATTTAAGTGGTCACTTGGGGGTTTTTTTACTGTTTTAATATGTCTCACTTTTCAAAAATGTTTAATGTGAGAGTAACAAATTGTGTTTGATTTACACTTAGAAGTGTTTGATACAGTGTTGTATTAGACACAACTTGGATATAAGATACACTGAAAAAACTTCACTTTATTAGAAACGCCACCCTTTGCACCATGACATTTCTTGAAATGAGGTTAAGTAATTAAACAGTAAGTGGGACCTTAGCGGTGTGTTTATTAGGAAGACAGCAGCAGTAAATGTAAATTAAATCATATTCTTCTCTGTCACTTTCATTGTGTTAACAAACAATGAAGAATTAAAGTATAGCTACAACAAATTTAAGTGTTATCAATAGTCTGTCAAAATGAGTTGAAATCATTAATATGAACTAAAAGAGCACTTAAGTGTATTCAAAATAAAAGCCAACTATTCAGAAGACTGTAAATAGAGTGGGAAGGAGCAGAGCTAAGCAAAAAAGAAGCCCGAAACATACCGAGTAAAACAGATTCAAAAATTCTTGGAGACACCGCATAAACTAAAAAGTTAATTTTAGAAGTGGTAACTTAATTACTAAGCAGTAATATGCTTAGCGTGAGAGTGTGGAAATATCAAATACATCAAATCATTTGAAATAATGTAAATAAGTAAAGTGAAAGACCTCTAATAATGTAATTAAGCCATTTCTCTCAGTTCCTTCCACTGCTTCACTAGTATCTACTGCGTTCAACTGTTTTTCAACTTCTTATATCAGCTGCTCTGTGTTCGTACTCCTTCTGGTCTCTCCCGAAGCTTTGTCACTACCAAAATTGACAAAATGACAATTAATAAGTTCAGTGATCATAATTTAAGTAGGTGGCCTGAACATTAACTGTCGAGGGAGTGAATTTTCTAATGTGTTTGTTGATCTAAAACACTCTTACATGTGTAATCTCTTTCCTCATCTTTGTGGAGGATTCATATTATTAGTCTTTTTTTTTTCCTCAGGTATCTGTAATGTAAATAAATATCTTGCAGTTTCTGTTCCCAGCTCCTTCTACTAGGGTTTCAGTAGAACAAGGCATTAGTTGGCTTGGACCAATGCTTGAAAAGATGTATGGATATATTCTGATCCCGGCTGTAAATGAAAGTCATTTGGATTTAACAAACTAGTGTCCATTAGGCTGGCCTCTGAATCACTCCCTGAAAAATCCCTGCAAAACATTTTCCATCTGAGGTTTTGTTTAGCTGAACAACAAATCTTTTCCCCCTGATCAGTCCTGTTATTCCTAGTACAATTTATATCTCTCTTAGTCATAATGCCTCTGATTACAGTCAAAATACGTAGAGATAGCAAGGGGGTGTTCACGCTATAATCTTTCCTTCAGCATGAATTGCAGAAAATTCTTACAGCTGTACCTGTCATTCTGGAGTGGAAAAGGCTCTTGGACCTTTCTCAAGAGTAACCGCACGGAAACTTGTCTGCCACCTGGAGCTCTTTGCTGGGCACCAGCGTAAGCTTCGTGAAAGGCTTTCTCTGAAGCACGTTTGGTATGCCATGCTTCAGTTCTGCCTCATGTGCCAGCTACAAAAGGCAATTGCAGACCAGACCAGAGAAACACTGAAAACCTTCACTGTATTAAAAATTGGAAGGAATCTATGCTGCTCTTGTAGTTACATGGGGTGAGTGTTTTATCCGCTCCAGCGTAGTGGCTGGACTGCAGGTTAAATAGCCAATGTCAATAACTAAATTAGATACCCTTAACAAAACCTGACCTTAAGGTAGAAGTCACAATGGTTCTCTCTCAGCTGGCCTCAAACTGCCCCCCGGCCTGCGCACCTAGAATTAACCACAGAACCCCTGCTGATGTTAAAGTTAATTTAAATGTAAAGCTAGATTAATCCTAGATTTAATCTCATGCTCAAAATATTGCAAATTATATACATTCTACCTTTATAATACTAACCTGAGACATAGGTCTATAATCTTACTCCAGAAAAATTTATTTGCAAGAGTAGTAGACTATTTAGCAGTCCCTTAAACTATGTAAGTAAAAAAAACCAGGCTTTTACTGTTGAACAATAATTTTTTTTTTAATCAGTTTTCTGATACTTACGAATGTTAATATATTTTCAAGTCTACCTTCTAAATGTTTTAAACAGCATTACAGCACTGATGGATACTATAATATATATGAAATATAAAATACAAAATATAATATATAATATAGAAAATATATATTAAAAAAATACCCAAAGTTGTTCAGTTAGATGCTTTCCAAAGTATAAAATAAGTTATATCATGACATTCATTACATATTTAATTTCATGATTACTTCACAATAGTAACATTTTGGAATATTGCATTAACTAGGCACTTTTATTGGATTTTAAGCTATCTTTTATTGTGAAGCACTATCTTGCATACTCAGATCATTATACTTACATTTATGATAGTAAATGTTCATATTTTATTTACAAATTTGCTGTTATAGTAACCATAGATAGAAACAGGGCAAAGATTTGCTTGTTTTAAGATCTGATAAGAAAAAAGGATGGTAATGATGAATCAAGAAATTACGAAATACTTGTAAGATGAAATTTTAAAAGATGGTTAAGTAACCAAAGAGGGTTCAGTGAGGACTTCATATTCTACTTAATTTCAGAAAAGGAAAGATTAAAATAAGATGATACTGGCTGTATGTTCAGATTGATTTCAGGATCAGTGAAGCATTGCTACAATGCAGTGTTAGTAAAAACAATTCAAACAGTTTCCAGATTTAAATGGAACATAGTGTTATTTTTAGGAAGGGAATAATACTCAAAATTTGGAATTTAATGACAAAATACAATATATGAGATGTATGATACTATGTGGAGCTAGAACTGATGGCTTTCAGTAAAAAAAATGACCCTTTAATCTAGAAGAAGGTATCAGAAACATCAGTCTTGCAAGTAAAGCAGATGTATAAATGAAAATAGTGGTCTAAACTATAACAGAAAATAATGCTTACAATTTTGTCAGCTGTCATCCCATTGCTAATAATATGTCACATGATATTACTTGAAAATATTAACAAATATTGCTGAGAGAGGTTGTTTTGGTTGCTTCTGTAGGGGGTTGTATTTCTCAACAGTTCAAAAAGGAATCAAAAATTTCTTCAAAGGCCAGTTAAGTCTCCAGCAGAAAGTTTACATTAGTCCTTTCCTTTGGCTTCATTGAGCTGTAGTTTTCTGAAAACTCTACCAGAGTAAAAAAGTCTGATCTGCTTTACCTCTCGAGTTACGCTCTGTGAAACTTCATTTAGGCTTGTCTTCAAAAGTTAACTAAGTATGGGTTTTCAAGAGTTTCTTTTCCTCTCTTAATCATAAAGATGAAGAGAAGCCAAAGTTTTCAATGTATCTTTGAGATGTATTATGTCTTGGTTGTACAGGAGGATCAGTAATTCGTGTTCTAATGTCCTTGTTTTCTTCATCATATCTTTTTAATACTTAGTGGTGATGTCATGTAAATTTGATCTGTAATCAGAGGCACGCCATAAACTTGATATTTAGCCTGAACCTGTAAGCAAANAAAAAACCCAAAACAAACCACCCTCTGCATTTTTTGACTCTCCATGACACATTCTGAGGGACTGGGTTTGAAAAGAAGTTATATGCAGGTCAGCAGGAATGCACAGCAAGTCTACCTATTGTGTTATTTGCCACAGATAGTGATGGACTTGGCAAATCTTTGTCAGAAAACTGATCCTTTCCAGCACATTGGAGATTCAGACATTCTGCCAGTATGTTTGTCCATCTCAGGATGTGAGTCTTTCTGGCTGGTGCCAATCAAACCCATGAGGTGGCAAATGAAATAAATTGTGTTAGTAATTTCTACCTAGTTGTCCAAGTTGATAAAAGATTCTAAGCTCGTTTTTTTAATTTGTTGTACTAAAAGACACATGAAGATACACTTAATGTTTCCAGAGTTCAAAAGAAGAGCAAATATAATGAAAGACCTTTCATGCTAATTCAGTACTCTTTATGGAAGTGTCCATTGAATTGAACATTGCATAGTTTGTAGCAATAAAGTGGTCTTGCCCCAAAGATACTTCCATTGTGAATAGACATAGAGCTGAGAGACCATCATCTTACAAATGTGGAGACACAAAATACTGGTGAGACAAATTTTTTCCAGTTAGTTTTTGCAGAGCTGGGAAGTAAACCAGGGACTTCTCAGGCCATGTCTAATTTCTTCGTACGTAAAAAAAAGAGTCTGTACTTCCTACTGCACTCTTGTATACTTAAAGTTCCCTAACAGGGGATGTATATTGTATATTGACATCAAAACTCTTGATATTGTGGAAGAGCCAGAAAAGTTATATTTAGACTGAACTAGTAAGCCATGATTTCACAAGTCTAAAATTGGCCCTGAAAGCAGCTGTATATTCCTTGGTAGGGCTCAACCTTCAGAAATAGCACCTAAAACATTTCAATTTGGCCTCAATTAAAAATGGATTTACATGTGAGCTACAAAATGGTCCTGTTTAATTGATTTTTCCTCATGTATTATATAAACAACATGGAGAAGTGTCTGTGTAACAGTTTTGTCAATAAAAAAATTCCCAAATACTCTTTTCCCACAATATTATACTGTATTAGTTGATGCTCAAAATGAAAGTGTGTTTCAGTGGTGCCATATTAATGATACCTTTATGACTGCATATACTTAAAAATATAAGTTAGAAAGGGTATTGGTTAAATATTTTAAATAAGTCTTTATAATATCGTTTGAGCAATGTCAAATACAATTTTTATTTTAAAAGATTTTGTTGGAATTTACTCTTTGAAAATATTAATAACAGCTTACAGCAGGTAGGCTATAAAATAACACTGTATGCTGTCTATTTAGTTTCTGGTTGAAAAAGCACAGCAGTACTTTAGTTCATTACCTTTGAAAAAAACAGTAACAAGATAATACAGCTGCCTCTGATTAAGATGTAAATTCTTTCTAATTAGAATGTAAATTCTTACATTTAAATGAAGACATCAATTGTCAGGATGCCATATGATATCTTATTCCACCTTGCCTGAATGAAGCCCTCACTGTTCATCTATGGCACTAAAATAGTTTTGCAATCCCTTTGTTCTCTGATTCTTGTAATATTCTCTCTTCATGTTCCCTTTACACATTGCTTTTGTTTGTTTTCCCCCTGCATCTGATATTGTTGTGTCTTGGGATTTTGCAGAAATTTGGAATGAAAATTGAGTTCAGTCAGTGCCAGTATTTGCTTGTGCCTCAATTACTTCTGCTGAATTTTCCTCAATGCAAATCAGGCAGGTTGCATAAAGTGGTGCATGTATTTGAAATAATTAATTTTCTGTAAAATGATGGATCAAGTCCAATCAACCTTCATGAAATCTAAATAAAAGAATAGAGAATTAGAAATTAATTAACATTTTGTGTTGCTAATACTTTATTATGCAGTCTAAACTATACATAATAAGTTTTATTTTTGAGCATAACTTTTTATTATGAACTGTTGATGATAACCTTTGACATAATTATCTTGTTAAAATATATCAGTGTAAGTATATTAACCTAAATTTAATGTCATGGAAGGCATTGTAAATTAATAACATTCTAAAGTAGAAAATGACAAGATACAGAGAGTTTAAGAATTGACCCATCAGTTCTTTTTGCATGTAAAGCTCTTCTGTGGAGTTAAGACAATATGTGTGTCCCAGTTGATTTTAAAGTGTTTTATTTCATTGTTTTATTAAACCAGGCCACAATACTAAAACTTGTTGACTGAGAACATTACCTTGTATTTTTTTGTTGGAAGCCTGGTTTTAATCAAATACCTGTATAGGAAAAGTTTACATTCTTCTTGCAAACACATGCCTGCTGTTGCTACTCCAAATCACTCTTCTAATTTATGGGCTGTATTAATTTTTAATACGTATTTTTTACAGAGGTGTATTAATTTTTAATACGTATTTTTTACAGAGCTTTTCATACCAGTAGGATTCTTCACATCTCAGACTTGGTCATAGACAGTGACGCCATTTTTGGTAAAACAACACAAATTTTAATATAAATAGCAGAAGGTATTTTGAGCTAACATAATTAGACAGGTATGTGTTGTATAAATATTATTTATAATGCCTTTATGTTCAGAAAGGTATAAATATTGCCAAATTGTTAGTAGTAATAACAGTTTACATGATAATTCCAGTTCGACTGATACACCTGGATTACAGATTTACTTAGAATATTAAATCTAGGTATCAGAAAAAGTTGAGTGCAGTTTTCAAAAGTTTGAAAACATTCTCATAGCAATAGTTAGTTAAAACTGCTGTTAGCATCATTGTTCGTTTAAAAGTGCTTGCCATAAATTTTTTCATGACGAGCATTACACTGTTTTTTTCCAACTGAATTGTAGCAGGTGTCACTTTATTAACAAACACAAAGACTGTAGTTGTTTGTTAGGAGAGAGTCGTAAAAGAGTCTTTAATGCTGGAATCTTTTAAGTTGTCACAAGCAGAAAGACTCAATACATTAGAAAAAGGTGACTTACTGAACCCGAATATGTGATCTGCTTTTCTCCTTTTACCTCTCAGTACAAAATTTTTTTATATAAGTCCATTTATAATAGACCTATAACAAGCTGATCAAAGTAGAAAATTAAATACGGTCTTGCAAATCTTTCTTTACTCAGTTAGGAACTATAACAAATTACTATAACCTATCAGTTCAAATATCCCACTTCTACCCCTGAGAACTGCAAAATAAGCACAAAAAGCAATTATTCTTTCAGTCATATAAATGATTGATCAGTTTGCCTACAAGTAGCTCTGTGTCAGTAAGGAACTAAGCTGTGTATTAAATTATTTGTAGAATGAGGCCGTATTACTTATGCATATAACTTTTACGATTCACAACGTTAGCATATTTTATGCATAATATTAGATGGTCAAGTATTCTACAGTACAGTATTAATGAATTTGGGTGCCTCAAGTGTTTCTGACAGTTTCAACAAAAGA
>VXBO01012108.1:24152-36281 GCA_013400135.1 Rhinoptilus africanus | reverse complement strand
AATTTGTCCCTTTAGCTCCTTCCAGTTAAATTATTGTGTATCTCAAGATCCTAAATGTGCATATAAGATTATAATAAAGAGCAATTTGTTGTTGTGAGGCTTACCTTTCACAAGTCTAATGGTAAAAGGGAGAACAACCTTTCTGAGACATTGCTTTTAAGGCACATGTTTAATATTCAGAGATCAGCTATGAAACCTGCTAGTTGGTCAGACAATCTTTTATTCTGAGAATGTTTTTTGTAAGTAGTTAGGAAACAACAAAACACATACAAGATATTTGGAATAACAATGCCAACTGAATTCTTTCTGATATAGTGATAGTTTGTTTCTCTTTCTAATCCAATGAGATAGAGAGCTGTACCCGAGAGGAATGACCTAGATACAGACTCCAACTGACAAACATTTTTTAAGAGAAAGAAGATCCTGTTCTATGTCAGTGATGGCCAGTGAACTGCACTGAAGAACTGAGGGTGTAATTTGTACAGCAGAGTTGAAGTGCTAAGCAATGGTTTTAATGTTCTGCAGATTGGGTATTTTCTTTTGACAAATTTGTATGGCAAAACCACTAAATGCATGCCAGATATTGCTTAATAAGGTCATTGTGCTTTTCTTTCATTTGATTCATCCCTGCTTTCCTAGGCAGTGCCATTTGTACTCTTGATTCCTGGTTGGCTACTTGGGAACACGGGGTGGGTCCAGAAAGTGCATTTCTGAACAGTTGAGGTGGAATTTAGGTGCCTACATCAAGGCAGTTTGTATTAACTCACAAACAAATGGGCTAAACCACTTTAGGCTTTGGAGAGCATTTGGTTGCAGAACTCCACGTGAACTTCACCCCCTGACTTACATGTGAGTCCCAGGTGGGACTTGCAAACTCTAAGCACCCCCAAAGCCCTCTGAGTGGCCTAACCTGTGAAGTGACCCCCCTCTAAGTATTAAAGCTATCACAATGGCACTGCCCACTCAAAACTCATGTCCCAGGGACAAAGTCTAGCTGCCTACTAGAGTCAGAGCATGAACAGCCAGGGCATGGGATGTGTGAATGCTGGTCCCTGCCTCTCAGGGCCCACTAAGTTAATGAGTTAGACTCCCTCTCGGTCTCCTGGTTTTGCGAATCTTACATTCTTGAATGCACACCTTCAAAGAAGCTTTTAAAGGTGGCTTCTGTCTGGATTATTCTACAGGAGCTGTGCATTTGAATACCCTTTATCTGAACACTAATTGGACCTGTGTTTCAAATATGCCAGGTGAATGATTCAACCAGTAGGTCACTGCCCACTAGGAAGGGGGGAGTCATCACTTTCAGAAGTCTTCTGAAATGGACATCTAAAGCACCTCAGCTCACATTATTGTTTTCAGCTTAGCATCTGAGTCACACAGAAGCACATCTTAAGGCTGCAAATGTATATCCTTGACCAGGAAATTGATAGATTTTCATAGAACTCCATCTGTTAGGATTTTTCTCTGAATCTTGGTTTGATTTGACACCTGAACATGCTTAGGTGTCTAATTTTATTTTTTTTCAGGATGTGCTCCTCCTGGATTTGATATCCTGAAAGAAACAGTGAAGACACTGCACATAATCTTGTCTAAATATCTCTTTTATATTTGGTTCTTTAATCTGAACAACTTCTCATACATCTTCAAGCAGTTTGTTACAAACTTCTGAAAATCTACATCCCACATAGTTCATTAGATGCTGAGTGATGAACACATCGTGCATTTAGCCAAAATAGCTTGTCTAATTAGCAGCTGTAAAAGATAACAAATGGAATGAGCTGTCTTATCTCCTCCAGCCATCTAAATGTACGACAGCGACAGCGTGTGCCTGTGGTCTCGTGCCTTGTTAGTCCTGTTCAAAAGAATTTCTTCAGTGATCAGTGAAGTCAGCAGGAATGAAGGCAGCTCAGCATCTCGAAGGATCATGCTGCCTTTTTAGGTACTTAGATGTGGCATGCACCCATGTTTGACCCAAATTCGAGAATGAAAGCCCTGCTAGCCACTCCTCTGCTTAACCCCTGCACATACCGTTAGAAATAAGACAGAGTTTATCAGCACTCATGAAGCTCCCCATTAGATTATTTGTGGCTTAGGGCAGTCCTCCACCTGCCTTTGTGAATAATAATGCAATAACCCAACCATTACCATTTATTGTACGAAAGATAAATCCAATTAAAGAGGAGACAATTATCCATGTGAAAGGAGCTTGTATAGTATGTTACTTAAAGAAACTGTGGGATGGAATTAGCAGACCCACATATGTATTTTTGAAGACCCTTCCAGACCACACTTGTTGCACATGAATTGTCAAATACTTTGCTATTCATCAGGTAAATACACACATTAATTGTCATCAGCAGTTTTAAATACATTTACCAAAAAATGTAAAATACTGTTTGTTCTTCAAATGTCAATAACAAGAAAGGATTACCTGTTTGTCTTTTGTGTTTTTTTCCCCCATAACTTTGATTAACTCAGAACATCTTTGTTTAGCCCAAAACATTTTCTTCTCTTTAGAAACATTTACTTCAGCTCTTCTGAGTTTATCTGTTTTTGTTTGTCAGATAATCTTTGGAAACTAGTACAGATGGTTTGTACGCTGGAAATGGTAAGCACTGTGATTCTTCAGATTAGAGATGGAAGAGGTAAACCTTAATCCATGGTTAAAAAGGGGGAAAAAAATAATCTGTTGATTTTAGATCTTCCATAGATCAGGCACTGAGGTGGTGACCTCAGCTGTTTAAAAGGCAGGTGTCTAGTCTAGATTGCCTCTAGGGCAAGTGGAAGGAAAGGTGAAAAATAGCTCCAGTGATCAATGTGCACCACTTGCTTTAAACAGTGGACTCTCCCTCTGTAAGTGCCTGTATCTTTCCCTTAAAAACCAACCAGATGCCTTATTTTTGGATTGTTAAAATTAAGTAAAATAATGTTACCATAAGGCTTTAATCCTATACAGATCTCTGAGGCTTTGTGGAGCTCATGGTGGTCCCAAAGATTTACATTTCAATGGCTTGATTCATTAGCACGTACAAATCATTATTTCTATGCACTAGAAATAAACAAGGAGTTATCAGTGGCTAGAGATAATATGCTTTCTTCTTCCCATAATTTTGCTAAACACTTTATGCCATTTTATATGCATGATAACTTATATAAAACTATATAAGTTAGTTTTAAATGGATGTTGAATATTGCTTAATTTGCTAATTTAACATGTTTGAAATTCTTTCCTCAGAAACGGTAGTTTTTTTGCTTTGCCCATTGACTGCCACTTCAGATCAAGATTACTAACTCTACACAAGGCAGATACTGAACCTTCTATATATTGATCTATGATTATTTTGGTTTTGCATGGTGGTACAGTCATAGGCAGCATATTTATGATCTCAGAAGTAGGCTCTAGTTCAGTAGCTCACCCCCTCTCTGTTTGGCAGTGTTTATTTTAAACCCGTGCTTAAGTTCAATTGAACACATGTATTGGCAACTTTGTTAGCATCAGTCAGAAAGATGCTGCTGGGTCTAGCTGGACTTTTGCTCTGACTTAGCAAAACAATTCATATATTCTCAAGTACTTTTCAAAATCAAGACAATGAAGTGTATTTTTAAAGACTGTATGGCCCCTCTGTTAATGGTCTATAATTCTTATTTAGTAAATAAAACTAAAGCAGTTCAATGTCTGATTTTCTTAGAAGAAAAACTTTTATCCATTTTTTTTGTAATTGTCTTTTTTTTTTTTCCTATGGAATTTTGCATGGAATAGCCTCTAAAATTAATTGTTGAAGGCAGATGAAATCATGAATCCTGCAAATCTGGCATACAAAATCTGATGCATCTGGACCTCTTATATTTTTTCACATTTTTGGTAAAACCTATGAACTGGTTCTGCCATGAGATACTGCATGGGGTTTATATGTAGGTAGCCACTGCATAACAATTACAGGAGGGCAGTGAGCCAACTCAATTGGCAAGAGCTAAATTGAACTGGATATTCAAAAGCGGGAATGCAAATATTTTGGTTCAAAGTGTAATTTATCAAAGTATACTACTTGGCACCAAAAGCTTTTTTAAAATAATTTTCCTTACTCTGCAGTCATGAATCAGTCCAGCGGTGGGTATATGCATGAGTGCATTCCAGCTACAAACTGCTGAAATACTATGTTGGCTGATGCAAAAAATGTAGCTATCACGATGATTTGACATCTAGCTCCATATCTTGAGTAGACAACACTATCCCATTTAAAACTAATTCCTCAGGAGTGACATCTCATGCACAGGGATTAAGAGTCATTAAATAATCATTTGGTAACACGGTGCACCCCTTGCTTTTGGAAGTGATGGTCAGCATGGTGTATACTCAATTAATCAACCTTAAAATAATGCTTTCCGTTCTCCTACATTACACCTCTCCTAAGTTTGCAGAAAAGGCTTATTTAACTAGAGCATAATTTTAAAGGTAGAAATGATCCTGGGAGCTACAACCAGGATTCAGATCTGAACTTTGTCAAAGGGCTGAGTCACTGGATCTGGTGCCAAATGCTACTTTGTGGCTGATTTGGTACAAGTAGGAAGGAAAATCAACAGATGCAGCTCCCTGGTGACTCCTTTTGCAGAAAAGAACCTGCGGAGCATGGAAATGGCTGGTGTTTTGGGGAGCTTCAGCTATCCCCATTTGTTTTGGTGGCCTTTTGGGGCTCTGAACATCAGTGTGCACCCCAATGCACTTGAGGTATCCCTGACTGATGACTGCTCCTGAACAAGGATGTGCTTCTCACTAAAGGAGGAGAGCGTTTAGTTATCACACCCAGTCTGCTTGTAACAAATACAGCCTAAATCATTTAAAGCAGAGATTTAAAAACGACTTTTACAAGATAAACCTATGGTAGTGGGGGTGGCAGGTATCAGGAAAAGCAATACAAGGAATGATAAGGGCAGATCTGGCTCTGTATCAGCTTGTGTATTGCTTGAAATAGCTCATGCACTATTAATGGTGCATCTATCACAGCTGATAACTCCTAATAGCCCCCACTTTGCAACTGAAAATTTCTGCCTGTCTGGCTCCTAGCCCTTGACTATTCAAACATGGTATCCAGGGCTGAGTCAAAATTCCATCAGATCTGGGGCTTTGGCAATGATTTGGCACTACTAAAAATTAAAATACATGGAAATCTCATACTAACAGTTTGTACAGAATTAGTGTCATACATACTTGAAGTAATTTTGATTTGAGAAACACTTTTGTTAAAAATTGTGATTACATA
Organism: Rhinoptilus africanus; assembly: GCA_013400135.1. Lineage (NCBI taxonomy): Eukaryota > Metazoa > Chordata > Aves > Charadriiformes > Glareolidae > Rhinoptilus > Rhinoptilus africanus. Next base: position 31,023 of record VXBO01012108.1, on the reverse strand, counting down.
AATATGTATAAAAATAAAATAAATATGCACTTGAAACTCTATTTATTAGCTGGCTTTTAATTGTATTCATCATTCTATGATCTTACATGAAATAGCAGTGATTTCAGCAGAGCTTTGCTGCTTTATCTCACCTGAAGACCCATAGGCGGAAAGAATGTAAAACCACTTATGTGGGTGAAGTTATAGGATGTGAGCGGAGATTGCTGTTGCCATAACAATGAACATTGCTGTTGTTCCTTATGATTGAACTTAGACTAAATGACAAAACCCTTTACACACTTTTTTTTTTTAAATGAAATTTTGAGCAGTGTCAAAATCTTGTGGACACAACTTCAACAGTGTTTGGTAATATGAACATAAAGGAAATCATATACATGATGATAAATAAGAGATGATAGAATGGCAATATAATGAATGACAAGTGGTCACTCTAAAAATTCTCAGTCTATGAAAACTGTTTTTAACCTATGCAGTTATTTTGGCCTTTATGAATTATTTCACGCAATGCAGTTTTGTAAAATTAAATTTAGCAGGAAAAAACAAACATTCACATGTACCATATTGTTACCTTTTTTTATGGTGGGACGCTTTTTTCTTACTTCATCTGCTTAAAAATAGTTATCTGGTTGTCTATGCTTACTCTATTATCAAGGAAAGAAATGGATGGAATGAATGCTCATCTGTGGACATTTATAGTTCTTCAAGTGGTAATAGAGAAACATGCAGGTGGCAGCTGGTTTAGGCCAACGTCTGGCAATTAAGTTAGAAAAGCTAAAACCCACCATAATGCACAGATCATATTCCATCTGCTCATTGCCATTTTGCCCTTCCAGTGGAACAGGGCAGAATTTTGACTGAATTTCTTTCATTACAGAGATGCTTAATTCTTCCTGTACTACTTGTAATTTGTTGCCAGACAGGAACAGCTGAGACCTCCTCTACAGGAACGACTTCGGAATTTGCTAGATTAATTTGTTGAAGAACAAGACCATACCTCTTGAAAAACTACTCAAACCTGAGTTAAAGGTGTTAAAAATATGCACCTGACATTTTTTGCCTGAATAGCTTGAGTCTGAGCTTCCAGCTGTAGCATCTTTCCAAACTTTTGTCTGTTGGTTTGGATGCTCCTCCATTACCAACTTGTTTTCCCTTATAGGTATACTGAAGACTACATATAGCTCAGCTCTTAGCCACTTCAGGTCTTTGAGTCACTCATTATAGGATGTGTTTTCCAATCCTTTAATGCTTCTCATGGTTCTGGTCTGATTCCTTGTCAAAATATGTGTACCAGCAGTGGACTATATCCCAGTGCCAAATGTGCAGATGATAGAGCTTCCCCAGTGTGTTATTCCTCTTGCCTACAACATTTTACTGTAGCTCATATTCAACAGATTATCCACTATGGTTTGCAAATTGATTTCAGAATTAACACGTTCTAAGACATAGTTTCCTATCCTATAGGGATGACATCTGGCTTCTTGTCCTGTTTCCGCATTAGGCTATTTTAAATTGCACACATCTTGCCTTCACCTTTTTTTAACCAGCCTCTTGTACATGATCTGTTCCCTGCTTCATTTGAAATTCCTCTGGTATCTGTACACCCACAAGCTTTATCAGTAACACTTTCATACTGAGTCATCAATAAAGATGTTACAGGGGATGAGGACAAAGACAAATTCTGGGAAAGCCAAACCAGGACACTGCAGCTTAGTAGCTTCTTTGTTTACAATCCAAAACCTGTCTTTCAGCTGTTTCTGTAATTTCAGATGTGTGATATATGAAATGGAAGTGGCTGTTTGAATAACACGGAGTTCCCACGTTCAAGCTGTATCAGCTTCTCTTGGCATCCAAGTAGTCATTCATGCTGCATGGTTTGCAAGGCAGTCCAGTGTCAAAGGGGCCTTCAGATATTTTGGACAAGCGGTCACCTGCAATGGCTGGATGTGAGGGGCAAAGATCTGTCTATGTGCAGGTTACGGGCGTGAAGCTTTGTAGCCCTTCTCGTTGCCGTTGCTTGGGTTGGTATGAGTGCAGTATGAGTAACCAGGCATATCCAGCTGCAAATAGAGCAATTTTTTTTCACAGAGGATGGCAGGTAAGTACTTTTTTTAGTATTGAATCAAAGTCTACTGTGAAATGACCCCAAACATCTTCTGGGCTTTGCTGTAGAGTCGTGGCGGTGAAGCACAGTGGGCTCTTGCATGGCTCGTATAGCCTGTAAAATAATGACACAGGGAAACTACGTTTAAAGATGTGGCTGCCTTACAGATGCTGTGTTCACATTTAAAAGGTGATACATCTCTGGGGGTTTAAGTTCTGTGTGCTGTTTTGGGCTTGATTAACTAACACGTACATTCCTCTAGGGTCAAAATCAAACCTGTTTTTACTGAATGAATGGTGGGAAGAAACATTCAATTCATAGAAAAGCCGACATCAATTCACTATAAACTCCTTCCTTATTAGTGACATGATAAAAGATCAAAGGGCTACTGCTGTATGTTCCCCTTGTCAGTTTTTGCTGTAATAAAGATAGATGGTCATACTGCCGTGCTGAAAAATGTCTGGCTGCTGTACAAAATTGTTAAAAGGAACACTTTGTGTAAGTTTGTTTTATTGTGAAATGATCTGTCTTTGAAAAATAATAGAAATCCCTCATTATCCAGAAAAAGGAGGAATTTTGCAGCCTGCAGTGCCTTACGTTTAATCTTTCTGTTTAAAGCTCCACACCGGTGACTGGTGACATTTATTTTGCTCTGTTTTAACACATGCTTCCTTTCAGCAATGCTATCTGCCCATCAGGAATCAAAGCAAATCCAGATGGCTCAAGAACAGATGGCTTATGGTTTAAGAAGCATGGGTCAGATTCAGCCATACAGCATAGCAAGTTCACAGGAGTGCTCTTCTTATTTCTAGAGATTTTGAGTTGCTGAATAATGGTTTTTCTTTGCTTTGCTATTGTCAGGCTGTGAAAGTTAGCATGCATGAGAGAGTGAAACCAGAAGGTGCTGTAAGAGGGGAAGTTCAACATGCTCCACTCAAGGGAAAGAACGAATTTCTGGTTGCAAAGCCGGAGATCTGAGAGTTATTTCAAAAATCTACTTTGCTTTGAAATTTGAACCAGGCTCCTGGAATAAGTCTGATAAGCAATTCTGGAGACAGCCATGGTGTTGCCAGGGAAGAAGAGAAAGGGGGATGTAGCAACATCACAGCCCCTTCCCTGTTACACGACCAGAAATTTGTCTCTTGCAGCTACAGGAAACAAAGTCATGCCTGATTATGTCTAAAGACAGACCTGTTCACAGCCATATAACTGTGATACTGAACACCAGCAGCTATTGCAGGACACTATGGTTACATATTACAGTAATGACTCAGGGCAATATTATGTTTCAGAGGTCTAGAAGGCATCTCACGCAGACCACCGCAGACAAACTCATTCTCTTACCCCAGATATGTAGCATGGTACGTCTTCAAGGCAGTGTTCATCACTATTCTTCACTGTCTTCCTGCACTCAAGAGGGAGAGAAAAAAACACTATGATAGTGTCCACATGTATTTCAGGTGTTTCCACATCTGCAGGATAATTAAAGAACAGGACTTGATTAGTACAAGCAGTAAGACTATACATGATCTATATACATACCGCCAGTAGAGATTAAGTGCCTTATTTTCGAAATACATTTCAAGACAGAGTCTATACAGTATTTTTTATCAGTAAATCCCAACTTTAATACAAAAAAAGTCAGAATTATTATCCCTATGATTCAGATGGAAAAAGAAGCAGAGGGAAGTAAAACAACCCAGTCTTTCAAGATAATTAAATAGAAAAGTATTTGGAAAAGACGCCAGCTCTTAAGTCTTACTTCAGTGCTCTGTTTATAGGCCACAAAAGGGAATGAATACAGTTTTAAAATTCTCAATACCTGTTTGTAGAAAGGGAGAGTTTTGAGAAGAGAGCTTAATGAGTGGGAAGATTGAAAGGTAATCCTACTGAACTAAACTTTGCATATATTTGACTTCCCTCCTTTCAAAGACTTACTGTTGTCACCTGTGTTCTGGATTCTTCACCTAAAGCTTGGAGAATTTCACCTACTGAAGGATTTTGGCGATGGATATGTGTGAATCTATCTGTATTCTTCCTTCATTCTCTCATGATGAGGGGAAAAACATAAACTGGGACATATCAGTCTGGTATATCCCTCCTATGCTGAATATTCCTTTGTCATGTGGTATCACAGAATCACAGAATAGTTGAGATTGGAAGGGATCTCTGTAGGTCGTTGGTCCAAGCCCCTGTTCATGCAGGACCACCCAGATTACCCAAGACTATGATCAGGCAGCTTTTGAATATTTCCAATGTACCCTCACACTCACAGTAATAAAACTGTTTCTTGATGTTTGGGAGGAATGTCCTGTGTTTCAGTTTGTGCCCATTGCCTCTGGTTCTGTCACTGGGCACCACTGAAAAGAGGCTGTCTCCATCCTCTCTGCACCCTACCTTCAGGTATTTATATAAACTGGTGAGATCTTCTCCTGAGCCTTCTCTTCTCCAGGTTGAACTATGCCAGNTCCAGGTTGAACTACGCTAGCTCTCTCAGCTTTTCCTCATATGAGAGGTGCTCCAGTCCCTTAATCATCTTCTTGGCCTTTCAATGGACTTTCTCCATTATGTCCATATCTCTGTTGTAATGGGGAGCCCAAAGCTGGACACAGTACTCCAGGTGTGGCTTCACCAGTGCTGAGTAGAGGGGAAGGATCACCTCCTCTCGACTTTGCCTAATGATGCCCAGGGCACCATTAGCCTTTTTTGCAACAAGGCCTCATTGCTGGCCCATGTTCAACTTGACATCCACTAGGACACCCCAGGTGCTATTCTGGCAAGCTGCTTTCCCTCTGGGTGGCCACCAGCATATATTGGAACCTGGGGTTGCTCCTTCACAGTTGAAGGACTTTGTACTTCCTCTTGCTGAATTTCATGAGGTCCCTGTCAGCCCAGTTCTCCTGCCTATATTGAGGTCCCTCTGGATGGCAGCATGGCCTTCTAGTGTATCAGCCACCCCTCCCAGTTTTGTGTCATCAACAGACTTGCTGAGCGTACACTCTGCCCACTCTGTCTCATCATCCAGATTCTTAATGAAGATGTTAAATAGGATTGGACCCAGTATTGTCCCCTGGGGCACATTGCTAGTTACTGGCCCACAACTAGACTTCATGCCCCTGTATCATGTTTTTGTTCTATCTGGGTTGCTTTTCATACTTACCTGTAGACCTTATAGTAACAAGGAAAACTTAAGAATAGAAATATTAAGAAGAGGAATACTGCCTACAGGAAAATCCTTAGGGATCAGCATGGGCGGGCATAAATTAGGAAGAGCTCTAAGATACTATACTTTAGAGTGAGGACCAGGCTATCCCATCCCAATACTAAAGACAATGGAGATGATTTAGTTTCATCAGGGCTCAGCTGGGCTTGAGGACCAAGCCTCTGAATTTAGTTCTTACACGCATTTCCTTGCTGGAGCTTCTTATCTGACTGAACTTTACAAAACCATCTTATCTGACAGGAAATGCAAGGAATAATATTAAGCATCTAATGATTTGGTTTCAGAAATCTTGTTCTTTTCATACGTATAAGCGACACAACTGTGACTACCTGCTGTTGTCCTGAATGCATCTTTTTCTCCCAAACACATAACCAGAATAAATGCTCATCTGCTGTAGAAAGGCATGATGCTGACATGACATGAGATTACAGGAGCGGAGCTGGTAGAGCAGTGTGAGAAATGTGTTCTGCCTAGCTCTACCTAATATTCTCAGTCTCCTGGTTATTACAAGATTTTTAAGATTTCTAAATGTCATCCCAACTACAAATTAGACCATTGAGGGAGTTACAGATCTCTGCATGTTCTCCCCGCCTCTCTGCCATTCCTTTTCAGCAAGCAAAAAATTCAGTGCTTCCAGGGAAGAGATGTAACATATTACATCCAGTTTGCATAATTTACTATAAAAGACGCAGGGCTATGGAGACAAAAAAAGTCTAATGACAGCATCATGAAACAGCCCTCCAAAACTTGTACTACAAACTGACTCTGAAGTATTCCAGGTGTCTCTGCAGAACTTTAAAACATTTTTGATTGAATTGTTCTACTCAACAAGCACTTTTTTTGCCAGGCCTTTAGTACTTCCTTAAAAGCAAGTGAAATATTAATGATAATTTTAGTCACAGATAATACAGTCAGAAGGGCTCTTATGATGAGATAATATGACCTTTTGAATGCACAAGCCACGGAGTTTTCCTCATAAATTGAATTGAATGGAAACGTTCCTTGTGTGGTATGTCTACATTGAAAGGGTATGTGTGGTGCAGGGTTACCCAAACCAGCTCTAAGCTAATTAGCCTGGGTACCAGCTGCTGTGTAACTATGTTAGCCGAGAGCTCCATCAGGCCTAATGAGTTCTGCTAAGAAGCAGGCAGCATTAACTCAGGTAAAGCACGCTGCTGCTGTGGTATTCTCTTACTCCTAATTTCATAATTTGGCTATTTTGCTGATTTTCAGCAGCTAAAGACCTGTTATGTATATTTTGAGTATTGTTTGTATGTATTTAGGCTTTGGAATTAAATAATTCAGAATCAAATTTAACTCTACTCTGTTTATTTATGTATATGGGGTATAACAAAAAGAATATATTTCATTTTAACAGCTATTTATCTCAGTGAATGTAATTATGCTTAATGTGAAGTATGGAACCTGAACTGACCTGTCAGAATATTACTGAAGATAATGTGGAACTCTCTGGCACACTCTCAGCTTCCATAAATACACTTCTTATTGTATTTCCCAATGAGTGGATATAATTTTTTTTTTGGGGG
>VXBO01012108.1:0-24133 GCA_013400135.1 Rhinoptilus africanus | reverse complement strand
GGGGAAGATGAAGTAAAGCCTTTCTCATTCTAAGATCTAGCCTGGCAAGGAATTGAGAACAGTATGTCATTGCTGACTTATAAGCCGATGCGTGTCGTAACCCTGCTTTACATACAGCTTGGGAACATTGTAAAAAGCTAAATTTTCCATTGGATGTTCTTGGATACCCAGTGGGAGTAGAGTTAGAGTGCTGCGGACCTTCCAGGCTATTCTTCAGCTTGTTGTATCACATTTATCCTAGCTTTTTATCCCAGTTGAATGGCAAAAGCTACATCTACATTAAACATCTAGAAGAAATGTCTTTTCTGGACTTCTGCTAAAAGTGGTAAAATCCAGTAGTCCTATATCCTGTGCGGGTCACAAATGAAAGCCATTTAGGAGAAACTTTTTGGAGACTCATACATAGATAGTTAGGTGTCATTTTTAAAAGGAATTTTAAAAATGCTTTTAAACTACAAGAGTTCTACAATAATTCTACTGGTATTTGATTTCTCTGGCTTTAAAGATTTTGGCAAACATTTTGTGAATCAATGGGAAGGAAGCGTGTGTATGGAACATGATTTCTTCTGGACCTGCTGTAGTCTATAGATTCTTATTGAGTATATAGACCTAGCCTACAGATTCTCATAGAAAATATCATTGACCAGGGAAAGGACCAATATAAAGGACATTCCTTTAATATCCTCCCCTCTTACACACACACACATGAGAAATAACCTTCCTATAACAAAATACATATTCTTCTCAGTAACAGGAAAGGAAGAGTTAGGCCATGAGAAATGTTTAGTTATTTCTATTTTTCACCAGGGGCACTGAGATACTACGGTGGCAGTGGTCAAACAGGGGCCTTGCTAGATGTAACTACGTAGTTAGAGACAGACAGACTTCTCTCCCAGATGGCTCAGCCCCCACAGCTACTAAACGTTTGCCCTTATGACAAAATCTAAAGCTGTATGGGTGTTGTATGAAGAAACATAACACTCCATGTCTTCTCTGCCTCAAAACAAAAAATCTACTTATATCTAAAGACAAATCCACATTGGCATGCATTTGAAATTGAGTGCTGAAAATCACTAGTCTTTTGGAAAATGCAATTATGTGCATAGAAAGTGCGTGGGAGTGTAAGAGCTTGAGAGACAGAGCCACACGGAATGGCTATTTGCAAGTCCTCCGAGCTTTTTTCATTTGAATCCCTTTTACTTCCCAGAAACTGTTCTCCATAATAAGTGTCACCTCCTCTGGGCATTTCCAATTTGCCAAATTGAAAACATCACCAAGATTTCCATTTTTTTGGCTGATATTCGAAGGATAGGAGTTGCATTAGCTTCTTATCCAGAACAGCCAGCTGAATAACAACTTTCTGTACTGTAACTTTTTAACTTTATCACAATAAACTCCAGTGAAATAATAGAATCCTTTTCTTGAGCTCAAGCAATTTATGTGTTATGCAAAGGAAGTGTTGAGAATAGATGAATAATTTTCAGGAGCAGGACTACAATAACCAGCCATTCATCTATGTGAACTCTCAAATAGCACAAGCTGCAGAAGACAACCCTGCAGTCCTTTGTCAGATCAGGTATCACCAAGCTAAAGCATACTTTTCAGAAAGGCATCCTCTAATAGATGGAATATTTCGAGTGCAAAAAATGCCACACAGTCCTTTGTGAAGTCTTCCAATGCCTAATTATGGTCTCCTTTCCCCCATTCAAGATTACTGCAGTTGAATTCCTATTATCCATACTGTTGTCTCCTAGGATAAAAATACCTAAAAAAATCAAACAATTTCTCACTCCCGCATCAGCAATTTTTCAAGTTCTGCAGTTTGCTAAGTGCCCAGATGTTGTAGTGATGAGCAGCACATCGTAAACACCCAAGGCGCATCCAGCGTATCTGTGCATATGACTGCAGCATAGGCTAGCAAGCTTTGCTGGCTGAACAGAAGTAGCACGAGCACCAGTAAAAACACAGACAAAACCACACAGGCTTTGTTCAGGCTTTGCCTGAACACATACCCTGGGGCTCTGAATACGTACCTGCGGAGCTCCTCCGCTCTGGACCGCAACCCAGGTGCCGTCCTTTGCCGCTTTGTCTCATTGCTGTTGCTCCACACGCTGCTTGGCTGAGGGTGAAGGGATGCAGGGCCAGGCTAAGGCTGCTCTGCCTTTCAGGCAAAAGTCAGCAGTGGCATAGAGGGTCCCCAGAGGTTCAGAGCGCAGACAGTGAGCAAGCAGTCTTGTCCCGGGACACTTGCTGACTGCCTGCACCAGTGTGGTTGAAATAACCGTCACTGCTGACTGGAAGCAGAACTGGGAAGCAACCAGCTCCCTCTCCCTCCTCTTCCTCTCATCGGCTTGCCACTGCTTATTGAGCTTTCTCCTGGTGGAGGAAAAATATGGACTTGTAATAGGACCCTCTGTTACTGGGGTAACTAGGGAGCTGACTGCTCAAGTGGTGTATGATGCTGCTGGTGCTGCCCTTCAGAATGGACTCGGAGCAGTGTTAACTCCCACGAAAATCAGAGGAGCTCTTTCTCCTGTGGTTAAAACCGATTTTTGCCTGAACCTGTTGCCCACTAAGGCATACCTTGCCTAACCCTAAACATGCTGCATGCCATGATCACATCTTATTTTGCCTTAAGAAGCAAAATGAGGTAGAGACATGCTCTGAAGCAGAAAGACTTGTGCCTTTTGCGTGACGAGATTCTTAGTTCTACATTTCATTGAAGGAAAATTAGATTCACAGTATTGGTTACATTCACTGTTGTGAATGTAAGGAATGTTTGAAGGGAATTTAATAATTAAGCTGATTTCAAGGACCTATCAACAAGACCGTCTGCACTTCAGCTCCATAGCAGAGCCACTTGAGTGGAGAGTGTTCGTAAATATACGACGAAGTTGACAGATTAGAACATGGTTGAAATTACTATAGATTAAAACAAAGTAGGCAATAAAAATGCAAACACTCTGAAGCATTTTCATAAGAGTACACTAAATCACGCTCAGTCGGTATTCGGCAACACATGTCACAAGGATTTGGAGCTGCTTATCCAAACTGTCCTGTGCAGTATTGTCCTTTCCTCACCTTCTCTATAAGAAGGCTTAATCTTTGATGAAAGATTCAGATTTACCCCTCTCTAACTCTTCCTGTATGTTCCCTTAGATTACTCTGAAGAAGCCTTATATATGTAGGCCTTATTAGACACAGAGATTGACCTGAAGTCATTTGAAATCGATTGCAATCTGTGGAGCTGGAAGAATGTTTGGCACGATGGTAGTCATCAAGATTAAAATGCTGAATGGAGGCTACACAGCTACGTCACTGTGCTTTGAATTAAGTGCACAGCACCTTTTTGTCAAGGTATTAAATATATATTGTAAAGACAACTATGAGATTTTTATTTTGGAGAGGCCTTTTAACAAATTATTTTACATCTTGAACAGTTGCCAAACTCTCCTTTGGCTCAAAACAGGGTAAAATTTTTGGCTTTGCTTATAGGCTCTTTGGCTGCAAAGGCGTACACTTCCATTTCTTTTTTTTCATTGAAGGCAAAATCTGATCAATTTAGGATCTTTAACAACAACAATCTTTGAACAGAGCTTGCTCTTCATTTCTCTAGCATCACTGACACCTGGCAAATCACTTACAAATGGTTCCTCTTGATTTCTAATACCTGCTGCACACAAAAGCATTAATTGTCAATAACGCAGCAGAGAGATGGACAGCAGTTTTGTTAGAAACAATTGTGCCATTTATTTATTTATTTGATTGTTTGCTGGAGGCCTTTATTAGCACCTGGAGGAGAGTTGCTTCAGCGTGTTATGCACCAGCATCCACGCCGAGCAAAGCGATGAGTCAGTCAAGCCCTGAAAGGTTCCTGCGGGGTGACCATATCTGCTCATAGCTATCACTGCCGCTAATGGCAGAAAACGAGCTAGAAAATGCACAGACCAGGTTCTGAGGCCAGCCCGTGTAGGGTCTTGCCACCTGCCTCAGTCTTCAGGGCAATATTTCTCAAAGCAACAGCTAAAAGGACTGCAGCATTTTAAATGCTTCATCCTGACCCTTACTCCCCTGCCTTCCAGAAGGAGGCAAACATTAAGGCAGCCTGTTTTGACTAAACGTTTTTGAAATATCACAAAAACATCCTAAAAAATCCACTGCCCCTCAACAGGTTTCTGATAACACCTGGTGCACTGATAGCATTACTGTACTTCAGGTGAAGCTACAGCTGATTCAGACCGACCTCAGCTGCAGGATCAGTTACTGTTGGTTTGTCATAACTGACGAAGAAAATATTTTTTTTCTCCGTGAGTTTTCTCGAGAAGCCTCAATCTCCCTGTTTCCAGTTTGACTGGTTCTTCAGGTTGCATATGATTCAAATATTTGTACTTCCAGAACTTACAGCATTCAGAGCTTCTGACGCAATAGGTATGACCCATGTATCTCAAAGTCTTTTTTTTTCTGGGGATTCTAGCCAAACAAGGAGATCTTTCTTTCTTTGTTTTGGGTTTTACTGCAGGTTTTTTTTGTTGGGTTTTGTGGGGGGGGTTTTATGCCTCTGTAAAAAGACAAGTCAGTATCTGAAAGGCAAATGCCTTGAATTTAAAACTTTGCCCTCAGGTGAAGCTGTTCCACTATTGAAAATCTTGTGCTTCTAATTTATTTAAATACTAATAGGTTGTCTGAAGACCTACATTTCTCTTAGAAATGAAAATGAAAAACATGGGATGTCAGCACTGAATCCAGAATTTTCAGAGCCTGAAATGACTCACAGCACAGAAATACAGGATGAAGAGAGGGGAGCAGGGGCAGGTAAGGACTGTGAGAGTGCTCCATCATAACAGAGCAGATCACTTCTCTTGCATGTTGCTGAGGGACTTTGGCTGAAAAAAGGAGAGGAAATTCCAGTTTTGTTTTGGAATGTTATATCTGAAAACCATAAGTTACTGTTTGTACCCCATATTACAAACAAATATAATGGTGATTTTCCTGCAGCCATGATAATAATGAATCTTTGATACATATCAATTAGAGGAGAAAAACAGACTGATGTAGTGAAAGGCAGAAGATGAATAAGAATTGCTATGTAAAGAATATTTCACACCCAATAATCCTGTTTTGCTCAATACAAGTTCCTGCTGTATGCCCATCCAAAAGATAAGTTTCGGGTTTGTAAATAACTGTTAAGTCTTCCCTGTATTGTTTAATAGAAAAGCTTTTCTTCTCTTTTCTTAGTTTCTTTTTTTATATTGTGTAGTTATGGAACGTTTGAAAAGAAGATGAGTGGCCAAGATTTTAACACCTTAAGAGCATATTTACTTTTTAATAACATTCAAACCTTATTTAACAGTACATAGAGAAAGATACAGAAAGAAATTGTGCTGGACAATTTAATGTATTCACATTAGGAAATGAAAAGATCAAGGCTGGATATATACCCGTTTCTTGTGCGTCCAGACTTTTTGAAGGCAATGTGTGCTTTATTTAAAATACAACATGAGAAATCTTGAAGTATTAGCTGAGCCAAATGTTTACCAGCATTAACATATAGACATGAATTTTTTCTTCAGTTTTGATGCTAAATCTATAATTAGGAAGGGATCTATTTTAGTTTGTTCTTGTCCACAAAATATTGTTAAATAATTGAATCTCTGAATAAGTATTGGAAGCATTGCCCATTATACTTGGTAATTTGCCAAATCAGGAGCTGAGTGTTTCAGTATTTGAATTAAGTACAGCAAGCATATAAAGTGGTAATATATCCTATACTTACAAAAGATAGACTGCCACTAAAAATAAAATGGGCATGATAAAACATTTTTGTAATTAAGGAAAACTGCTACAGATACTGTTTTGCTGAATAAAACCAGGCTGTTTTGCCTCACTTGACTGTGAGGCTTAATTTCTATCCGTCTTCTTTCTTCTCCACATCCCTCCACCCGCCCACCCATCCTCACTTTTTCTTTTGTACTGGGCAGCGGCAGCATCATTCTGTAGCTCCAAGGGCTGTTGCAGTCATTTGGGGTTATATAAAATGGTTGCCTATGAGATCAGCTGTCAAGCTGTAGCTGCAAAGCTTCTCTAGCGGTGACAGACAGACGTCACCTGGGGAAAGACCGAGGTCCAGAAGTCTCCGCAGCGGTGCAGTGTGATGTTAAACACAGTTGTAACAACCACGAAAGGGCTGCTCATGAAAACAGCAGTGTACAGCTATTGGTTTTAATTCAGGCAAGTGTGGCTGATAGTAAATTATAGAATCATATAGTGTTTTGGGTTGGAAGAGACCTTAAAAATCATCTTGTTCCAACTCCCCTGCCAAATGAGAGTCAGTCTCAGCAAACCAATAAGCCAGGTTCAGTTTGAGTATGAGTCACAGTCCAGTTTTGCATTTCATATGGAAGTGAGTGATAAAACATGCAAGTGGCCGAAGAGGTAAAATGCAAACTAGTCCAATATGTAAGGAGACATGGCCTAATTGTATACAGAGGAGGAAGAAGAGGATGTCAACTGGGGAAACAACTGGACTGCTGTTGTGAGCTGCCCTCCTTTTCCAAGTCTGAGGTGTCTGCCTCAAAAGTGTAGAGCATATGTCAAAAAAAAAACATCACCATAATATTCTGGCCCAGAAAAACAATTAATTTTCCTCTAGTCTCATTCTCAGAAATGGCTGAACATTGTTTTGGCTGAAATTTTAAAACCACACACCCACAAAACCAGCCTGAAGAAGATATGCAGCTTAGGAAGTTTCAGCACAGAAAACTAAAGGTAAATTATGTTTTAAAAGTTTAGAATAGGCTCAGGTGCTTTGGATGCTAGGAAGTGACACTATCCCTACCAGTAACTAAATAGGATTAATTATGTTGCGTTTCCTGTGTGGTTGGCCTGTGGTTCATATTTGTTGATACTCCAAACAATGCACACAGTAGGGACTTGAAAGTCTTTTTTAAAAATAAGCTTCTTCCCTGGGAAGTAAGTAAAAACCTGATACTGTGGGATTTGATGTTTATTGTCTACCTTGAGAGGAAAATTGAACCACAAGTGACAGGTATGAATTTTTTACTTTATTCATACTGGAAGATGCACTGTTCCGATGTTGGTAAGAGTAGCAAAAGAACAGAATTTTTTTTTATATAGAAATTATGCTTATTTTCACTTCTTTTTGCTTTTAAGTTCTCATTGCCAGCTCTGGGAATTCAAGCAAGGAATCAGACCAGGGCTTAGTACATCCTCGCAAGTACAAAGCTTTGCAATTCACATTGTCTCCTCATTACACATGGGCAAGTCTTGCTCTCAGTGATGAGAAAAAAGTGCCACAGAAAACGTAACAACAAGCTGCTATGAGTAATCAGATTAATCAGTGCTGGAGGCAGTTAGTAGCAACCCAAAGAAGAGGAAGCAGTTTACATGGAGCGGCTTTGCACGGAAGTGCACGTGCTCTTTTTTGTGTATTTATAAATGTATTTATAATGTCCTGCCAGATGTAGGGAAAGAAGATCAATTTCATAAGTTGTATCTATCCCAGAGCAAAGAGGATAAAAGTGGTGGAATGGAAGAGAAAATAGCAGTGAATCTATAGTGTGTCGTCTGCTTCTCAGCCAAAATTGCCTGTAAACTAGGTAACTGATACACTACACTTACCATCCTGCCTAGCAATGACATACTTCTTCATCCTCAGTTGACTTGGGAAAACATACCATTAGATCACTTCTCAAATATTTAACCCCTGATTCTACCATTGCTTTCTCATGCTAGACTCTACCTGTCCCAAACCAGCACCACTCCTATCGACCTTAAAGAAAATCCGTCTCAGAAAACTTCTGGGAAGATATTACTTATGTCATAGTTAGGATAGACAAATAACATCAAATGACTAAACTTAAATGTGGGAAAAAATTGTTGTAGGTAGTGGTCCAACATGGCTGTATCTCCTCATGGTCTTCAAATAACACACAGATGTTTATATAAGGCTAAATGCTTGCTCTTTCACAACCAAGAGAATTTGCTAAATTGCTGTATTATGGACACTTGCATAGTTATTTGTAAATATAAATCACTATAGACTCTTAGTCTTTATGTTCTAGTTCCTGCTGAAATAACTCGCTGAATGAATGAAGTCTCCACATGATGGGGGAAGTGATTTTGGTAAAATTGGTGCTGTAGAGGTCTGTGAATTCAAGCTGACTTTCTGAAAGAAAAAGTTTACATGAAAATGCAGGCCTAAGACAGACTTGAATTTCATGTTAGACTTAAGTTTCACAATAAATTTAGAAGTCTGTGCTTTGATTTACTGAAAAGATAAACCTACGACCTTCTATTCAGTTAGGTTGCACCAAATTGTTCAACTCAATTTGAAAAGATAAAGATGTGAATTTTTTATCCTGATGTGTGAAACATGGTTCAAGAGGCCGATGGATACATGACTACCATTCTCTATAAATCCACAACCACTTCAAATTTTTAGTGTTGTGTGTTAAGATGACATATAATAGCTGGTATTTAAGAAAATTTAGGACTTTAGGCTGGGATTTCCTAGATTAAGTTTATCCTGAAGGTACTGAGGGGTATATCAATACACATCTGCTTTACCGATTAACTAGAAAGAGAGCTCCTCCCAGGAGGAGTTAGGTCAAATTGTTGGCGCCGGAGGTGAGAGGAAGGATATGGGTCTTGCTCAGCAAACTATCTCAAAAGGAGTGAGGTTTGAAGATGCAGCAATTGACTCCCTCTGAAAATAGGATTTGCAATATAACTGTAATTCATGCCAGCATTTTCAGTTTTCCTGCATTTATAGATACCTGCTGGCTTGAAACACTGGGTTTGGCTGTGAATTTATTAACTGATTGCAGAGGTCTATTCCTAACCCCTGCAAAACTGAGAACAAAATGTGTTAGGGAATTCAAACCCTTCAAAGAATCTTCTCTTTCGTATTTTATCTTTGTATTCCCACAGAGATGTAACATACTTTTATTATTGTAGAGTGTGAAAAAAAAATGTGTGCGTGTATGCATGAGTGTGAAAATGTGTCAGGAGAACAGAGCCCCAAAACTAGACTGAGCCTAAACTCTGCCCTACAAAATTATTGAATGGTTAGTTGTCTGTTTTCTGAAAGATTCTGGGGAGGCTCAGGCACCACCCTAGTGTTGTGTCTCATTTGAATGTTTCTGCTGAGGTGTCATCTATGTTTAGGGAAGGAGATGGGGAAAGGAGATGAGACTGGCCATCACAGAAAATAGCAATCTGTATGATGGGATGTTAGTAGCTTTCAGGCTGTGGCTTTTGAGTACAGAATAATTTGATTTCAAAAGTGAAATATTCTGATGACACAGATCATTTCCCTGCCCCACACAGAGTTTTCAATTTGAAAGGCAATATCTGTATTTATATAAGCATCAATTATTTGTAACTAAATAGTGAAACACCAGTTTTCAATCTTACTTTAGGAACTATACAGATTCATTTTTCTACCATGTCTGTCTGGTCACTGGACTAAGCGAAGTCTAACTCAGTAGTAACTCACTGATTTACTGACCTATTTTGATAACTGTCTGTTTTAACCCTTAGTTAGGGCTCAGATGTAGGGGTTACTTCAGGACAGCAGGTTACCCAGCATCACGGGAGCCCTATTAGGTGTCTAGAAACACACTTTTGGTCAACAGGAATTCAAGATGCTACAAACTTCATTTCACCATCTTTCACTGTCACATTTCATTCTCTCAACCTCTTTGCAAATCTGAGTGTAAATCACAAATGCAAAAGGTAGATCCCATAAAGTATTTAGCCGATGCAGTATACACATGCCAGCATAAACCTTTTCAGCTTTTGGGGTGGTGTCCAGAGCCCTAAGTTTATGTTCCCTCTATAGTGCATGAGGAAAGCCAAGAAATGGCTTTCTGGAAAGCAGCCGTGTTGAGAAGGGAGCTGTCTGTGCTAGACCAGGACTTCTACTGCCCTATAATATTTATTAGCTGAATTGTCATTCAGTTAATGACTGAACGAGAGCATCTTGGATGCTTTACCTTTTTAATTTTCAGGGAGAAGTTGTAATACAATACCAATTTCTTACAAAATGGGTTGGGTTCCCAGACTGACAGTGCATTAGGAAAGAAAACACAAATGCAATCAAACCAGATGCAGAGAACAGCTGTAATTTCTAGGAAAGTTCTAAATGTATTTAGGAATCTGGGACAATTTCTAGGTAAGTCTAATGTGTATGTAGGAATCTGTGACTTGATCTTTGATCTTCTGTCTGGGGGAGATAACAGAAAAAACCCTCTTCCACCTGAATTAGACCTCCATTACTACCTGATACCTGAAGACTTCCTTTAACGACGGAAGGGTGCAGTTCAAAAGTCACTGTTCCACATGGAAATTCCTGATCTACGACAAGGAGTCAGATGCATAAAATGACTGTCTATAATTTAAATAACAAAATATCACAGAGCACATGTGAATAAAAGATGAACCAACTGTAGTAATTTTTTTCCTTTCTGACACTATGCTATTAGCTGAATGTGGCTTGAATTGTTGTAATAGGAAGTGAGGAACAAACAAGCACAGATCACCCCAAAGTGTAGAAGTAAGAGTGATTTTGGTTTGCTGACCACAATATCCTTTCCAAGTACAACCAAGTGAAGTCTATGTCTGGTATGGTTTAGTCAATTTTTTGTGTACTCTGCTTTGACAATAGGTGCCTAATTTATCAAGCAAGCACAGAGATTTGTGTCTATAACTCACCATAAAGTTAATGGGAGTTCTTCTGGAAACACCCATGCGTCAGTGGGCCTGGATAAATGCTGGCTGCTCATGACCCCTTGCAGATTCTTTAATGCATAAGGGATACAGACAAGCATTTTATGCTTACTTGCTCATAGAAATGAGGCAGATTCTTTTTTCCTTTTTTAATC
Source organism: Rhinoptilus africanus (assembly GCA_013400135.1). Taxonomy (NCBI): domain Eukaryota; kingdom Metazoa; phylum Chordata; class Aves; order Charadriiformes; family Glareolidae; genus Rhinoptilus; species Rhinoptilus africanus. The sequence goes on along the minus strand of VXBO01012108.1, from coordinate 13,229 downwards.
AATATATAAAAGAAAACAGACATACTGTCACCTCATCACCACCGGTTCTGGAGAGAACAATAAATGGAAAAAGATTTCAAATAAACACACATCAGTCGTTGGTGTGAGTCATCCTTATGAATAATGGTGATAATGAGAATAGTGTATTGTGTATCTAACATGATATCTCTATTTCTGAAGTAGGTTCTTCTCTTCTTTTTTTTTTTAAATATTTTCTTTATGTGGAGTTTACAATGGCTCTATCATAAAGTTTCTCTGTTATAGAAAAGATATATGGAAGGCCAAATAAATTATGGTAAAATTCAGTATTTCAAGCATAATCTTGATGCAAAACCCTCCTAAGCAGTTGCTAACCTTCCCTGGCTTTTCTGGGCTTTGAACCCATTCTGTATAGAGTTTTATAGAAAAGACATATGAATGTCCTCCATTTAAAAAATTGAATGGAAAAAACATTGTGCAAAATGTCTTTTTGCCGCTGTAGGCAATATCAGGCCTTCCTAAGTGAAAAAATAGGTTCCTTTTTTTTCATTTCTGAAAACAATTATATTCAATACCAGGAAAGTTATTACCTGACATAACTAGTAATAGAAGACAACATCAGAGATTAATTCTGCTACCTGTCATGTCCTTCAGTCTACTGTAGTCTACTCTGGTACACAGGGTTTAGGCAGAGAGGGGCATGTAGATGCACACACACAAACACATATTGTGATCTTTCCTCTGAGCACGCTAAATTAATGTACTTTCTCCGTATCTATTCAGGGAGAAGGGCAAGATATAACTGCTGTTAAAAGAGAAATTGGTTCAAATGTTACTACATATCTAGATATATCTTTTGACTTAAATGGTGCACAGTGAAAAAAGATTTTTCCTCACCAAAGGCAACTTACATTCTCCAAAAAGATTCATGGAGGCCATTAAAATCATCCTGGATTGACAGAAAAATCACCTCAGAAGATAATTTGACAGGTCAGTATAACTTTAAACAATGTTGGATACACAGAAACGTTTTAATTTTATCTGTTATTTACTGCAGAAGGAGGAATCCATTTAGGAAAGCATTTAAATTTTTCTGCAGATAAGGATTCTTGTACAAAAGTTCTTGCAGAATATAATAGAAACTTTGGTGGATGTCAGTTGTCACAATAGTAAATTTATACTCAGGAGAAGCAGGAAAATGGAAAAAATAAATTGGTTAATGACTGTATTATTTGAAATCTTCCTGACCCAAAGATAGCGATGTGTAAAATCATTTGTTGCTGTAGCAAAATGTCAGTTTGGTACTGGTAAGCATTTAATCAGCCTTCTGCTTGATACATTTAACGTGACTTCAGAGTTTTACTTGAGATACACAGTTAAGTGACTGATGATGAATTCAGGAGAGTGCAAGTGCCAGTCACAAAGAATCGGGTCTGTTTAGTGCTGACATTAGCTTGGCTCCCATGAATAATTCTCTATCTGGCAGAAGATGTTAAGTAACAGCCGCTCACTCTCCTCAGCAGCTATGGATAACTTCCAGCAAACAACTGAAACCAATAAACAGGGGGAGTGCACTTAATATGTTCAGTCTAGTATAGAACTTTCTCTTTCTAGATTTATTTATGTATGAAAGGAAGAGTTCAGTGCTGTTTTCCCCTTCTAATTCAAAACTGAGTATTTTACTGCCTCATTTTCTGTATCCTGTTTTCAAACCGCACTACTCACCACCCAGGCCAAGACAACGCTCCCCACATTAACAGGGGGACACTGGGCACGAGCTGAAAGGAGACCAGCAACCTCCAAGGCCAGCGAGCCACGGCCCTTCCACGTGAGCTCAGCTACACCCAACCTGTGCCGCCCCTGTGTTAGAGGTGGATTCATCAGGAGAGCGGTAACGACCCAAGGGGGCAGCAGAACGTGGTGGCGGAGTCAGCAGCAGAGTGGAATTTCCTGGCCGTGGGCCCCGTGCTGTCCTCCCGTGTCACCGACTGCTAGGGACACATGGGTCTGCCACAGCCTGGTGGCCTCCCTTGAACCACATACCTGAGATAAAGGCAAAACTGTAACAACTGCAAATCTCCAAAGTGAGGAAATGCCAGAATTAAGGTATCCTTTACTATCAGAATTAGGTATATTCCGTTCATATCCACTCATCTACACACACATATGTAGGTGTATATTTATGCTGTAGTACTGTCTTTAATTACACCGCAACATATAATTTTTTGACAGCATTCCCTAATTATAGACGATTATAAAGCAATAGGCTGGAGACAGAATGCACGGCTTGCCCCTGTGGCCTCATGTCTACTTTGCAGGGGTCACTGCAGCTCCAGAAGGTTATCTACTGCTACCTTGATTAAAAGGCACTTAATTACTCTTAACAGGGTGTAAAGGACCTGGGTGAATTAAGTTCTTGTCTTTTTTTCTAAGACATTTTCAATCTCTTACTGCGTTGTCCTAGTTACAGCTGGGGAGTTTGGGAAATGTACTACTGAAATTGATTACTCAGACATGTGTGACTATGATTCATCTGAGAGCTTGGAAAAGTAAAGATGCACAAGTTCTTCCCCAGCCCCATCATTTCTTCCTTTATTACTTTATTTGAAAGAAAGCTTGGATAACACAAAAATAATTTTATTTTTATGATAGCCATAGGCAGAATAAAAGATGTTCTTTTATACCTACCTATGACAGAATTGAAGGCTAAAGATTCAATTTGAAACAATGGGTTTCCTCACTTCGTTTGATAACCATTATGAGAGCATTACTTTCTCATTTCTTCCAGGCAATCATAGATTCTGGAGACCAGAAGATTTGTTCCCGTATTGAAACAACAGGCCAACTACTCTTAACATATTTTGTCTGGCAGTAGCTAGTTATCAAGTACCCTAAGGAAATTTGAAAAGTTGATCATGCAATTGAGAAACAATCCACCCTTGAGGGTTTCAGAAGATTTTTGCCTAACGGGTAAGTGTAGCTTTTGGGATGGCACATCAAGGTAAGAGTACTGCCAAAACACCAGTGTTTTGTTTTCTCCTGGATAAGAGAATGCTAGATGTGCCCCTGATGCGTAAACACATCAAGCCCTCTTTAACATCCTTTTAAAGTCTAGAAACATTGACACTCTAAATGTCCACTTCATAGGCATTACCATAGCTGACCTATGAAAAGTATCCTTCAGTTAGCCAACCTTGTAAATAATTTTTTCCTCCTCTTCCTCCTAGGTCTTAGCCATTTTCTGACTCAGATGCTAACCGTGCACTTTCCCCCATGCGGGCATGACCTGGGACATGAGTACATGAAGCTGTTGTTCCTGGCTTGTAGTTCTTAGCTATTAACTGTGGGGTCTTCTGCATGCTTGATGGCAGCTCCCTTCCTGAAGTGCCGTTCCCTCTGCAGGCAAGGGTAGTGAATAAGACAATGAGCAGGCAGTCTCTTTAAAGTCTTGTTTTTCAGGGCGAAATCACTACCGGTAAAAAATACCTTTTTGAAACCAAAATAAATCGTGCCCTTTTTTAGGGTGTCTGTCCACCCCCTGCATGGGGACCTTGGGAGGACCAGCTGCCTCTGGGTTTTCCCACAAAGCCTCCCCCTATCAACTTGTCTCCTTGAAAGAGCTTTTGATCTCCCCTGGGCATTCCTCAGTGACTCACCACCATTTAATGGGGATTAAGATGTTTTTAATTGTTTATAATCCTTTTGACCTTCTGCCTCAGCTGAGAACCTGGAAACATGCCATTGCACTTCAAGCAGGAGCTGTGGTGGCTTAGGGCAAAGCAAGGTTTGCAGGCAGAGGTAATATTTTTTTATTGGACCAATTACTGCGGTTGGAGAAAATAGATAGCTTTCAGGAATGCAAGGCCTTGTGCAGGTCTGAAATGAAAGCTGCAGACTTCAAAGATAAATGTGGGTAGAGAGCAATTACTCTGAACTTAATTTCTTTATATTAACAAGCTAGATTACCAAAAAGAAAAGGCAGCTGCTATCTCTGAAATGGAGGCAATGTGTTAGCAGAGGGAGGAGTAATAAATTGTTAGCTCAAAAAAATGATTTCTACTTGATGAGGTTATTCCAGGAGCTTCCTACAGACGTGACCATCAGTAACCATTTGACTAAGATTTACCATTCCAAATATGCTGTAGGAGTTACGTATGAGGATGTGAAAAAAACATGGAAAATAATTTCCTTTACCTAACCACTCCAAAACGGAGAACTAAAATAAGAAGCAAACTATAATGAAGTTATATATAATGAACTATAATGAAGTTTCCCCAAACATTTTGCAAGACTCCAAAATGCTATGAAAATAACCATGACAGGCACTGAACACAAAAACCAACCAACTCATCAGCTGGCCTAGTCTCTACCTGATCAAGAATGATGAAAACACCTTCAGTCAATGAAAAATTTGCTAACCTAAGGTGAACTATCTGCTCCAAAAGCCAAAATGTCTCCCTAGAGGAACAGCCATGTGACATATTTGTATATGGGGAATAGAATTATTTTGCTGATATTTTCCTTCATACTTCTTCCTTAACAAGACAGAAGTTAACTTCAGTACCTTTCCTCCTATGGCAACTTCAGGAAGAAGACAAGAGAACATGTTGGATTTGAAGTCTCAAGACAAAACCCCTCCTGGACTGCTATATTGACTACTTCAGGGAAAGAAGCAGAAGAGAAAAGACAAACCATCCCTCACTGCAATTTTTTCCTGTCTCACAAAGAAAGTCTGTCTTAAATCACAAGTAGTGCAAACATGTAGCTAGATGATACTATGACTAATGAAGTCAAGGAAGACAGCAGGTTTTCTCCACAATGACACAGTTATTGACCATAACTACATCCCCTCTATACTACTGTCATGTCCACCGGGAATGTTCCCAGCCTGTCCACCACGTTCCACTCTCTGAGAGCATCCCAGTTTGTACTCATTATGTCTCCAAGATGAATATCAACCTTCTGTGCTACAGCTCATACAAATCAAAAAGTGATCTAGTTCATCCCCACCCAGTACAGCTTCATTTCAGTCAATTTTCTTCAGACAATGGTCGCAGTGTGAGCATAAAAAAACCAGGGAAAATGTAAAGGAAAATAAAAAGAGATTCTATGATTTTATATCACTAAGCCTGTGCTCTGTATTATATACTTAAGTGAAATCTTTATCATTTACACTGAAAACATGAATGCCCTCATTGATTTTTATCAAATCCAATAACAGTTGTCCCTCCACCAAACTCTCTTGAATATCACTGCACTAAAATCACCTTAGATAACCTGATCAGCGTCAAACTACAACTTACCAATTGTGGCAAGAGACTCACAGATAGATATGCTTGCCTGAAGAAAATCAGCCACTATTCAAAAGATCATGGCTTTTCAGACCCCATTTCATTTGCTATGAAGAGATCATTTGTGGAGATCACTTTAATTATTTAGATGCCCTTTACTGGGCAGGTGGATGACATCTGTGAGTTAAAAGGACCTGCATTACTGTCAAACGCTAAAGTTACCAGCCTAATCTGGGACCTATGTAAACTATCATTAACAATTTACAAGATCCTAAATTAAAAAATATGTATCAGCACCAGAACTCCTACCTTTTGTGTAGCCCCAGCTTCACTAACTTCAGCCGCAGAAACAAATACTCGGGGCTAGTACACACCAGGGAGACTGAGACGGTATTTGAGCAGCAAACATTACATTTGGCAACACATCTTCTCACAACAGCAATCATCTTTGGAGCCTTTACAGGACATTTCTGCAGGCCATCCACTGCGCCATATGCCCTCCTGGACACAACAGCTAAGACTAAACAACTGTGATGCAGGAGCACAAGCACACCCAGCCACTGGTGGACAGAAACACCCATCTTCCAGTGGGAGACAAATCTCTCAATGCAGCCACATAATCTCTGAGATCTTTGGTGTTAATCACACAGAGACAAAGAAATACCTCCAAAACGGGAGCACAAGTCCTGGAATTCATCTCTCTTACAAATGCTAAGGTATTAAAGTCTCTTATGAGGCATGTTCTCCTTTAACACCCTCCAACACAAACTAACCTCTCTAGACTTGGAGAGGGATAAATATATTTCTCACTCTTTTCAGACTATTTAACAAGTTTATTGTCTCCACAGGTAGTTACTACCTTTTTGTTTCAGACCGTTTGAGGGGTTAATTTCAGCTTTTGCAGCTGCTGTTTCTATTTCAGACCTGAAGAGGGGCTTGTGTGTCCAGTCACCTCTCTGTCACTTCCAGCTTTAGCAAATTAGTCCAATGAAACATTTCACTTCTTCCCGCAAATTTTACTTTACTTCTGCACTTAGACCATCATGGTTATACTACTACTTCTGCAATATTCACCAAAAAATGATTAGATCTCTGTATTCATGTTATTCTTACATTTCAGCCCCATGTCCATCATGCAGACTGAACTCCTAAACTGATTTATGGAATTACTGCTGGACTTGAGGGCTCCTGTAATCACTGCCCTGTATTATTTGGGATTAGCGTGCATAGAAACTGGAATGTTTCAGAGCCACCTCTTTTCCCAGGGCTGGCAGCCCTACCAGTTGTCAGTGGTACCTGGCTGCAGGCTGGGAATCTCTGCCCTCGGAGCAGCCTCTGAAGCCAAACTCGCTTGGTGCCTTCTGGAGCCAGCAGCTGTCAAAAACATGCTCATTGCAGAAGTAACGAGAAATTAATAACATCCGGCATTTGCTTAGTGCTTTCGTAAGTGACAACCACTATGCTCATATGAAGCTGGTAAAACTTTTGTGATCTCTGAAATGGGAAAACCAAAGCATAAAGCAGCCAGAACCTAAAAAAAAAGAGCTTGAAATCACTACCTTTTTACCCAAATGGCTTGATTTTCAGAGATAATAGTCATCACATCTCCTGCTGGATTTGTTTTTCAGATGTGGAAGTCAGCGCAAGTTGCAGGTGTTGAGCACCCCTGAAGATCAGGCCACCCACCTGGATGAGTAACCGGCGGCGGGGGGGGTGTGAAGAGGTCTGTGAGGGGGGGATGGCAGGTTGCATCTCGTTGAAGCTCCTGATTTTGACAGCGTGAGCCAGCTACATGTGACATTTCAGTAACAAAAGTCTGTTGAATGAATTAATTCTCATCCCAGTGTTAATTCCTAGAATCACATTGCCTCTCAAAGCAAGATTTTATTTTCCTGAAGAGTTCTGAGCACAAGCTTAGTTAAATCAATTAACATACTGTTCTCTGCGCACACACAAGAGCTGAAAATCCCTTGCATCCCAGAGGTTTTTTTTAATTACATAAACCCGACATTCAGGAACTGTAGAGCCACGTGGTCTGTGTGAAACTGAGTAAGGGAGGGAGCGCATCTTACATGTGAGAAGGGAAACAGCAGCCCGATGTAGTGCAGGCTCACCTGAACCTTCCTCCCTTCTTCCTTGAAATGGGTGGTAGCAACATTGCTTTCACATTCCAGAGAAGAAAAACGTGTTTACTGCTCAAAAACAAATAGCCAAGAAAACTGGGAGGCAGGCCTATATCCGTTACCCCCGCTGCCTGGCAGTGAGGGCTCTCCACCAGCCAGTCTGGTCCTCGGTGCAAGCAGGACTGGGGCAGGGCTCTCTCCAGCAGGAATTTCCAATTTGGCATTCGGTTCCAGCCAGTCTCTGAGTTTCGCAGCTTGGAGAGTATGATGCAAATTTCTTGTATTGTGTTTAGATTTTGATGGATTTGTTTTTTGTTTTGTTTGGTTTGGGTTTTTTAATTCTAGTTAATTTGACTGTCAAGGTTTTCAATGGCATCAACAGCAGTAATTTAACTTCTGCTACCTGTTGTGGGTGGCTTATGTAATGTTAAATTTTTACTTTCGTGCAAAGCATCCAACCTCCAAGATCATAAGCATTATATAAATTACTAAATTAAATAACTAAACAAGAGGCTTTTCAAGGAGTCAAAGGAAATTCAGAGCTCTGGTATAGCTCAGGAAAGAGGAGAATGATAGGAATAAAGTTATTAGGATATTATTTCTGTTCAAAGCAAATTTCATGCAAATACTATCTCCTTCTAGGAGTGTGCAGATGCCCCCACCACTCACAGCCCCTTGTTGCTAGGCTTCAAATATATGAGAAGAGAAAGACAACACCTGCTTTAAAAAGCTGTCACCACTCCAGGAGAGACGTTCTCACATCTGTTGTACACAGAGAAGTCAAATGATTTGCCCAGCATCAGGAATCGGTTCCTGAGCCAGGCGTTGACCCCTAGTTCTGTGTCATGGCTCACTCCTTGTTCTTCCATGTATTCTTCCTGCTTATGCATATCCTCTTCTTCTTCCTTTACAAGGAAGCGTATGAACTGAAGTCAAATCTGAGCCCTTTTTTTATTGCAGGACTGCAAGCACTTTTGAGTTTTTCTGAAGTTTTGAATTTTGAAACAAAAATCATGCAACTCTCCTTTTGACATCGCTGTCACATTAAAAGGATGCAGAATCAATGCAAGGTGTGCCAATTCCAACTCTGGTCTCTCTGAGAGCCTGTAAACTGACTGTAGGTGTTTTTAATACTGCTACAGCCTGCTGTCCAGTTCTGCTGGTCACACGAGGGTGTCCAACATATTTTAGCTGATTGCACTGCTCCTTAACAGACCTTTACATGCTAGAACACAGTAGGATTTGGAGTGAGACATGAAACTGTAAACAAATCCCACTGTTCCCAGATGGCATGGCTTAAGACTGTCATCTCCATCTTGTCAAATCTCATTTATTTGCTTTAGTTTAATGGTACAGCAAATACATAATTAATAATTTCACATTTATGGAAAAAAGAAGGAAAATTCGGGGTTTGGAAAAATTACACCACCCTGCATTAAACACATGAAAAATCCACTAGTAGCTATAATAGAGATAGGGTGAATTAACTCAGCAGAAATGAAGAGATATTTCATATCTCATACGTAGTGGAAACTTACCAATAAAAGGCAGCCAGGTATAAAACATGATGGATAGTCTTGATTGCAATCTTTATGGACCTCAGCTATTAACCATGCTGTATAACAGTGCAAATAACTTTCCTTCAAAATTTTAAATCAGTTTTGTGTCATTAGAGGAAATACTACATGATATTTTGAATTAGTCTTTAAAAGGACACTGCTCAGATATGCTCATATCTGGGATAATAGTAGAGCTCTGTGTGAGATGATATGCATTCAAGGAAAATAAGAGATAATGACCATGATCACTTCAATAAACCTGTGGTTAAACCACATACAGATATATGCCAGACTAAATGTAGCTTGACAATGAAATCAGCCATGGTGCACGGTGTGAAGAACATAGCTGTTAGAACAGCAGTAAAAAATTACTACCTTTAAAAAGGGCTGCCAGATAAGAGGAGAAAAAGTATGGGCACAGCATATCTGTCACATTAGTTCACCATTTATTAATACATCTTTGAATGGAGTGTTTGGAAACGTAACTGTAACTTGTAAGGGAGCTCAGCATAGAGGAGAAGTTATTCATTTCTTGCTCAGCTTGATTTAAGCAACGGCAGGGACAGTGCTGCTATCAGTGCTGCAAGCTGAAACACGAATATGCTGAAAGCCTGTGAAGTAATTCTTCCACTGTACGAGTTGATGAGAGAAGAAAGTCGGTTTCTCCCTAGAGTTTGCTTATGGTGTCAGGTATGGGGTTTCTGTCACCAGGTATACAAGAGGTGAGGATAACTTAGTTAACATCTTGTTTCAATCTGGCTTCCCAGAGTGAGACTTCTCAAGCATTTTGGAAGTGTAACCTTCTTTTGGCTCCTGCCTGCTCACCCCTTTTTGTTGGCAGCTGCTCATCTCCAAGGCAGGGTGGTGGGAATTGTCTGGAGTTACTGGCTGCCAGTACTGACGCCCGTTTGCTCACTCTGGTTAAGCTGAGCGGCTGCTGGCACTGGGAGTTAGTTAGCAGCTATCTAGCTAGTTGATACACTTGTAGCCCAGAAATAAAAATCTGTTCATGCTAAGAATGGAACTGCTACCAGCTTCAGAGGAAACCGAATTGCTACAGATATATCTCATCTAGCACTTTATGAGCTATTTCAGCCTTTATGCAGTTACTCATCCAGGGCAGTTCTGGAATTGAGGTGTAGCCATGAGGGATACAGGCCCAGGAGAGACTTCCTGGATCATTTGCTCTTATGGAAAGCTATTTTGACCCTTTCATGCACTTAAGGGGTTACATTCAGAAACAGAAGTAGTTCTTTTGCTGTCACTGGAAGGTTGCTCCAATACCTTTGGCATTAGAATACTATTTTTAATTTGCATCAATTTGTTCTTGTGCCTGTACTCCAAAATTATTTTGAAACTTGGTCTGGTTTTTTTTCTCTGATTTTTTTCCCTCTCTCTTCTCCCATATGTATTTATAAACAGCAATTACATGCCCTCTCTACCTTCATTTTGCTGACATATAAATTAAGTTTTCCTGTTGTGTTCTCATGTCTTTCCATATCCCTGGCCATACTTGCAGTGTTAGATCTGTGTGACTTTTTCTTGGAATTGATTGGCCAGAATTTGATATAGACTTCTATGGGAGATATCCTAGAGTAATCTTGATATTTTCCTATTTCCATTGGAAGCACCACATGTGTCATGCTCCGAGGTCGACCTGAAGTCGATTTTCACTATTTGTTGGTTGGTTACCCCAGGGAATCATATTTATTGGTGGTCACCTGGTACATCCAGGACTTTGTTATTTCCCATTTGGGAGTACAAAGGTACAGCAGAATGTCTTGCATGACCTTATACTTGGTCAGTATTTGTGCTACTCCTGCCTGTAACGTCAAGGTTTCCTGATGGTGACAATGTCTCCTGGTGTTACGAAGGTATACATACTGAAGCCAGTGATTTTCAATGTTTAAAATTAAGAAGCTCATCTATATGTATACTGTACAAGTAAGATTTATGGCAGTGTATGAGGAGTCATTTTGCACTAGGAGCTGCACAAAAGGGAAAAAACCCCCAAATAACTGGCAATCCACAAACGTCATTATTGCAAACTCTGCTTTCCCATCCTTTGGAATAGGAAGAATATTTGTCTGGGTAACAAAAAAAGTGGATTGTATTATTTGATTCAGAAGTATTGTGCCTCCTAACATGATATTTTTATTTACTTTTTTCAGTTAGAGTCTTGCTCTGTGTTTTGAGTCCTAAAGACAAATAAATTTTCATAAAATGATCATCTTAAAAATCGAGCCACAGTTGGCATATTTTTCTTTGACTGGATTACTTGCACCTTATTGTGTATTGTATGAAGGCTACATCTCATTTACATGCGCTTGTGACTTTTGCTCAAGAAAGTGAATGCTAAATCACTTCACTTCTGTCTGTGAAATCACAGTCACCAACACTCAAGAGGACACACTGGAGAAAATCTTGTGAAGGAACATGAAGATAATGAAGGGACTGGAGCATCACTCCTGTAATGAAAAGCTGAGAGCTGAGTTTAGCCTAGAGAAGGCCGAGGGGGGATCTCACCAACTTATAGATTTACGTGGAGGGTGGGTGCACAGAAGACACTTTTCAGTGCTGCCCAGTGACAGGACCAGAGGTAATGGGCACAAACTGAAACACAGGAGGTTTTCTCTGAACATCAGGAAGCACTTTTTCCACTGTGGGAGTGACCAAGCACTAGCACAGATTGCCCAGGGAGGCTGTAGAGTCTCCAACCCTAGAGATATTCAAAAGGTGTCTGGCCATGCTCCTGGGAAAAAGGTTGTAAGTGGCCCTGCTTGAGCAGGCAGGTTGGACCAGTTAACCTCCAGAGGTTCCTTCCAATCTCAACCGTTCTGTGACTCAGTGACACTGTGATTCCATGATACAATTTTTATGCAAAACCACCCTTTTCTTTGAAGGAAGAATAGTAAGCAATTTTGGGTTACATGAAACACATCATGGAAAAAATGACACCTACAACAGAAGAGAAATATTTGAAGGAAAGATATTAGAAGTAGTTGACCTTAAGTTACAGAACTTTTTTGCAGCAGTGTCTATTGATAGATTGCATCAAGTATTCCAGTCCAAATGTTTTTCCTCCTTGCTTATGCTAAGAAATACAGCATCTTCCCTTCCTCAGGAAAATTATTTTCAATTTAAAATCTATGTGAGATGTATATTGAATTTCCTCGTTTGTACAGTTGGATGGGTAGCAAGAAGTTGTGGAGGGAATGTTAGGCTAGAGAGGCAAAGTACTTGCTAAATGTTTCTTTGCTTTGTTTTCCTATTCTTGTAGCCACCGGTGAACTGTGATATTAGCTGTATATGAATAGGTAACTTTTGAAAACGGTTACAGATTATGGGAATATTACTTCATGTTTGTAAATTAGACTCATGAGGAGAATATGGGAAGGTCAAATTTGTATGTCCATAGCTCACTGATGGGAAAAGCACAATTGTCTGCTTAGTGCAGCTGTTGATACAGAAGATATATTCAGCGCAAGGGATTTGAGAATCTGAGTAGAGAGACAATGTAGATATTAATCTGAAACTCTCTATATTTTAAGTTGGCTAAACTACTCTACTAAAAAACTATGGCTAAAATTACCCTCAAGTAACAGAATAGTAGAAAAACTACACAACTCTGATAACAATAGTCACAAGTTTAAGTAAATCCAACAGAATTACTGCAAGCAAGCCATGAATAAGCTGTGGTTTGGGAACTGAACTGGAAAAGCTGAAGCCCAGTAACCAGTGAAAATTTGCTGCTGTGAAAATGTCTCCAACCAAGCATAAAATCAGCTCATCCTCCTCTAACATGATGGTAAAGATCCCTTCGCTTCCACTCTTACACCCCAGATACTGTCAAAGTCTTCTCCTAAAGAAATTTGTAGCACTTCAGTAGAGTGCAAGAATTACTGATTAATTGTGGTAAAATATACGTATTGCAATATTCACAGTTTTGATATATGTCCTTCATTTATAGAATCATAGAATGGTTTGGGTTGGAAGGGACCTTAAAGATTGTTTCAACCCCCCTGCCATGGGCAGGAACACCTCCCATGAGATTAAATTGCTCAAAGCCCCATCCAACGTGGCCTTGAACAACTCCAGGGACAGGGCACCCGCAGCTTCTCTGGGCAACCTGTTCCAGTGTCTCAACATCCTCCTACTAAAAAATTTCTTCCTAATATCTAATTTAAGTATCCCCTCTTTCAGTTTAAAACCGTTACCCCTGTCCTATCACTACACTCCCTGAAAATGAATCCCTCTCCATCTTTTCTGTAGGTCCC
>VXBO01012107.1:205984-360452 GCA_013400135.1 Rhinoptilus africanus | reverse complement strand
TTTAAATCAAACAACAGAAAGCATGTGTGGTGTCCAGTCTGCGTTTTAGTAAAATGTCTAGCAATGAACAGGAAGCAGTTGTGGCCTCATCTGGCAACATACAAAAGCCAGTTCTAAAAATGGTGTTTAAACCAGTGACATTTAATTGGTAGCTGCCAAAGAAGGACACACACAAACTTTGTTCAAGTATAACCTGATTTACATCATGAAGGAATCTGGAGATGTTTTGACATATTTACGTTATGTAATGGAAGTATTAAATAGGAAATGAGAAGTCAAATTTTTTCTTTAAAAACCCTATTTATGTTTACATACCCAGACAAAATTTAACACTACAGTAATGTCCTACTCCTCTTTTCCTTTCCATAGTTTTGTCCCATGTCTCTGTTGTTTACATTCCAGCTAATTTGAGTTAGCTCATGCTTGAAGTCAATTACCTCATTGTCCTTTTTTTCTGTAAAAGCAGCGGCATAATTGTAAATTACAGATTTATTAATGAAACATCCGAAGCTTCCAAGAGTCATTAGCGGGAAGGATGGAAACATGCATCCTACGCATGCTGCATGATGGCTTGCCATCTTGTGTATACTTAGGCAAAAATATCAGAAAATGTGGGCAGCATCATCTAAAGCATAAATCTGACATTCTGGAAGAATATGCAATAGATATAACAGCTTGCGGGGTTGGTTAGAGTGAGAGGGAGGTGGGTCTCCTTCTTTGTTATGTCCCTCCAGCTTTACTTGGAAGTAGGAATGAGTCTGAGTGTCTTTTACAGAAGTTTAAATAAACACTTTGCTAAATTATTCTGGCCCAAATACTCTTTTGAACTGGTGTCTTTGCTGAGGATAATCAGAGGGCACAGCACTTTAATGCTCTTCTGTTTCTAGTCTCATCCACTGGTCTCTTCACTTGTCTCCACCTAGGTGGAGGTTCGATAGGTACCCTATTAATGGCTTTGTGTTTGGGAAGGTCTTAGCTTTCCCTAGAGCAACCACTGTCCATCTTGTCCCACAATGGGGAAAAATGAAAAGGAACTGTTCATTTAGGGAATGGTTCAGGGTCTGATATGCTGAGTTTGAAATCAGCAAGGGTAAAGAGTAGTAGTAAAAGCTTACTTAATTTTCTTATTCAGCAGTATCTCACAAATATCTCCATAACTCATTGTTTGTATTATTATCACTGGATTTTAAGATGGGAATCTAAAGAACAAACTCATGTCCAGAGACAATTTCAGATCTCTTTGACTAATAGTTCCCAAACTGTGGGCAGGAGTTTGTTTGAAGGACCAGAGAAAGTGCAAGTGCATGAAACCTCCTTGCCCTTATGCTGTAGAAAGTAGGGAAATGAAGGGCTTACAGTTGCCCAAAAATCACGGCAAGAGATAAAATCGTTGAGGCAGTTGCATGGGCAAGGGAGAAAACCACTGTTGGAAGCAGAGAGAAAATATTTAGCATGCAAGATAGTGAGGTAGGAAAAAAATTAAGATGACGGTGGAGCTACCACTCACTTCTAGGGAACAGGCCTTAATCTGTGATCTTCTCCTCATTAGAAGAAATTAGGAGATTTCAGAATTAGACAAAATATACTCCTATTTTACAGCAAACAATTTAGTAAGAACTTTGATTCTAAGGACTTTTGCTGCAGTGCGTAGATTTTTACCTAGGTTAAAAAATTATACGATCGAACAAACAAAGACAGAAAGTGCAAATACGACAAGCCATGGATTATATTATGAAATCGTGCCCAAATACTGCCTATTGAAACATCTGCCTGCTTTGTATAAACATGTTTTCAGCTTCACCTTTCATCTGAAGTTTTCAGTGGTGAACACAATTGCAAGGTTATGGAACAGTTTCTAAAGCCGTTCCCTGCTTCATGGCATCTCTGTTCCTATGTTTTTGTTTGAAAATTTGTCACTCTTGGAGGTTGTCTGAGAGTAGAACTTTTAAAATTCAGTGGATATTTTTCAGCAATTGCTGTGGAGAGGTATTCTGGTGGGTTTTTTTGAAAGAGGGTGTGGGTGTTGAGGAAGAATCCTAACTTTACCCATAGCAACAGTAAAGGAGATATGAAGCTTGCAAATTTTTCTGGTTTTTACAGAGGACTCGAGTCTTTGTTCAGTCTGATTAAACAGTGCTATTACTGAAAGGTTTGAGAATCTCCTAAAAACATCAGCAGAGTGCAAATAGCCAGTTAGAGCATTACACGCACTTATTATAAAATTAATGTGGGATGAAATATGGCAGTTAGATTTCACAGCCTTCTTTCCATTTTGCCTGAAATAAACAGGGAAATGTCACTATTAGACCACTTTTATGGTAAAAATACTGTTTTCTAATGTCTGTTTGGAATTTCCCACATTCCAACTTGTGTCCATTTTCCTCGTCTTATCACCATGTACCTCCAAGAAAAGTGTCTCCATCTTCTTTAAACCCTGTGATCAGATAGTTGCAGATAGCAAATAAGGTCTTCTCCAGGCTGGACAGACCCAGTACTCCCGGCCTCTCCTTTTACACCACGTCCCCCAGCCCTGTTACCAACTTTGTGTACCCCCACTAAACTTGAACTCATATTTCAATATCTTTCTTGTACTGAGGATCTCAAAACTGGACTCAGTAGTCCAGATATGGTCTTACAAGAGTCAAATAGAGGGAAAGGATTTCTCTGGACATGCTGGATACATTCCGCCTAATAAAGCCCAGGATGCTGCTGACTTTCTTAGCCTCAAGGGCACAGTGCTCCTCCATGTTCAACCTGCTGTCTGCTGTGAACCCTGGATGCTTTTCTGCAGACCTGTGTCATAACAATCACCCACCAGTCTGCATCGTTGCATAAAAATATTCCATCCAAGGTGACAGACCTTGTGCTTGTTCTTGCTGAACCTCATCAGCTTTTTGTCAGCCCATTTCTTCAGCCTGTTCCTGCTATTCCAGTCCCTTTGAATATTGGTCCTGCCCACCAGGATATGGACTGCTCCTCCCAATATGGTGTGGTCTGCAAACCTGCTGAGAGTATGCTCCATCTCATCATCCAGATCATTAATGAAGACACTAAGTAGAGTGGTCCTGGTACTGAGCCCTGAGAGATGTCCTTAGTTACTGACCACCGGCCGGACTTTGCATCACTGGTCACAACTCTTTGAGCCTGACAAGACAGACAACTTTTCACCCCAGTGATCCAGCCCATCTCACCAATGATGACGTTTAGGAGACTACAGGATGCTGTGTGCAAGGCCTTATGAAAATCAAGGCATTCAACTTCCCTCACCCTCTCCTTGTCCACATCGTCAAGCACCTCATCATAAAAAGCAATGAAGTTGGACAGCCCTCATCTTTCCTTGGTAAATTCCTGCTGCTTCTCCCTAGTCACTTTCTTGTCCTCGTGTGTTTTGAAGTTTGCTCCACAGCTTTCCCAAGGACTGAGATCATGATGGCCAGCAACAAGTTCCCTGGATCCTTCTTATCTTTTCTGGGGTCGGTGAAACATCTGACTTTTTCCAGGCATTAGGAATCTTGCTCAACTGCCATAACCTTTCAAAGGTGACAGAAATTATCCCCTCAATTACATCAGCCAGCTCCTTTAGCAACCTTGGATGCTCCCTATCTGGTCGGATGGTCTTGTGCACATTCATTTGAGTGAAATGATTCCCAATTCTTCTTCCTGTGGGCACTGCTTCATACCCACAGACTGTGTTAGGAGGCTCAGAAATCTGTGAGGTCTAGGGACAAGTATTATATGTGACATATGAGCTACAAAATGCATCTTTTTCCCTATAGGGACCTCTAGGTCACTTAACCCACTGAGCACACTGTCTTTGGCCTTTCTTATACCAACGTACATACAGAAACTGCTGATTTTTACCTTCCTTGCTAGTTTTAACTCCAGCTGACCTTTGGCTTTGGCCTGACTGCATTCCTACTCATGCAGCTCATGCAGGCATGGCATGTGTAATCTTACCATTTTGCCATTTACCATTTATAGTTTTTACTGTTTAAATTATCAGTGCTGTCAAGCCACACTGAATCTCCAGAAATAGAAGAAAAAAGCCTGTTGAGATTCAGTTAATTCTGGGATAGTTAAATGGCAGCCCATTTAAAACTGTAAATTACTTTTATTGGTTTTAGCCTTGTCTCCTCCACCTCCAGGAACTATATCTATTCATCAGCCAAGTCGTAGAGCAGGCTTTTCTCTGTAGGACCAATGGCAAGGAGTAATGTACAGGTCCTAACTGGTGCTGTCAGAGTGCTTTAATTTACATGAGATGCCGTGAGAAGTGTGGCTTTACTGATTTGGCCCCTGAACCACCCAGGTAAAGCCTGAAGTGGGCCTGAGCATACAGAAGATGACCACCTTTAACAAATCCATCTCGTGGGCTGCAGTCCATAATCCAGTGTCCTTTGCAGTCTGGTCCTGAGTCAGTCAAACAAAGACGTTTTACACATTGTGGTGGCAGTCCTTCTTTGAAACAGCTCAGAAAAGTCTTAGAAAGGGAGAGGGATTGATGTGCTCTCTCTCAGAGGGAGTGAGCTGCTTGACAGAACAAGGAACTGGCTGGGAATAGCAGATGAAAGGATATTACGATGTGTCAGTAAGGCAAAGGAGACCCCAGGCAGCTCTGATTTAGGCTCAGCTGTTAATCAAAAATTCTGGGGGAAATCCAAGCCTCCAGAGCTTGAACAGAAATAGAAAAGGCTGTTTCATATTATACAAGCACATAAAGCTGTGCTAAAGGGGAAATCCAACCGGAAAAGGGCTTTTCTCCCTATCCAGCTCGTAGCTTATGCTGGAGCAGTAAGAGGCACAGAGTGATGGGCACTATTCTGGGAGTATCTTACAAATTAACCTACGGCATGAGTATAGAGGCAGAGGTACTCCATGAGTGTTCTGCTTGAAAGTCCCTTTACATGATAGTAACTTTTTAATGACTTTCCATCAGTCCTGCTCAGACTAATTGTCAATTAAGACCCCTCAATATATCCATAGGCCTCATCCAAAACCCATCAGAGATAATGTAAAGATTCCCTTTGACTTTAATGGGCTTTGAATCAAGCCTATAAAACAGCCTGACATCTGCAGTACATACTCAGGCCTTAATCACTCTTTTTCCCTAAGGCTCTGGAACACCATTCCAACATCTGGGAACCTTCCCTTTCCCGGTGTTTCCCATTTTATATATGCTTTTTAACAGATTAAAAAGCATAAGCTGCAGGCCAGTTGGATACTCACTATCTGGGTTAGTTTAGGTTCTGCTGCAAATCAGAATGTCAAATAATTCTTTCCAGGTATTATTCTCGTGCTGAGAAACTGGGATAGACTGTGTGGCAAGTGATAAGTTAGGTCTTTTATGGCTGAAGGGAGCAGTATTGGATGTTCCAGAGAACAGAGAAAGAAAGGGAGACATAATTATTATCTTTCAGAGGGTAACTGCAGTTTATCTGTCCAAGCAAATAAGGAAAAAAAAGGTCTGTTGCTGAGTCAATGCACCTGACACTAACAAAACAGCTGAGATAGCAGAAACACCGCATGTCATTTTGGGCTTTCGTCTTTTTCACTCTGCACTCCAGCAGCTCTGAGAATAGGAAACCACCACTTTTATCCACAAAAGCCCAACCACACATGCTCACAGCAGGAATTTTACAGGGTTTGTCTTTCAGGGAAGTGGCGAACGCTGCCTCCTTACAGCAGTGGTGAAAGGGAAAAGGAAGGAGTCTAAACCACTTGGATAAGCCTGGGCTGAATCTCATAGACTGAAAGTGACTGTTTAAACATAAAATATCCACTTGGAGAAAAAGATGGGAGGCTGAGGGTGTTGTCAGAAGCAGCAAGGAGCGGGGGGAAAGAGGGAAATGCAAAGAGAAAGAGAGTTTCCCCAGCACAAAAACTGGAGTGGTTAAGGCTGGAGGGGAAATGGAAGATAATTGCAAGGCATGTTTAAAGCTTATGGAGAGGAGAACACCTGTATAGTCCTTTCCTTTATGAATACTGTGGTCTCCATCCTGTGAACATTTTGGTGAAGTGAGACTGGCTTGTTTTTTTGATCCAATGGTCTTAAGAGGAAAATGGCTTACAGGTTGGAAAATGGGATTGCTATCATGAAATCATGACCAACCCCAAAATATTTGGTCCTTAAGTTTCCATTCATGGTCTCTAAGACAGCACTCAGGCCACAGTAAAAAAAGATCTGAAGTGTGGCTTACCACAAACACTCCTTGAAATCCCAACAAGCACTCTGGCACTTTCTCTAGCTCACTTTTCATGTCTCCAAGCCACTCATCTATCTGCTGATCATGTTAGGCATGAACAGCATCCAGAACTCTCTCCATCTGGATTCTTGCATATGATTTTTAGAAAGGCTCCAACACAGACTCTGTTTCTTTTCGTTGTTTTTGTTTCTGCTTTGTTATTTTTTCCATGTCCGGATTCAGAGCTTGGATGTTACTGTGGTTGCCTTTCTCACAATGACACTCTCATAATTAATCCCTACATTTCAGAAGCATCGGTGCCTGGTTTAGGATCCATCAAGATCTCAGGCTTAGAATATTTACATGCAAAATGGTGGCTGCAGTTAAGGAGGCATCATAGAAATCCCTGTCCTAAACTTCTCTGTATGCAGGGATTTGCACAGAGTGCCAAGCCAGAATCAAATGAGTTTAAGACTTAGATTTTCCCATGTTTTCTGTTACTGAAAGGTCATGATGTTTTTTAAAGGTCTCTACTGTTCCTGGGTTAATTTCTTCTTCTGCAGCAACCTGTAGGGAAGTCGTAATGCAGTGTTTATGACGACATCCCCTTCGTGCTGTGGAAAGAATTTTAATGTCGTGAATTCCACCTTATGACTGGAGAGATGAGATTGAACTGGAATCTCACAATCACCCAACCCCAAACTAGGTGGAATTTGAATCCCCAGATGAACTTACATTTTAGGAGCCAAAACTCTGTTTTCATCCCCCATTTTCCAGTCTTTGAAGAAGTTTAGATCTGGGATTCTCTGGCTCAAATGCCTGTCTAGTGGTGGCTTCAATGCCAGAACAAATGGGAAGGAGAAGGCAGGAAACATGGAGATAAATAGAACCCCTAAATGGAAAAAGTGGTAAGAAAATCTATGAAATAATAATAAGCAATGAAGAAGCTAGTTTTCTATCTGCCAATCTGTCCAAGCACCTCCCTCTGTGAAGATCACTAGTAAAGAATTGCCTTCTATGTAGACTGTCATTTTACCTACCTTCTTGGGTCATTCTTAGTGGCATAGCTCACCATACCATTTTTAGGCTCAAAAAGCCACCGTTTGAGTTAAGGATGGGCTGAAGCATCTCCCCTTTACAAATGAGAAAACCACAGTCTGTGGAAATTAAATAACAGTTCTAAGGTCACACTAGAAGACTGTTGCAGAGGAGGGACTCACTCTGCCCATCTCTCCGCACAGATGTCTGAATGATGATATCAACCTTTATTGCTAAATGCTTTTCATATGATAGGCCCAATGTTGGCCTCAAGAAGGACAGGTGATCGGGTTGCAGTTCTTCCATTTTAGGAGACGCTTGGTAACGTTCAGAATTCCTAGTAACATTCCTCATCCAGAATCTGGTGGTTTGGTGGTTTTTTTAGAAAAATGTACTTAGTAAGACCCAGCAGATCACTGAATACTGCACCTACAGTAACACTCTTCTGGATACTTCTCCACATCTCTTCTTGCAATCTTTGATTAAAGTCAAGTTCTTTACTTAATCATCACTGCGGAAAATGCGGAATGACTTATATTAGATTTTAACATTGTTGAAGAAAAGTTAGCTTGCCACGCACGGGGAAAGTAAACCTTGCCTCTCACCATTAGAAGTACCAAGCAGTCCTGAGAGCTAGTCGAGTCCATCATGGGGAATAACAGTGTACCACACTGAGAGAGAAAATATTTTTTCTGACTTGAGGTACTTAAAGGTTGGCTATTACACCTTGAGGACTGAAACTCTGTAGTCATAATAATTTGTTCCCTTTCTTTTTGGTTCTATGGTAGCTGCTTATCCTCAGTAATACACTGCGACTCTGAGGTCCCCAAGGAAGTGTGTTGTATTTAACAGCAAAAGGTTTCATTTCATATTCAATGGATGTCCTCTTGTCCCTGTATTCTGAGAACTGATCAATGTTATTTTTGCCCATTCAATTTTTGACTGTGTACATGTGTACCTACCCTATCTTTACAGACCTTCTCCTTAGACCAGGCTCTCTCACACTCCACCCAAAAACTGGTCCTGGATCCTTTGTCTCCCTGTTGCCTTCTGCTCAGAGGCATGGACGCACATACACTCTCACACACAGACAGACACAAAGGATAGATTCCCTGATAGCCAGTTCCTCGAGATGCCTTCTTCTGCTCCATTAGAGACACACACACACCTGGCTCTCAGGCCACTTCCACCCACTCAGTGCCTAGTCCAACTTGTGATACTCACTACCCATCGCATAGTGACATGCACACCCTGATTTACCGCGCTTGCCAGCATCACAGACACACAGGCCCCCTGACCTGGGCCCTCTGACCCATGCTGTCCTCTGAGGAGTTGCCACTTGGACCTTCTTACACACACGTGCACACAGGATAGACAACCGGTTACCCAGAAGCAGCGTATATTTGGAAGACAGGACAGACTGGGCTGATCAGGCAGAGGGTATGGCCAGACAAGTGTACTGACAAGAAACAGCTTACACATCATCAGCCCCTTTTGTCCCATTTTCTCCCTAGTTTCCACACTTCTTCCTTCCCAAACCGCCTTGATCTCTCCCTTTCCCAGCTCCCATTTCTTCCACTAAACATCTCAGAGTAAATTTTGTACAATGTCAAGGTGCGCTTCCCCTGCATCCTGCCAAGTGTCCCATACCGCCAGGCTGTGAGGCTGTCAGTCTGTGTGGCGACCCAGTGAGATGTTCTGGGGGATTCATTTTCATGGGTGCCACTGGTGGACCATGGGGATAATGTTCCCTTGTGGCAGCCCTGGGAGGGTCTCATTTCTCTGACTAGGTTTTTGGGGTGCAACCGCTTGTTGTTGTGCCTTTCTGCTCCTTCACGTGTGTGGAGATGAGCCTCTGATGGGCTGATGGCCCCTGGGATAGTAGCCATATCAAGATATTGGCTAGGTTCCCCTGACTGCCTTTGCATCTTTGTGCGCCTCTTTGCCAGTGGAGATGAGCTTTTACCACAGAAGCCAAAAACAGGAATAAAACATTTTCAGTGTTACCACTCACTCTAAAGGAGATAATGGCTCTAACGTGTGAAACTCTTCCAGGACTTTAGACCCTGCTCTGTGTCTCAAGGAGCTTTGTCTCTTTGACTGGTGTTACGGAGGCCATCATACTGTACATAGCTAAGCTGCTGATAACTGGTGCCAGGGGAAGACCATTACAGAGAGACACGGCACCACCTCTCCTCTGATGTTTCTCTCCAAAACCCAAATGATGGGTCCCCATCCCCAACGTTATCAGCAGTGTTATTCCATGTCTCTGAATTCATTAATCACAACATGGTATACAGCTGGGACAGGGCAAAGTGTACAGCGTTTGCACTTTACTTCTTTCCCGGGTGTATGTGCTGCTTCAAGGTTGAAGATATAGAAAGGTCAAAGATAGAACTAGTCCAAGTCCTTGCTCTAACAGCATTGCACATCTCTCTCCCAGTGAAAACATGTTTTGGTATACATTTCTGGTTTACTCCATCTAAGTATTTTGCATGGCTGGACTGGGTCACTGGGACCCTGTTCTTTACCTCAAATTTCACTCTCCCAATGTGCCGGCAATGTAGTGTAGTTTTCTAGTTCCTGGATACAAAAGATCATTAAAAGAGAGGTTAATTTTCCATCATGCTCACATTGCAATGACTTTCATGTTGCTTCAACTTTAAATTTTTCCTTTCCCTGTTCTGTTTTTCTAAAAGATGTAATTCATATAGGACTCAAGTGACCTTTTTTTTTTTTTTAATTAGGATTCTTTTTTCTGTAAAATATCACACACATTTCTAGTTTATTTAACTGTTTTCAGAAAAGTAGGTGATATATTCTGGTGTCCCTGGCATGTTATATAAGCTCCAGATCCGAGCACAAAGACTCCATTTTGCAAAAATAAATACATTCTCTTTCAACTCACGTCCGTAGTATATCCCAAACGTACGGTTCTGTGTTTACTGTGCGCTAATATGTAGCTGTGCAACCCATGTATGTATTAATAAAGCATTAATGCTCAACACACATAGTCGATGCATCAATTAACTTCGTTAGAGTTGGCCCCTCGAACGATTGTGAGTGCTTCCTTGTACAGAACGTTCCTTGCCTGCCTTTGGCAAGGGGAGACCAGCCAGAGGAACTTGCTGTTTATTTTTGAACCAATGTAAAAGTAGACCAGGAGCAGACACCTCCTGCTGCAGGCTAGACCTGACAAAGAGGTCATCTTTGTTGCACATGGCTAAGGAATCGCATCCCCTGCTGAAGATCAGGGGCTATTTTTAGAAACAGGGTAGAACTCTTCATTCTTGAAATTGTTTTAATTTCCATCTGAAGAGTCAGACTGCGTGGCTGGGGGGTGTGTGTGTGTGTGTGTGTGCAGAAAGCCCAGTAGGCTGCAGGGCCAGCGTGAGCCGCAAGTCTGTGTAAAAAGAAACCTGATGAAATTGCTTCTTGTGGTGCTGACAGAATTTTGTCCTGGCAGAACTGATGTGCTAATCACGATAGGCTGACAAAGAGCCATTGCCCAAGAGCAGCCCGTAATGATCATGTAAATTTTACTTAAGTATATATGATTACAAGAAATTGCCCAGAATTTTAACAGACATTGTGCTGCCCTGTTTATAGAACAGTATAGATTTACTGGCTCCATTTTTCTACTGTAAATGAAAGCCTTAGGGCTTGGGAGGGGGAGGTGGAGGAAAGGAAATGTTTTGGCTTCACAGTATGTAACTGCCTACAGAATAATTTTAATGTACATTAAAACCTCATTCAGGTCTGCCACAGATATAGTGAGTTTGAACAATCCATTGGGACACCTTCCTCATCTAACTCTTCCACTCTCTTAGTCCGCAGACTAAGGATGGCCCTATCTCTTCTAGAGACACAAGAACTCTGGTCCTGTTTTACGCAACAGGTAAACTGAGTTTTTCAGAGGTTTCTAAAACCACACGGGAAAATTATAAACTACTCTGACTCTTGCACAGTCCAGGCTGCAGTGTCTCACCTGGAAATTTCTGCTTCAAGTCCAGAGCTCCCACTGACTGATCCCATGTGCCGAGGTCTGGGTGGGATTTCAAGTTCTCAGATGAGACAATAATCCCAATGGATGATTTGTCACCCTGTTAAAAAGGCAAAGTCACAGCCTGGATTATGTCTAACTGCAGCTTTAGTCACTGAATTTTGTTTGCATCTTCTTCTGATAGATTAGAAAGCTATCTATTATCTGAAATTCTTTTCAGACTGTGATATTTCCAAATCAGTCTCATACTGTGGGACTCGTATTTGTAATCTCAGGTCATTCTCCTAGATCTTTCTAAGCACTTTCCAGTTATTCTACATTCTTTTGCCAGGGTAAGCAACAAACTGGATAGACGACTCCCCAAAAGCTCTCCCTGGTGCCAGATAGAGGGGTAATATTCCTTTTCTTTTTCTAATGGGTAGTCTCCTTCTTTTGTAATCAAAAATTATGTCTACAAAGACAGTCTCAGCACCTCACCAGAGCTCACAAATGGTCATTATCTAGAATCTTCATGTTTTTCAGAGCTATTAATTTGCAGTACTTGCTTTTTTCTTAAAGGCATGATCTCCTCTCTTCCTTTGTGTGTTTTAAAATGTACATGTTTAAAGTAAGCCCAATTTACCATATGATCTATGTTAATTTGTATCCAGGTTAATGTAATCTCTTTCTGATATCACTTGTAGTTCCAATAGATTTAACACACCTTTTTTAATTTTGGTGCCAATCTTTGAGATCTCAGATAAAGACATGGAGTAGCATTCAGTCAGGAGAAAGAGCCTATGGGATACCAGTAGAAACAGCACTGTCTGATCATCCTCTTTTTTACAAAATCTGCTGCAATTTGCTAACCTTTGACATATTTAACATGAGCTATATTGATGATCAATTTGCTAGCATTATTTATTAATTTTTCAGGTAAAAAGACATTTCACACAGGACTGTATCAAATGCTTTATAGAACGTTAAAAACATTATGTCTATACAACAATCTCTAACCATCAACTCTATAGTCTTGAAAAGAAAGGAAATAACCAGAAAACAAACATAAACCTTTTATGACAGCATATCTTTCATCTTGATGTTACAATATCTTCATTCCTTTTAGATAGTGTTGCATAGCAGATTCTCTGATTTTGCCCAAGACCAGTGTCAGGCTTATCTTGTACTTGCCCTGATTCCCCCAACTGAATTTTAACTCTTATCAGTGGTTGTTTCTTATCACACCTCTAGAATTTCTTTGTGTTCTAGTCTTTCTTAAAAATGAATGTTACTAGTGCTTCTGAGATCTCCTTGGACAATTGTTTTAATATTCTTAGGTGCAAATTTTCTGTTCCTGCAATTAAAAAAATACAGTCTGCTTTAATCACCACAGTTTAATGCTTGCTGTCTAAAGAAATACATACTATGTTTTCCTTGGAAAAGAGAACTACATGAGCCTGTTGCTTTCCTAATGAAGAAAAACCGGGTGCATAGTCTGTATTGTACACAGCTGCTTTTTCTTCACCAGGCTTGATAATTTACCAGCCCCGTTCAGCATTAGAATGTTTCAGTTTCATCTCCGAGTGACCTACAATGCTGTAGACCAAATAACTGGGTTTATTTACTCCGAATGACCCTGTAATAGAATAGGAAGTGCCTTCGTATAGTCATATGAGAGTGCTATGCTGAATTATCTGGAGGTAGATGGGATCTGGGAGACAGCCAGGACAGAAACAGCAGGCAGAAGAGATGAGCTGGGACTGAAGTGTGCTGCAAAGCAAATAGCAGTCGTGGTCAAAGTAACCTATGGAGAGGTTTTAGAGAAAGAATGGAAGGTCAGAGCCTGAGGTAGCTCTGGGTCGGCTGAGGTACCTCTGGCACAGCCTGGAGGGAGATGGTCCTCATCAGCAGGCCCAAATCACTTTATGACTTTAATTGGACATCTCAGCCATCACTTTCACCGGCACAAGATTGACCTAGTTAAAAATAAAATCCAGACAATCTATATGTCATCATCTACTATTTTAAGCAGGGTTCCTGTTTTGTCTTTGCCCAATGATGTGAGCTCAACTTTTGCACTGCCAGAAGGGAATCCTGAGGCTGAAGAATGTTTTGGGGCCAACAGCTTGACTGGTGAGTTCATCAGAGGCAGCATGGATAACCCAACGCCTCCCAGTGCTGCTCACATGCAAGAACCTGCAGGAGTCCAGCCGACCAGTTAAGAAAGGAAGTAAAAAAATGTAAGCAATGTTAAGAGTAGGCAGAAAGAGCTCTGTAGGAGAATAGATTTCTTGCAAAATAAGCACCCAGTAGCAAAGAACAGCGTGATTATTCTACAGCTACACACCTCTTGTGGAAGAAGTATGATTTTTTCAGTTCTTTCTAGAATTTAAATAGGAAGAATCACTTTCTTCCTCAGTGAATTTCTGCAGAAGTTTTCTCAAAGTTTAATTTAATATTAGATCCCTACAAAAGCACTCAGACTTTCAAAGAAGGAATGAGACTCCTAGTGTCACAGGATAGAAATTGTTTTCTGATGTTGCAACAATTAGGGCTTTTGCATTGCAGGTACTATCATCAGTTACGTTTGTCATTTGCTTAATGTTTGTAGACTTTCTTATTCCTTTGCTACATGTGCACATGCGTGCTGGTACATGAAACTCATAGCCTGGTTCTTCTGCACTATACATGTACCGATGTAATGCTGATCGTTTGATTGAAAGGCTTTCTAAGTTAGGGAGGAACGCTAACTCAAAGGAGAAGTAGATCTTCTAGTTTCCTGGTTTTATTTTAGTAAATCATTTAAAGGTAGCCCTCAGAAATATCCAGGTGCTGTTGTGCTAGTCATTAAACAGTATAACGGTGAAATATACCTTCTCTAATCACACAGCTGAAAAATTATTCTGGAGTGAAAAATTTCCTGAATGGATATCTTGAAAAAGATGGTGTTGGGTGAAAGCCAACCTGAGGATAAAAGAAATCATTGGAAAGTGAAAAGAAATAAGAGGCAACTGCTTCCTTTCGTTTGCCTAAAAGAACTCTTTTACATTAGGCAGCAGAAACAGTTGGACACTGATTTCCTGGCAAAGGGATGCAACACCTCATCTATTTTTGAGTTTTGTTGTTCTTTCTCTGTATTGACAAATGACAAACAGGAATCTCTGGAGAAGGAAAAGATCCTGCAACACAGTGTCTTTTCAAGGAAGATTCTGATTTTACTTGATGTTTACCAGTTTCCTTCATTAGCTGACTGAATTTTAACTGTATGTGGATTCAAGAGGTTATATTTATGTACAGGAAAATGTCTCCTGCATACTTCAAAGTTTTTGGAAGCTCCTTCATGGTCTTTTTTTTTTTTGCAAATCTTAGGCAATATATACAGATGAACATGTGATTGGAACGAATCAGAGCAAAGAAATAAGATGACTTAAATGTTTTACCTATGCCTTAGGAAAAGCCATGGAACTGGCACATAGGAGGTAATGTTTGGGGTTTCTCTCCTGTCAAAGTCATGTATCTACTGTAAGCTCCTCTACAATCAGTGAAGGGAGACAGAAGCTCCTAGAAAATGATTTATCACACTTATTTTAGAAACCTATCTCAGGAGGACTGAATCAGCATCTGGAAGGCTCCAATTCTCCCCTTTGATTAGAGAGATCACAGAGATAAAACCACTCATTTATGTATGCCCAATATGATTTTGTGCCAAAAGTGAGTTATTTGTAGCCATTAAACCTGTTTGTTCTCGGTTTTCTGCCTTTCCTTTTTATTACTTTGACATCAACTCCTCTTTTCCTTCCATTGGCCAAGGTCATTCACGGGCACACAAGACACTGACTGTTGTAGTTGGCTGCTTGTGTGTTGTTTTGGAAGATGCAACGATTATATTCCTAAAATAAAAGAGACAGGATTTATAAGCCAGAACACACAAGGGAAATCCACGTTCCTTGAAAGGCTTGGCTGCTGTCGAAGTTGCCTCTTGACATAGTTACATAAAAGATTTACTTTATTTTTCCACTTTCTGAGTCAGAAGAACTTTAGAGAAAATTCACAGTGGCCCTACTAAATGTATGGAGCTGGACTCCCCGTGTGACTTGAAGTACACACAGAAATTTCAATTCTAACATAAGACTTGTTTTGCAGGGAAAAAAAATAATAAATGGCTAAGGTACTAGCCAAAGATTCAGGAGATGTGGATTCATTTCCTTGCTCTGCCACAGACTTCCTATATGACTTTGGGAAAGTCATTTAATCTCTGCATATCAATTTCCTGTGGTAAAACTTTCTGGATGTCTGTGAAGATAAACACATTAAGATGGATGCTCTGAAATCAGAGCCCATATGTCTGCTGAAGAAAATTAGACAGTTCCTAATCAAATGCTATTTACATATACAGATACTTGATTTATAACAAACTTGTTTAAAAGGATGCCTCTCCCAAACTGCCGATGCCATGGCAAAGATTAAAATCTCATTTAAACAGTGCTCCCCACACACCAGTAGTTCCAGCTGCTATGGGTCACTAGCACAAAACAAACCGTAAAACAAACCCTCCCTCTCCTTCACCTTCTCCCCAGCAGAGAAGACCCACTTGTCTCACCTGTATCCTGTGAGCAATATCCCACCACCCTGAAAATCTTTCTTGAAAGATGGCAGTTGCAATAAATCCAGGAGACAGACAAATACTAACTGGTCCGAATCAAAAGAACTAAAGATTTCCCAAGCAAAATAGTCATTGCATAATACTGTACCACCACTTCCCTTTCTTCTGGGCCAATGAAGCTCACAGTCAGGAGCTTATGCTGATTTCAACAGCTTGGGGATGTAACAGAAAGATATTGTGTCTCATGTGGGCAAGTACAGGGCTGAATAGGATCTGATGAGCTCATTATGCTGAACAGAAACCCTTGGATACAGACAGAAATCTGGTCAGCTCTACTGAAATGTTCCTTTGGTTTTCACTCTCTTTCAATTCATACATGACGTGGACTCACTATTTTTGAACCGGTTTTGTGGCATTTGAATATTTCACATCAGTTACCTCTCTCTAACATAAAATGCAATATATTTTTGCAGAAGAGAAAAATACTGAGTATATCACTTACTCACTTACTCCAAATACTAATAAAGCGTTACCCTCTGCAGAATAAAATTGATTATAATGTTTGAAGGTGAAATCAACGGTTCTTTGCTGGCCTTTCAGATTACCTATTTGCAGCAGTAAATGGGAATCTAAATCAAACCTATGTTTTGCAAACCTAAAATACACTTCTTTGAAATTAACTCCCTCCATACGAAAAAAGATATGTCGCTTCCTCAGGTGATTGGTTTTACTGAAATGAGTTGGACCAGGGGTGCTGACGAACAGAGAGCCTAGCGTACAAATCCCTTCTGATATGGTCTCCTGCCTCAGATTGAAAACTCAAGTTTGTCAAGTGACCTGGATTACGTGACTGAAGCTTTCATACTTTTTATTTCAATTTTCAATTGAACTCGAACAGTGAGCTGCCTCTGTGTCTCTCTTTCTAGCATGAGATTGTTTTCCTTCTCAATAAAAGGTAGAGGTAGGGGATGACAAAGCGAAGACCCAGAATGATCTCAGTCCTTGTGGAAAAGCTACTCTGTGGCAACCTTTGAATATATCAAGAGAATCAGCATCTCTCAGGAAAATGTGTAGAACTGAAGGGTGTAGAATCGAAATGTGTAGAATTGAAGGGTGCACTCTCAAGGGTCTATCAACTGGTTAGCGGGTGGTGAGAGCAGGACAGGGTTGATGAAGTATCAGGGTCTGCCTACCTCCACCCAGAGCGCTCAGGGCCTGAGGGGGCAGCACGGTGGAAAGAACTGCTGCTGGTCTGAGGATACACTGGGGATGCAGCAGTACACCGCATTTCCGAGCCACTGATTTCCAAATCAGTTGTAATTTTGAACAACTCTTTGGACCAAACTGGACCACTCCATTTCCAACAGAACGTGAGTAAAACTACTTGTCCAGAAACCGGCAAATTGGCTTCTGTTGCCTGATCTGGCTTGGATTCTGTGTATAGTCTATGGCATGTTGTATATTCATTTTATGCCATTTTGTAAATGGGCTTTAGTTATGTTCTCCTACTTTAGAGAGATATAATAGGCTAAATCCCTAAAATTAGGAGTTTAGAGGAGTAACTAGATTAAACAATAATGAAGTTAACTAATATTGCTAAATACCAGGGAAAAAAGAATAAAGGCACCATAAACTATTAGTTATGACATGGTTTCCCAAGAGAGGTAATCAGGATTCTATTAACTGGGAGATTAACAGTTTGTCTCACCTAATTTAGAGGCTACAGAGTGGGAGAAAAGTCCTCAGCTGGCAAACAGAAAGACCTGAGACATTTTAGTGTCTCTTTATATGTCTAATATTGTTGACCTAATCCTGTAATTTATTAGGCATGGGAGAATTGATCTGGATACAAAAAGGATTGGCCTTCCCATAATTTCCAGTGAATCCAAAGCCTTTTCACAGAATTCTGGTTAACTGTTTCCCCTCTTATTTTAATTTCCCACGCCTCTTGACTTCCAGGCTATGCTTGTGACCGGAAGCCAAAATGCCATGAGAAAAAGCTCTTCCTGTGGTAATTTTAATACTGCCAAGCACAAGGCCTACAAACCACACGGGAAAGCTTGTTCACATACAATTCGCTGCCCAAAAATATCCCAAAAGTTTGGGATAAGAATCCAACCTTTAAACATTAACACAAACCAAACTTCTCAAATATTTCAGAGTCAGCCCTTTCAGTAGTTTTTATCCAGAAATAAAAAGCACTTCCATTAACCGTTTTAAATGTTTATTGGGGATGCCAAAGCCATGAATCAAATAATCTATTAAATCTGCTTACTGTAGTTCAGAACATTAAGTGTTTTAAGCAGGGTATTTTTATCTGTTTTGCACAGGGCTGTGGTAAACTAGTGAAGCTCCTTGATGCCAGTGAGATCCTGCAGATTTACACAGTATGAGGACTGTTCCTGAATAAACCCCATTCGGTCTCAGGCCAGATCTCATGTCCCTGAGTATTACCTATACAGTAATGTCACATCTTCCTTTCCAGAGAATCCAAGTTGCTTTTCAAGTTTGTCTGTTGTACTTTAGTACAAGAATGATTGTACTAAAGGTCGTCTGAGACAGTCTAGAAAGGTCTCCAACAGTCACCATATGGAGATGCCAAACTATAGCCAAGCCAAGATCATATTATACTGTACTCTTTCCAAATGCCCTCCCAGTCTGTGACTATTTCCAGCTTAAGATAGCTGCTGAGTCTAATGTACTTTGTCCAGTTAGTTACAAAGTTCTCCTCTGTAAGCTTGTCCAGTCTTTTTCTGAACGCATGAACTTTGAGTTCATTTGAACTCTTTGCATCAACAGCCCCCTTTGACAAGGAGTTCCACATGTCTATCACTCCCAGAATGAAGACTAGCACAGAAAGCAGTACTGACTCACCGTGGCAACTGGCTATGGTGAGTTGCTCAAGCCTGTTGACTATCCTTGGGGCTTCCTGTACATTTGCAGTTGTATTTAAAGAGATTAACATCTAGGAGACCAGCTAAACAACATTCACGTCAAAGAATGCACTTGTTTTAGATGCAGTTTCATTACCTTTAAATAGTCAGAATGCCAGCTTCTACCAGGGCGTCTGCAGTGTAGCAGAGGTTGAGCAAAGTTAAAAAAAACCCAAACAAAACACAGAAACAAACACCCCATTTTGTTTAAATAATCTGCTGATAGCTCGTCGGCAGTTCTGGTGTGCCAGGATTACATGGCTATCTGTTCTCAAGCTGACTAGTTGCAACTAGCTTACACCTATATCAGAAGCAATTCTGGTAGCACCTGCTCAGCAGTTCTGCTCTGAAAGAGCTGGTTTAAGCAAGTTTTCTTGGAATTTACCCCAAGACAGTGGATTAATCATCAGATGAACCCGAAGAACGGGATTAACTTCATTGTGTCCTAGTTCAAGTGCAAAGTCCCCTGCTTTCATCTTACTTCTCTAACAGCATCTCTGTGTTGAAAACAAAATGATAGAAAGTCCATAAGTTATTTCAGCTTTGAGTGTTCCTTGCTAGAGTGATGCTCTTCAGGAGAACTTCTTCCCCATTGACTTGCACAGGATGATGTCAGCTCCTGTCAGATTTTCTTCTTTAGAAGCCTAGGAAATGTACCCTCAACCTCAGGTATCCCTATTCCCTAACTCATTCTTTGGTTGCATAAATACCAAAGGTTTCTCTTTCACACAGACTTACCTGGGTTTCTGTAAAGATGATGTGCTTTGAGTTGCCACATTTGCACTGGTTTTTGGCAGCATGTGGCTGTTCCAAGGCACTGACTAATTTGGGAAAGCTGCTCAGAGTATTGCCGAGACACTCCCCTTCTGCTGGGGATGGCATATTCTTTCCCCTCTCTCCCCACTTTGCCTCTTCATGTTCTTTTACCAAAGGGATTCCAGCTTTAGAATCATGGAGTTCTTATTCCAGTTGTGGCTATAAGGATCCAGTTTTCATTTCCTAGTTGTCTGTGATCATACTTCTCATCCTACCCCAAAGTCACCTCTTGGGAATGAGCAGAACATTGACTCCCACTCTATTCCTTAATCAATGCATTTTTTTTCTAGTTCAAAGTTCTCAAGATTTTTACCATCATTTAAAAGTCACATATCTCGTTCCTTAGTAATATTGCTGGACTCTTAATTTCCAGTCTGCTGTGAGCCTTCCACAGGGAAAACAGGTGACATTTGATATCTACAATACTTCTAAATTCTTTCACCCTCCTCTTTCCCTTCTCTCCACCACCACCTTGTGTCAGGTTTTGGTGTGTATGTGTGTAGCAGTAGTGAAGAATTGCTGCTATAGGAAGAATAAGAAAGCATGTAAAAACTAATTGATGCATTATATTACTGAAATCGGTGGGTTTTCATGAAGAGTCTACCCAATTGCAGTCAAGGTGAATGCAACATCTGAAAGCGTATAGCAAAGAACATCTTATCCAGGTAAAAGCAAGCTGTGATGCAGCCAAGTCAGGGCAAGTACATCTAAAAGCACATAGCCATAGACTAGGGAGTGTGTCTGTAGATAGGAAGAGTGAGCTACCATCGGCCAAAGGCAGCAACAACAAAAATTTTGCTTTTCCAAAGAGCGTACTCTCAAGATTTCGTATTCACAGCTGGAAAATGAAAGAAACAAAAAATATTTGACATAATGAAAGAATAAGAGGCCTGGATTGGCTTTTGTCACTTCAGTAGTTACTGGAAAAGCAGGCAACATTCCTAGGAGACTGTGACAGTGAGGAGCCTCTTCAGACAGGCTCTCTGCGTTCTTGAATGAGAGGAGCAACCTAGTTAGGTATTAGAGCTTTATCTGTGGGTGAGATTAGAAAGGGAGGCAAATCCCAACTTGCTAATATTCATGATCTCTGTGTGCCTTTAAAACATCTGACACCACCATGCCTTGTAGGCTGACAACACATGCCTCCAAGCGCCATGCTGGAGTGGTGGTTGAGGAGTGAATAAGGAGGGGAAGGGAGCCACCTGCTGAATGGCTAACCCTACTCCTTGCCTTATCTTGACTCATTTGGTTCCTGAAGGTCAAGTACTAGCCTAGCCCAACTACCCTGCAGAGCTCTTAAAAAGGTGCCTGTGTCACACCGAAGGCTTGAAACAGAAGGAAAACCACAATTTGTAACAGGTACACCGCATAGAGAGCAGGGAAGGGGGACTGGCCAGCAGCAGATCAGAGATCTGTCGCATTTGTTCAAATGGAGTGAGCAAAGTTTCCTGTCTGCCTCTGGTCTTTCCACAGTGATCATTGCTAGCAGTCTGGGAGTACTGGTCAAGTTGGAGTTAATTTCTGGTTGCAACACCTTTCACAATAATGAAGACTTGTGTTCCTGTTTGAGAATGGGATCTGAGGGTCTGGAGACCCGGTCTGAAGAGCAAGCTACTGCCTCACTTTTCCAACACCTCCATATCAACTATCAGCGTCTTTCAGGGAATGAGGACTCAGTAAGTAACCACTATGCCAAAAATTAAACCTAAGCCTGCCTGGCCCAGCTCCTCATTACTATATTTTTTTATTATTTTTTTTTTTAACTTCTTGGACTCACAGTCAACAGGAGCTCAGGAGCGAAGTACAAGGTAGAAGGGTTAATTGCTGCAGCAATGACAGATCCTTCCTGCTTTTTGTTTTGTTTGGGTTTAGATTTTTTTTGAACACTGCTCAGGGCTTTCTTTTTTAATCTACTGTCTAAAATGTCTAGTGCTGAAAGATGTATTTATCCATAATGATGAACACATGGCTTATGCTGCCTAGGTATTATATATTCATGCGTTTCACAGGGACACATTGTTTTAGGTAAGTGATGCAGCTTTCCTTCCCCCCGCCCCGCCCCATCCCACGTTTGGGAGAGTTTCCTGAATCAAATACCCATGTCCCAAGGGTTTCTGCTCATGGCCACATGCACTAAAAGGTGGCCACACACCTGAAAGCATTTCTGGCTATAAGCCCTCTAACTGGATCATTGTGAGTGCTCCATTTGAAGTTACGTGTTTTATTAATATTTAATGATAGTGAGCCACCTTCTGTGACAACGTTCATTCTGAGCACGTGCCAGTTTTTTCCTGCTCTGCTCACAGACCGCTTCTCAGTGTTGCAAAAGGAGTCAGCCAGCATCACGACTTATTTCTTTGTAGATTATTCTGGATTGATACCTAAAGAGAGGGGCAACTCAGATTGGCAGGTTAATTAAACTGATCAGGTGATTTCTTATTTGCTGTACTGTAAATGCAAAAGTGGTACAGTCAGGCGCTTGAAAGCGAGACTTCGGTTTGACCAGCTCAGTAGCTTGTATGCTTCTTGCAGAACCCATCAAGAATTTTAATGGATCATCCTCTTGAAAGTAATTGCACCCTTTAAAATACTCCACTTTCTGTTAAGGTCTTATCAACCAAAGTGTGGATTTTTTGTGGTGACAAGTGAAGGAAAACTACAGTGATTTGTAAATGGCAATGTGCATTCTAGCCCAGAGTAACACGAAGCCCCTTCACCCAACTAAGAAGAAAAAACCTGTGCTTCAAGGAAATTAATAGCCTTGGTAAATTCAAAATGCACAGAACGGTTAAAAGCAGAAGGGAGCTTTACTCTTCTATGTTGTCAGGTCTGTTTTGAGAAGGTGTTAAGAGGGTATCATTCTAAATTACTTGGCAGCTGTCAAAAGTATTCTTGAATAATTTGGACTGGCGTCTAAAAGGGAGTGTTTCATTCTGTGTAGGTAAGCGTGGAAAAATAAATGAAAAGCTTAACAGTGATACCGCAGAGCATATCTCCAAGCCCACATCAGAGGAGAGAAAGAACTGCTAAGGTGGGAAAAAAATCCACTATGGATGTTGCTGACTGTGATTTTTGTCATGTGTTTGAATGGCTTAGAACTGTAGAACAAGGCTGCAGTTGTCAGAGTATGAGGTCCTGCTGCTTCAGAGGTGTCAAATTATTACTCCTCAGCTGGAAGAAACAGAACCGTAGTGCCAGAAGCCTGTAGACTTTGGCCCGTGTCTTATCCACTGCTGGCACGTGTTCTTTGTTGTTCTAAAAACTAAAACAAAAATAAAATAAAATAAAAGTTTTTATTCTGATTTAGAGACAGGAGATTTTTGTGGATGTTTCTAATATCAAAGGAGTGAAAAGAGAATGGGATCACACAAGTCATGAGACTAGCCATGAGGTAAGGAACTTGTCATGACTAGGCTGCCTGGTTTAAATCTGGTTCAGGGGAGACTAACTAAAAGTTGCTTCCATCTGATGAATGGGGCTGGCCTAACATCTTTGAAATGTCTCCATTCACGTCATCGGGAAAGGTATTGAAACAAGAGATGACTTGCGCAAGTGTTATCCCTCTTTGTCAGTTCTGTAAGTAAGAGAAAGACTTGGCTGTCCAGTTCAGCAAGATGTATATTCAAATTGAAAGACCTTTTCTGAACTCAGCAACGGAATTGTCACTGTTTTATGATGAAAGGAAGATTTCTGCATTGAATATTGTCATTCATGAGTCATCCCTTGAGGTCATCTAGCTACATAGCAATAGCGTCGTTAATGACATCTATGTAAATCGCTTCCATTCATCCTCAAAAACCCATAGGCAGGTGAACCTCTGTTGAAATGACTACAGGTACTGCTAAAGCACTTCTCACCACAAGGTCTGTGCAATTTAGCTCACCGCCTAGCCTGGCCTTAAATTAATAAGAGGCCAGATAAACAAGGTTTTGTGCACCCAACCCATTCAGTATCATTAAAAGAAGTTTTTATGAACTTTCCGTTTTGTGGTGGGTTGACCCTGGCTGGCAGGTAAGCCCCCATCCAGTCGCTCTCCCACTCCTCCACAGGAGGATGAGGGAGAGAATCAGAAGGGCAAAAGTGAAAAAAACCTCAACCTTGTGGGTTGAGAGAAAAGCAGTTTAGTAAGTGAAAGGGGGAAAAAAGTGGAAAAGGAAACAAGTGGTGCAAAAGCAGTCACTTACTACCAACAGAAGGGTGCCCAGCCAGTCTTGGAGCAGCGGCTACTTTGGGAAAACTTTCCCCCAGTTTTATTGTTGAGCTTAATGTCATATAGTATGGATTATTCCTTCGGTCAATTTGGGTCACCTGTTCTGGCCGTGTCCTCTCCTAGGCTCTTGCCCACCCCCCAGCCTCCTCACTGGGGATGGAGTGTGAGAAAGAGAGATGCTGTGCAAGGGCTGTTCAGCAGCAGTGAAAACACTGGTGTGTTATCAACAGTGTTTTGGTCACCAATCTAAAACACAGCACCATATAGGCTGCTAGCAAGAAAATTAACTCCATCCCAACGAAAGGCAGGATGCATTTCTTAAAATATGTCAAGAGATCACTCAAGAGCACCTTAATTGAGTGTCAAATTTAGGGTATTGCTCACTCTCACTGGGCTTTCAACAAGAAGATCCTTCCAAAGGAGGGCTTTGTCTGTGAGCTCTGCAATTTGGCTTCTTACTTCAGCCTGGAAATTCAGAGATATGACAGTGTTATGGAGTCTGACTTCCAGGCTGAGGTTCAGGCCTATACCTTTTTTAACCAAACTGTTGCACTCGTTCTCATCTACACTGAATAAAACAAACTGAATTTAACCAAATCCAAGGGACAGTAGGCAGCAGTCTCTCTCTGTAATCTCTGCCACTCAGGCCTTTACAGCACATGTCCCATTTTGAAAAGTTGCTTTGTCACACAAGCTGCTGTAAGGGCAGGGAATTCTCCACTGAAATGCATCGGTTTTACTGTAGGCAGGGCAAATTAATTTAAAATTCCTTTGACTTAGGTATGCTAGAGTCACGAAGCTAATATAATTTTATTATAGTGAAATTTTTGAGGCTTATGTCTAAGTTTTACTCAGCGTGCCCTTTTCCAGCTCTTACAGTACTAGAATTGTTGAAGAGGGGCAATATTGCAGGAGTGAAGGTCAGGAGATTGTTACTGTTTGACCTCATCTGAGCCAAAGTCCTACTCAGACAGTTTTGCCATCCTACCCTTGTCTTTGAAAATTGTGCAGTGAACAGGAATTTCTCTCCATTTATTCCATCTCTTACATCCAGCTTCCATTCTTAATGCGATTTGTACTTGAAAACAGGTGTTTAGGTCATAGTTCCAACTTCCAAATTCAGGCTCCCTCTTTCTGACAGCTATGAATTCATTCTTTCTCACTCAGGAAATTCTTTGCTGCTTCCATTCATCTGTCCCTGTCTGAAAACTGGCCAGAGGGACCCCGATTGTTCTCATTGTTGGCATTCCACAGCTAGAAGAACAGACAAGTCCATTTGTAATGAAAGGGAGATTTTTCACATCCTGCCCTTCTCTTACCCGCTGCCTGTGCCAGCACCATTTCATGCTCAGAATAAGCCATAAATCCAGAGGGAAAGCCTTTTTTACATGATAACCAACTGTGTTTTGTATTTTCTCGGAAAAACTTTATTATTTCAAAAAGGCAGTGTTTCACTTGAAGTTGCACAGAGCATGGCTTCTACAGCTCCAAGTGATCGACTTACGGCTACTAAAGCGACATTAATAAATAAAAACACAGACAGGGTAAGGCTTATTAAAATTACATCTTTCACTGTCTAAACATGAGTTTAATATGACTCAATGGTGTTTTCACAGCTTGGTTCATAGCTTGACCATGGTGGTGGTCTGTTAAGGAAAGATATAAATAATTAACATGTCCCTCTAGGTTGCAAAAAGAACGTCTGCTTTGTGTCACGCTGTGGCTCTCCGGCCAAGGAAAGAGACACATTAGAGTGTGTTCTATGAGCAGGAACATCTCGATATACAGCCCTGAATGTCTGCAGGGCTGACTCTTTTGTCTATAAAAATATGATTAGTTTAGAAAAACTCGAAAGAAATTATTCATTGTGTTCACAGCCAAATTATTATTTTTTTAAATACACACAACTAAAAAATCAGCTCTGAAACAAAACACTTCTGAAGTCATTATTCACATTTGTACAATTCTGACTTGAACCACGCATCTTGCTGCCAGACTGAGTTGGCTAGTAGTTCTGTGAAGGATTGGGTCATTTTAAAAATTATTCTGTTTCTCAAGAGCAATTATACCAAAAATGGGAGCAGAGCAGGTTGAGGAGGATGGTTCCAGGAATAACCCACATGTTTCCAAGTGTATAAGTAAAATTTTGAGGCTGCATGCCGATGGTTGTAGAATGAGAGTTGGTTTCCTAGGAGATCATGTAAGATATCCCAAACTGTACACTTAAAGGGTTGACTTCAGTTCTCTAAACATCCACTTCAAAATAAACGGTTGCTTGGAAGAAATAGGTGCCAATCCCACCAGGGCTGTCTCAATATTTCATCTTTTAAAGAGTGAGAGAGAAAGTGAGAGAACAGAAGTGACCCATTCATTTGGCCACATGGTCTGAATAATTTTTTTTATGGAAGTACAGAGAGCAAATATCGAATAATAATCTATACAAGGATTAAAAATCTTGGTACAGCAATGATTTTGTCAGAGTGTCTGTCAAAAATATTACGGGCTAATAGAGATAATCTGTCATGTCTTTGTTTGCTTGTTTGTTGCCACCCCACCCTAGAAGTTGTTTCATTTCAATAAAGAAGTAATTATTGCATAGTTGCTAGCTGGAATAAGGAAACTTTTTGTTTGGAAATTTTATACCCCCTGTAACAAGGCTATCATTCCTATATGTGAGTACCCAAACAACCTCATGCAAACATGGTTTGTGATATGTAATACTTGATATCTGCTGGGAGTGAGGCAGAATGCTCTGTATTGCTCTGTAGCAAAGCAAACGCAGTACTGAGAACTACTTAAAGCATGGCACGGATGGTATCTAGAGGACATGTGTGCTATATTTGCAGCCCAGAAAGCCAATGACATCCTGGGCTGCATCAAAAGAAGTATCTCTAGCAGGTTGAGGAAGGTGATTCTACCCCTCTACTCTGTTCTGGTTGAGACCCCACCTGGAGTACTGTGTCCAGCTCTGTCCTCAGCACAAGGACATGGACCTGTTGGAGCGGGTCCAGAGGAGGGCCATGAAGATGATCCGAGGGCTGGAACACCACTCTTATGAAGACAAGCTGAGAGAGTTGGGGTTCAGCCTGGAGAAGAGAAGGCTCCAGCGAGACCTTATAGTGGCCTTCCAGTACATAAAGGGGGCTACAGGACAGACGGGGAGGGACTCTGTATCAGGGAGTGTAGTGATAGGACATGGGGTAATGGCCTCAAACTGAAAGAGGGGAGATTTCGATTGGATATCAGGAAGAAATTCTTCACTGTGAGGGTGGTGAGCCCCTGGCCCAGGTTGCCCAGAGAAGGTGTGGATGCCCCATCCCTGGAAGTGTTCAAGGCCAGGCTGGATGGGGCTTGGAGCAGCCTGGTCTGGTGGGAGGTGTCTCTGCCCAGGGCAGGGGGTTGGAACTAGATGATCTTTAAGGTCCCTTCCAACCTGAACCATTCTATGATTCTATGATTCTATATCATTCTTTTGCTGGAGAGGATGTTATTCTTCATGAAGAAACACAGGCAGGGGGTTATTAGCAGAGAAATAACCCCTGAACTNTTAAGAAAAGGGTAGATGTGGTACTGAGGGACATGGTTTAGAAGGGGTTTTTGTCAGGGCAGGTTAATGGTTGGACTTGATGATCTTAAAGGTCCCTTCCAACCTCACCCATTCTATGATTCTGTGATTCTATAAATATGGAGACCCATTTTTTTTAAGTCCTATGCATTGTCAACTATTTCACTCATACAGCTGATAACCTATATGTACAAGAAAAAGCTAGAAAAGTGTGCTTGATCTACTGTTCATATCACGGTCCATTTGGTGAGGCACAGTATCGCTTGCCTGACTCTAAACTATTGGGACGAAGGGCAGTTCTTCTAAATTACAAATATGTCTCATTTTCAGTAAACAACTGTTTTTTTCTTCTCAGAATTGTGAAATGTGAACATCCATGATCCAATCTAGCCCATCCCTGCTTTGGAGCACAAAACAGATATCTTCATGTCTGTCTTGGCCTGGTGTCAGGCTAAATAAAACGATAATGCCTTTAACACAAAATCCATGCAAATAGTCAGAGTTAATTTCTTTTTTTTTGTTACCGTATCCCGTTTACAATGTGAATGGGCAAGAGGTATTATAAATCCTAGACACTCATCTTAGGTTGAACAGAACATGGAAGGAGCAGGGTTCATGTGTCATTGTGGCTTGACCATACCTTCTTACATGTTCAAAGCCATACAAAGCACACAATAAAAAAGCATCTGTGTTTATCAGAGTAGCTACTTAAATTAGCCAGCATCAGTTTATCAGAGTAGCTACTTAAATTAGCCAGCATCAGTCCACAATGAAACCTGAATGAATGGACTATGACTTGATTGAAACAAAACTGATTATTTATTTAATAGCTGGATTGATAGTCCTTGATGTGTTATCACTCTTTTTCCCCAAAAAAGGCTTTCAGAGAGTTCTGGGTCTTGAAGTTTCTTAGCAATACATGGAGAAGTACCAGAAACACATAGAGGACAAACTGCCTTCTTTGGAAAGAAGCTGGTTCTGTAACCACGATCTGCCAGACTACCAGGATAACCAAGAGAGCCCATAGTTCATATCAGATGTCCAGCCCGAAACACAGCTCTAGTTCTTAAAAGACCAGTCACCTGTCCCTCAGTCCACTGGTAGTAGAGCTCCCCAAGCAAAAACCTTCATGGTTGGAAAAAGAAGAACTGCTACATGCAGTATTCCAGATGTGGCCTGACAAGCGCTGAGTAGAGCAGGAAAACGACTTCTTTATTTCTGCTGGTGATGCCCTTGTTGATGCTGATTGTGTCAACCCAGTATCCTGTGGACTTTCTTTGCCACAGCAGCATACTTTTGACTCATATTGAACTTGTTGTCCACCAGAACTCCAAGGTCCCCTTCCACAGAGCTGCTCCCCATCCAGGTAGATCCCAGTCTGTGCTACAGAATTATATTTTCCCAGGTACAAGACCATACACTTGTCGTTGAACTTCATAAGGTTCTTGTTAGTCTACTCTTCCAGTCTATCCAGGTCTTCCTGCAGGGTGGCTCTCCTTTCCAAAGTGTCCACTTCCCCACTAAATTTGGTGTCATCAGCAAACTTTGTCAGAGTACACTTGATCCCATCATCCAGATCAGTTATGAAGACATTAAGCAGTGTTGGGCTCAGAATTAATTCCTGGGGAATCCCACTTGTGACAGTTTGCCAGTTTGAAAAGGAGCTATTTACCACCACCCTCTGGGTTGCAGCCTGTCAGCCGGTTCCCCCCCGCCCCCTGCTGCACAGACCACTTGTCTAGATGGTAATGCATCAGTTTCTCTAGGAGGAGGCTGTGGGGAATTGTGTCAAAAGCCTTGGAGAAATCCAGGTAGACATTGTCCATTGCTTGCCTCTCATCAACCAAGCAGGTTACTTGGTTGTAGAAGGTGGTAAGATTTGCCAAGCACAATTTCCCCTTGGTGAATCTGCACTGGCTTTTCCCAATCATGTGCTTCATTTGATTTGTGAGATTCCCCAGGAAGATTCATTCCATAACACAAGAATTGAAGTAAGAGCAATGTGCCTACCATTTCCTGGATTTTCCTTTAAACCCTTGTTGTAGATGGCTTTCTTCCAGTCTTCTGGAATCAGTGGGTAACAGATAGCCAGAAAGCCTTCCTCTCCGTCCAGATTATAAGGTCTACCATTCACATATATTTAGTCAAATGATCCAGTTACCTCTACTGTTCCTCTAGGCACATTTTGAAGAGAAACTGGGAGCCCAATGGATTTCCCTTTCATACTCTATACACCCACTTGCTTCAGCATGCACTAATTAAAGACACATGCATGCTTTCTTTCTTTCCTTCTTTCTCATAATTAGCTAGCTCTAGGCATTGATCAAGAGGTGCAGAGTCCCTTCAGGCGTCTGTGGCATTTTAGCAGCATAAGTTCCAGGCTGCAGAAAGATGTGGTGTCCCATCACAACATAATTTAATTCTGTATGACAACATACAGACACTCTTTCTTATTCTCAGTATG
Organism: Rhinoptilus africanus; assembly: GCA_013400135.1. Lineage (NCBI taxonomy): Eukaryota > Metazoa > Chordata > Aves > Charadriiformes > Glareolidae > Rhinoptilus > Rhinoptilus africanus. The sequence goes on along the minus strand of VXBO01012107.1, from coordinate 330,659 downwards.
GCCAAATCTAAATGTCTGAAAAATCAGAAATCCAGCCTCACATAATCATAAGATAGAGTTATGGAACATGAGATTAAAAAAAATGTTTTACCATTCTTTTATTTGTCTTTTGGCTCTTTGACCTTTAGTATTAATACCTTCAAATGACAGGGAAGGGGAGCAGGGGTTTGAATACAATAATCGCCGAAAAATCTCCCATGGCTGCAGGAGCTAAAGTGCATCATAAAATCAGGCACCACAGTATGTTCATCAGGTTCAGCCACAAGTCAAAAATATGAGCTCTAAGGACCTGTTTATGCATGCCTATCACACAAAATTAACATGCGTAAAACCTAGCTACACAATCACTTCCTTTCCATTCTTAAAATGTGTTTTAATGCTCAGTCAACACATTATATTGAGAAAACATGTAGAACCTGGACTCATACAATTTACTGGGCTCAGGTTTATACTGCTATGGATATCTGTGCCTCAGTTTGAAGAGCCAGCACGTGGTATCAGCCATTTGCAGTCAGCAGCACTTTTTCAGAAGACAGCAGAGCATAGAAATAATTTTTCTTGGCCAGTGTAAGTAACACAAGGCAGTATATTATTGCATCCCTCCCTGTTTGTACAGTATGTTACACAATGGCATTACCACTGCTTATACTATTACTACCACCAATAAACACATTAAAAACCCCTACCACTTGAACTACTACTACTACTAATTATATTATATTGTGAACTGCATCACGTAGCTGTCCAATTCCAGCCTTTTTAACATTCGTTTTGGTACTTTAGGTTTATTTTATGTTGCAATTTTTTTGTTTGTTTGTTTAAAGAAACTGAAATTTTGCCTAGTGATTTGTTGGACTCCAGAGTTAAACTGTAAATTTTCAGCTAACTTGGTCTTTCAATCTTTCCTGATTTATTTCACTATCCTGTCAAATGGAGGGAATGGAGAAGTGATGGAAACCACAAACTGAATCCATGAGATTCCAAGTAAAAAACAGCAGTGCTCCAGCCTGTTAAGCATCCTGATTGGTAGCAGAAGTATTAGAGACTTGTCATATATGAGGAACGGATCTGTGAATTTTATAATGAAGTGCATGAAATATGCTTTCTGTTTTGTAGTTTGCTTCTTTGTCAATCACCCTTCTGTGAAAACTGCTAAAGAACAAAGCAAACATAAACAGTTGTAGTGTTTGCATTTAATGTTACATTTACTCCTGCCTCCTTTTTTTAAGAATGTCAGGTATTTCCTTACTTTTCCTATCTTTTCTTCCTTATTTGCAAGATATCTTATATGAAGCTACATGAGTCAGAGGGAGAAAAATAAATAGGTTGACAGTAAATCTTATAATGCTGTTCACAATCAGAATGTTTACATATGTAAATCAGGACCATGACTAGAAAATGACCTAGCATTGAACTCATTCTTAAATTATTTACCCCACAGAAATGAAATGTATCTGTTTCCTTGAGGCTTCTTCTCATTAAATGGCCAGTAAACATTTAATGCAAAGTGAATGCTAACTCACTCAACAAACAGAGTAGTGATTTATAGCAATGAGTAAGAATATTAAGCATCTGTAAAAGTGGTGGGATTTAAATCATCAAGAATCTAGAGACTATGATGGAAATAAGAATTATATCTAAATAAAGTACTTCAGTTTATATTTAGCAAATGAGGAGAGGATAAAGTAGTACGTGATAATTCTCTACAGTACATACTACATAAATAAAACTTACAGATTTCAAAAATAAAGTTGAACTCTTTGTAATCTAAACCCTGTAGAAAACTTTGAAAAATTCAGGTGGAATATATCAGGGAAATGTAAACTACGATAGAAACTAAGAGTCTGTTTAATGCTAACTTTCATATCCATATTGACTGCAAATTCATGCTTGCCATCATTTTTGTTAGGAAGATCCATCAAAGCTGTATTGAGACTATGGCTACAGTCTTTTTTAATGCAGGCAATTGCACTGTAATGCAATGAAGATATTTCTTTGACCTTGCTCAGTTTTTGTATTGAAACTCACACTATAATTATTGTATAGCCTTCATTGTAGTATAGAAACTTTTTTTTTTCTTAGCATATCACCTGCCATTCTGAAAAAGCTGAGTAAAACTATGATGATTTGGAAAGTGAGAGGACACTGAAAGTAGAGAAAGGAATTACCCCATCACTGAATAAGCATATTGTACAGATCTGAGTATTCCGTTTCTGTCTAGCAGGCAGTTTTGAAAGGCACAGGTTTTTTTTCAGTATTCTGAAAAAAGTATTTTTCAGCATGTTCAATATTCCGTACTAAAGAATAAAAATCTTCAGCAAGGTCCTTCCCCCTTGAAAAAATCTGAATTGGGAGGAAGTTTGTCTGTATAGTCTGAACTCCAACCTTTATGTTTTAGCCTCACCGATGTTTCAGTCTCATTAGCATGTCCTCACAAGACTCTTGTTTCTTTAAGTGTAGCAAGGTACACATTAACCTGCCTGCCTCATTAACTATAGTAGTTAGACAATGTGCAATCAATGACGCAGATAATCAGATATTTTCTTTTTGTGCCAGGTATTAAATATAGGCTAACTATCTACTTCTAGTCACTCAACACCGACTTCTCCACAGCAACAATCTCTTTATTTATTTCATATGGATACTGGAACATTTCACATGGATAGTGGAAAGTATGTAAAGAACCTGGAATTCCTGAGTGTCTACAAATGAGAACTATACTTTATGCATTAAGATATTTGAGATATCAGTAATTGCTTCAAGAAGCAGGGCTTGAAATCCCATATAAGTGGAATCTAACAATATTTGCTACCAAGGCTGAGCGAAGTATTTTGCTTATAAGCAGGCTCGATATTTGAAGATAGGAAAGGGCTAATGGGCTTTGATTAATCTTAAGATCAGCCAGTACGCAATTTTTTATGTGTTTTTATTTGGTTCTGGTAAGCATCTGCATACTCAGATTTCTTGAGTTTAAAGTGGAGGTGAAAATATTCTTTCCGAATTCTGCTGTATTAAACACACTGATATCACAGTCTCTCATAACATTTGTAAATTAATTATCTCCTGTCTGTTCCACTTTTGACCACTGTGTGAGACAACGTTCCCTTGGCATTGCGATTTTCCAGTTCTTGCTGGAAAATGACTTGAAAAATACTTTTATACTAAAAATGAAAAAAAGGGAGATGACTGGTTCAACTGCTGCAGATTGTTAAAGACTTGGGGGAGAACCAGAGGTTTTTCCGTAAACTGGAAGAGCCATCCTGAAAATGTGTCAAAATCAGCTAAATGGTTTGCAGTACCTAGTGCACTATCAACATTCCTACAAAGGGAGGGGGCCGGCACTCATTACAGTAGGGGTAACTAAAACCTGGTTTGCCTCACTGGCAACTACATATACTACAGCAAAGCCTTTCTATTCCCGAATGCAGCATATGAAGCTGAATGTTCTAATCTGGATTTATGAATCTACTTTATGAAAATACTTACTTTTCTGACTCGTAGGGTGACTCTTTCTGTTGCCCCATTACCTGCTGCAAAAAAAACCCCCAAACATTTCCCAATTTTTTCTCTATTTGGCAATGACAGGGAGACAAAGCATTCTCCGCTAGCTGTAAGGAGATAGCGATTGGAGTGGATCAAGGAATGTGTTGCCTTAGCCCAGCAAACAAGACAGCAGAAAAGCAAAAGAGACCTCACTTCTAGCTGAGTTTAACTTCCCCTCTCCCTCGGGCTACTTGTCCTGTGATACATAACCGTCAGCACCTTCATGTTAGTCTCTTGCTCCATTTTCAGTCAGGCTCCCAGAATTTTTTTTTAAACATGATACAGCTCAGTTCCAACACCACTGCGCTCTTTAAAAGCAAATATGAACACAAATTTAAAGCTTAAATAAATACAATTTTTCATGAAGAACAAGAATCTCATTGTCTAGGTTGGGAAATTTACCTGAAGCTCTTTTTTTGATCCTTAATTGAAAAACTGGGCCTCCAGTGGCCAAAACATACACTGAAATGCTAAAGGCATTGGGGCATTGGCATCTCCAGGAACCCAGCAGTGGTTATTCCAGCCATGCTTTTTTTGCTGAAAGCCTGCTTTTGATTTATTTCCATAATAAAGAGCAAATAGCTGTAGCATCATAATGATTTGAGATTTGTTTCTAGCTAACAGGCCTCTAGTGGCCTTATAAATTTGTTATGGAAGCACATATTAAAGAAAATGGAACCTGTCCAACAGGATACCCGTCATGACTCTGGTAGGTGGTAGAAAACATGCTTCTAACCACCGCCATAAGCAAAAGTGCTCCAGCATGCCTCTCCCTCTCTAGAGCTGTAATCTTGCAACATTTCCATGATGCCTGCTCTTCTCTACACTTTTACAGGAAAGTATGTGGATGAATTCTGTGAGCCAGAGCATCCTGGCGGGCTGGAGACAGCTCTATGGGAGGCTGAGAGGAAGAGAGGGAATATGGAGAGAGGGAGGGATTAACTGCCCTCCCAAGAAGCAACCAACCTGATGAATAACTATGAAAGACTCTCCTGCCTGGAACATTAATGCTTAGAAATACCCAACAGAAAATCAACACTCTCTCTCTCCCCAAAGCAGTAATATCTCATTCCCAGGCTTGTGGTCATGCCAGCTCAGAGTTCAGATCCATAAATTTACCCATTTGAAATACACATTTTTTTACGCCTTAAATCCGCTCTTTCTTAGAATGAGGTGTACTTCTCTAAAAGAAATTTAACTAACATGGAGGGTTCATGGATTACTGTGTGTCAGCACAAATGAGAACTAGATCAAGTAAATTCAGGGCAGCTGAAGTATTCCTTGACCCTAAGCACTCCTGGGAGGAATATCAAGTCTCTCCAATGCTTTGCACTCTTCATTGGTGCATCCGAGTCCCATTTCAAAAGTGCGTGTTTGTTTGCCTCCATGGTGTTTCCAGCACTCTTTTAATTCAGCCAAGGTGATTCAGCCATCAGCTGAGTACAGACATGGAGTAGCAGTCTTAAACATAAGGATTTTGCACTAAGTTTTCTGACAATGGTTAGAAAAAGACTCTCTGAGGAAAGGGATGCATTATGAGTTCCTCCTTTTTTAAACTCCAAGGAATTCAATCATGAGACAAAAGGCAGCTGGAATCAAGGCTTTCTTTGTATCACTCTGTACAAATTTACCTTTTTCTCCACCTCTGATTCTCCTGTTTGCCTGAATCAACAGCTTGCTGTAAAGTGTTTATTATTCCTTTGTGAACAATCCCTAATAACCTAATTTAGTCTCTCTTAGTTTTTGTGGGACATCCATAAGAAACTTTGAATGTTCTTTGAATCATTCATTGCTTAGTTGCTCTGTAAAGCCACATCTATAAATGGCCAACTACTCCCTGTTAAAATTTGATTGTTCTTGCCCAATTTTAATTGGATGCCTAAGTCACATGGCATTATTAGGTCTCAAGTGGGTCTATACTCAATGAGCATTCTGAATTCATTCTGAATCCATTCAGTCTGTCTGAATTAGGAGTTTGCTTCTTATGAATACTCTCTTAGAGTTCCTTAGCAAAAGTTCCTGGCAGCAAATTGTGTTTATATGGATACTCGTGTGAAAGGAACAACAGTGGGCAGCACAACACCCAACACAAATCATCTTATCTGCACAAATACTACTTGCTTCAGGTTTCAATTACCACTCTGTTTTATTACAATCCAAAATCTTCTATTTCCCGCTACTGCACAACTTGAGACACTGACAAGACTCTTGCCCCAAAGATGTTACACTCTCTGACATACATCTGTTATTCTGTTTTATTGCTTTTAGATCACAGAAACCCTGAGTTTCTACAACCACACTATTGCAACAGAACAACAAATCAGGCCAAGAAAGTCAGAAACAAACATCTCTGCCTATATTGAATAGTGGAGACACTACTTTTATTTACTGAAGAGCTTATCTTCATGGGATGTTGGCTGAAATAACTACAGAAGAAAAAAATTTTTCTTCAAAGACCATTTCTGAGCCATTCTGGCTTAAAAGTCTTTTCTTTCAAATAATTACTCCATTTTAGAAGTATATGAGTTATTCTGGGATACAAGTGTCTTTCATTTCTGAATGCCATCTACTTTAAGATATTCTGATATTATAGAATATTTTATGTCACAATAGCTGGCTGATTTTCCTCTGTAAATGAGACTTCTTTGTTTATATCAGAACTCAGCAGTAAGGCTTTAAACAGTTCATGTTTTCCTCTTCCTGTAAATAATCTGTAACTGTAGAACACCACTGAAAATATTCCTTTAAGAGCTGTGTTGTGGGTTAGAGCATTGGGAATTTTTGGAACAAGGGAGAAGAACTAAACAAGGGTCAAATTCTACAACCAGTTCTTCATACTCTCACTCTACTTGTTTCAGTGGAAGAAATATGTGAGAAATGGATTAAAAGACTCAGTCCTGGTGACCTATTGATCTTTCTTCAGACAAAATACTTGATGCAACCACAGAAGTTGTTGGCTACAATACTGTGTGTTACTTTCCCACGAAAGTATCAAAGGTCACAATGAAAATAGTGTGAGCACTGCTTTAGTGTAGTTTCTTGGATGCATTTCAGGGTTTTTTCACCATTATTTACTACCTACGTTTCTTAATTTTGCCTGGATTGAACGCATTGAAGATAATTTTACTGCAAGCACAGGCAAAGGCAAGCCATATGCAATATTTATCCCAGAGCACAGTTGTAAATATGTTTTATTCTCATCAATGCTTTCATCTAGACAGCAGCCAGCTGTCAGCTGTGTTTGATTTGATGCCAATAGTGAGTGGCAGATTCTGCTCTTCCCAAGCTTTTAATAGAATCTTTCTAACACTCTTCCCATATTCTGATTTGATTTCAGAAGTTGAAACCTTTAACTAGTGTTTACTGTAAGGCCATAAACCCAATAGCATATTAATAATGCAGCTTTTAAAAGGAAGTCCCGCGTTAATCCATATCTGAGACTTCCCATATTCTTTCCAAATTCATCAGAACTATCTGAGGAATGTGCTGAAATGCATGAAGAGACTGATAAGTGCTGTAAGACAAGGCTGATCCTCCTCTCATTAAGATTAAAGTTGCAAATTAGTTTTGGTATTTTGGGGGCCTGAATGTTACAATTGACAATTGTATTTTGGCCATGAGAAAGAATAAGTCATCTTGGCACCCACCAGGAGGGGCTCAGAACTGCTTATTTTGCAAGAAAAGACAAAAAGTTTTAATAATGGTCCTCATGCAGAGAGGTGAGCATGACCTGGAGTATAATAACCTCAGGTCATATTACAGAATGCAGCACAAAGCACAATCCCAGTTGATGCTAGAAACTCTTAAGAACATAAAACATAAACAGGAAAACATAAACAGAGACTGAGCACCTAAAATACTCCACTAACATCACAAGGTGCTCCATCTTTTGTGTAAAGTCAATATCAGGAATGTAACCTGAATCCCAAGCTCTTTCTTTCTATTACCGGATCCCTCTCATGCTAAGAAAAAGAACGAAATTAAGTACTAAATATCTTTAACTCTACTCTCACAAACCTCTTCAATTCACATAAAAGTTTTGTTACAATTCCACATAAGCCTTAAAAATTTGGGGTTAAGGCTGACATGCCAACCTTTGAAATGCATTATTATGCAAAGGGAGAAAAAGGAAAAAGAAAAGAATGAGATTTTCAAAATGGCAGTGGGCAAGCTGTTGACCTTACCTGTGAGCTTTGTGGCTTTTGTTGTTCTTGTGTCACTATCCCACTATTATTTAAACCTAAAATCCATTTTTTTTTCATATTGAAGAAAAAAGAGGTTTGATTGTCAGGCTTTTCATGTTGGTATTTTGAACTTGGAAAATTTGTTTTCCTCTTTATTCTGCCAGGCTAGTAAAGAAGAAGAGCTAGGTGATGAGTACCGTATAATTGTTGGCAAAATATCTCAAGAATATTAAATTAAACTACTGCGCTTTTTTCTGAATATTTTTCCTCAGCATGTAGGGCTCAGTTTGTTCAGATGCAGGGTTGTTAGAAGGTGGACTGTTAGACTGAGCACTTCTACTAAAATGCTATCATGCTCCACAATCAAATTTCTGTGTCAACTCTACTGGTGAAATAAGTTTTGCTATGAAACCACACAGCCCAAAGTGAGCAAAATTGTCAATCTTGTGCACTGCAAGCATCATAGGTAACCAAATATTTTCAGTAACAGCACGTCAGGGTAATTAAAGTTAATTATCTGCAAATACAGAGGTCCGCTATTGACACAACAATCTGCTTCCATGACAACCTGTAATTCATTTGATCTTTCTGTGTTTTGAAAGTATGGATTGTTTAGCTTTTCTCATGCCCAGACCCAGTGGAGTAAAAGTTTTAATGGTTTTTAATTAAATAAAAACTGTGAATACCTGGTGGACTTACATCAGAAATCTTGTTTTTGGAGTGCTGTGGCTCAAAACACTTCTGCAGATGGTAAAATTATTGTGATTTCTCATTGTAAGAAACTATGTGGGTTTCCTATTATTCTGCAGGACTCGTAATAAACTCTATTCCACTCAGCAGAGGGATGACAGTGGGTCTCTGGGCTCTAGGCCAGGAATTCAGTAAAAGCACGAAATTCAACCAGTGCAGCAGTTGGCAATGAAAGAGACCAAAGGAGCCTTGGTCATCATGTCTGACAAGGCCATATCAAAGCTTTAAGTAAAACATACCAGTTTCAAAACAAGATGGGGAAATAAAACTGAAAGGCATAAATGTAAAACTGGGTAAAAAGTGACATTCTTGTCCTGAGAGACAAAATCATTTTTTTATTTTTTTTCATTAGATGCAAGAGGGCAAAATCAAGGGGATAAAGAAACCTACAAGGAAGTATAATAATTCAGACTGAACGCAAATCCCACTCCAAAAGCATTTGCATGGAAGGCATCTTGACCACCATAGTCTCAGCTACCATGAATGGAGAGGGCCACAATATGTTCACAATATTTGAAATTACCGTATTCTGGTCCTGTCAAAAGGATGATTACATCTATCTACAAGCACAAGGAGTCACATACATAACTGTCTGAAGCGCCAAACTGCTGTAACCCATGCTTCACTTATTTTGCAGTGTTTTTTAGCTGTGATTGATTGTAAGAAAGTGTAAAACCCAAGAATGTTATGCGTTTTTATTTTTTCCCCTGAATTGTTGGTATATGTAGCTTTTTTATTGAATCAAGATAGAATATATGTGGGCAGGCCTATTCCAAGGGGAAAAAAACCCCACATGTTGTCTCTTTGAAGTAAATGTACCTGTCTCACTTCAGGGGAAACAGAACAGTGAAAGTCACAGCTTGAAGATGGCCTAGAAATAACACAAAATATCCATCAGTGTTTCCTTTGGAAACAGCCACAGCTTGACTTGTGAGTACTCCTAAAGCCACCCAGGCGCTGGGCTGACTACAGGGCAGGAGGTATCTCCTTAATGTCCTGAACAGCTGAACAGCTGAACAGCTTCTACAACCTGATTTACTCTGTCTCCAGAACCGTAAACACGTTGAGTATCGCAACTTTCTTTGAAATTATACCAGCTCTGACAGGTCATTAGAAAAACTGAAATTAAATTAATTTATTAGTACATTGAATTAACGGACAAAGCAGCAATGCCATTTTTTCTCCCTCACCATATCAGTATTCTGGTAGCAGAAGAGATATGCCAAATACCTAGGAGGTAGAATCACTTTGGAAATGAAAATCTATCTTAGCATTTTGTCCATAGTCAGTTCCTAGAAGGTCTTAAATTAAGGCAGTTTTTCACAAATTGAGTGTCTAAAAATGATCTTGGAAAAGCAGATGCCTAAACTGGAGCAGTAGCTCGGGCAGGGCCCAGGCACTTAGAGCATCAGCTTAGAAGTGTCTCCCATGGGAAGAGGACCAGTCCCGACTGCCGTCTCCCAGCAAAGTAGTCCGGGAGCTACTCCCAACATCACCCAAGGAAGGGGGCCACCCTCAGCTGTGCTGTCTCTAGGTTGGCCCTGAGCCCAGGCAGCCCACTGTCTGGCAGGGGAGAATCTCTCTCTGCCCTTACACCTCTCTGGCTTGACCAGAAACAGCAGACCTTCTCCTGTAACAGTACTCGTTGATAAACAACGGTTTTCATTTTGAAAATTAGTGGGTCAATGGATTACTTTCTTGCCAGAAGTGACTGAAAATCTTTTGAATTTCAATTTTTTTACAAAGAGAGACCCCTGAGTAACTGATACCTAAGTAAACATAGAAATTACTGCAATGGAGAGGAAGACTTTGTAGTCTGTTGGAGAGAATGATTTCACCCAAGATGTGGTAGACCGCAGTTGATTCCTGCATCCCTGTAATTTAGGGAATCTTTTTTGCTGTTGAAGTCTGGCATTATGTCCTTGCTTGAAAATAGAACCTGAATCTGGTCTTGCACCTCCTAAGTATTGGCTGGTTTTTTTCACTCAGTTATTTTGGACAAAAATTATATTCTAGAATAAGTGAAAATTTTCACCAAAGTTCATATTGTTTCAATGTGTAGATATTTGCAACAAAAAAGTGTTTAATTGTCAAATTCCTTGCTAATTTTGTTCAGGTGTCTCTGAGAGGAGATTTTGGTGGCCTGTCTCTTTCCAAGAGCAGCTCTTTGTCTTTTGCCTTCTAGTCATGAGTTCAGTTGAGTCACATATCTTGTGTTTCTTTAAATCTGATTAAAATATGACATTCCAGATAATGTAGACACCTGCTGACAAAGTATGATCCACTTCAGCAAAGTGAAACTTCATTCCTTCCAGCCAACCTAAAATAAATATTTCATGGTCACTTTACATGATGGCCAGGCTCCAGCTGCACACTTCTCTATTCATGTCCTTAAATCATCTGTCCTGGTTCATATAACCCTTTCCAGGAGCTACAAATGGAAGTAAAACCCGCTTTTCTTGATCAAGTGTCTTCAGGTTTGCTTCTTACACAATGCATTCTTGAAGGCAATATGTATCCTTTAATTTAGCTCTTCTGAGTTATGCCTTCAATAGTCATGTATCAATATTATATAGCAATAACAGCTAAGAGATTATTCCTCTCCCTCTCCTTGTACTTTGATTTAGATGTCTTTATTTGAAAGTACTGACATCACTTGCCAGCAGGTGCTTATATGACAGTGTCTGCTTGAAATACACGTTGTGACAATTTTGTCTTTGAAGGACAAGGAGAAGAATCTTTTTCATTCAAATCCAAGCAACTCTGAAAGTTTATAGTTATGAGACAGCATTCAAGTTTTATTTAATAATAGATGCCTGTTCATAGGCATAAGAAAAACTTCATTTTAGATCCAAATAATAGAAATGGCAGTCTACAAATGACTACAGTTTCTACAAATGACTATTTTATTAAGTTGCACTTGTTTTTACTTTTATAAAAGTAAAAAAGTACCAAACACTACATGCTCGGACTAAATGCATACAGTCTCCGCCTGCTGCTCCATGCCATTTACGTGCCGATTGACTTGGGAATGTGTTGCATAGCCTAAAACTAACATAGTTTTTAGCTGTGTCTACAATTTTCAAATTAACCATTTTTTTGTGTGTTTAGTTTTTCTAACCTGCAAATCTTACAACAACTTAAGGAGCAGAAAATCTTGCCCCTTCTGGAGAAAGACAAATTTTTAGAGGCGTATTTTTGCTGGCTTGCTTTACATTTGTGTCACAGTTTCATATAAAGATTCCAACCCAAACCATATGATTTGTCTACTATTGTTACCTAAGTTTCCATGCCCTGAGGGCAACATAAGGCCTTAATTTCCCTAAGCACCTTCACCTGGGCCCTCTACCTACCTTCCGACTGCCCATTGCCCCAGCACCTCTGTTTAAACTCCAATGTGTATCCACTTCTGTCTGTACTTGCTTACTCATGGGAATTGAAAGACTCTAGGGGAATGGGGACTGTAGGGGCTGTAGGTAGCTACATCTCCATTCCTCCTTCGGTCCTTATCTTGCTATTTTTGACTGGGGATGGACAGACAGACCTGACACATTACCTTGTCTTGCTTTACCTTAGGCTGCTGATGGACCCTGGTATCAGCACCCTGCTCTGACTTATTTATTCAGATGCTCTGGAACTCTGCCCTGGTTGGTGAGGGCACCATCACTGCCTGTGCTGGGGTTATCCTTGGCTCCAGGCTTGTTGTCCCTTGAAGTGCAGTCCCAGTCTTGCTGACCCCTGAGACAAAGCTCTCTGACTCTACTGACAGTTTGGTAGCAGAGGCAGAAGAGCACACAGCTGACTGGTAGAGTCCTGTACAGTTTTGGAGGGGTTTTGTGTGTATTTACTAGCTATGTGCTACATAGAGAGTTCTATTATTCATCGTAACATGGTGTAACATGTCAGCTTGGTCTTTTAGATCTTTTAGGTTCTGAGATTATGCCAACATATGATCTCACCCTGTTAGTGGGAGGTTTTTCTTTAATGTACTTCTTGAATACCCACTGGGCTCCTGCACGCCTGGTGTAAACTGGGTAGCTCCATCAGAGTTGTTGGGGCTGTGCCAACCTGTGCCACTTAAAAATATGACCCAATGTAAGGACAAATGCCTTTTATGCAACCTCCTTCTGAGAAGGCTACTTATCAAGAGAGCAGATCCTGAAGACCAGACTGGAAGTTTACTAGATTGCCAGGGGACACCTTTGGACTCTGAGTCTCCTTGAACTGTAGTTCTTGTAATAATTTGTACTCAATGCAGGACAAATATAAAACAATATCAATGTGTGTGTGCATTCAAAGTTCCCTTTCCAGCATTATAAGAGATTGCATCAGAGTGAGAGCAACTGAAGCTAATAAAATCAGTGCTGGCATGATGCAGAATGTCAGAGCAGACAACAAACAAGCAGACTCTTCTTTTGCAAATGATTCATCTCTTTGTTAGACGTGAGTGGTATGGGTCAGGAAAGTGTTTGCAAGCAGAGAACACTACCAGCTTTTTCTGAACAAACTCTACATGCTGCAGGTTGAGGCACTCACTGGCTTCTGGCTTTTCAATAGCCACAGTAAGGACATAGGCCAACTATTCTTCTCAAGCTTAACTGTTCTTGCAGCTTTCTCTGGGGGACTCCTCTATTGCAGCTGCAAGTTTTCACTGTTCCAAAAACACACTCCAAATCCACTTATATCATGTTTGGAATAAATAAGGTCTGTCTGCCAACATGACTCAGCAGTAAACACCACCTCTGTACAACTTTGTGAGTAGCTGACTGGAGGGTGGCATACCACAAACCCTCTATCTCTGTGCATAGGGTCCCAGAAACTGCCATGTTCTTGGCAGTTCAGTTAATTCCCAGCGGTATCTGTAGGTTTTTATTGCTGTTTTTCATTTGCTGTGTGCTTCTGGGTTGAGAAACTGCCAAAATACCATAAGCAGCAACCCTCGTAGCTCTATTCTCATGAGATCTCCTTTTTTCTTCCCTGATCTCATATTATTCCCCACCCAGTTTTTCTGTGCCCAAGTGATCTAGATAATTGGTGCAAGAACTGATAGTTCTGAGTGCTTATCCAGAATCACAATACAGTGTTTTCATTATTATTATATCCATTATTATAATATCATGTATGTTTACAGACTTGAGTAAATAAAAACTGTTATCTGCCATATAGCTATTAATTTAACTTCAAAAGTGTATTTCAGTTCCCTCACTGTACACTTTTATGTACTTAGATGTTTGAGCTTGACTACTAGGATCGTCATGGAAAATGCATTATTTTTATTGTAGTTTGAATTTTGAACTGTCCACCAGAATTTTTAATTGCATAGCCAAAAGCAATGTGATTTTTTGATTTTATGTTCAACCATGCAGTTTGTAGTGTCTAGTGTCGCTAATTAGCTATGTAACTGTACATGCAAATGACGTGTATTGCATGCAATACTCGATAGCAGTAACAGTCTGATGATTATATACACAAATGTTTTGAATTAAAGCAGAGATGAGGTTTTTGTGAGCTGTTCTCAGGCATCTTGAAAAATGAACAGAGGAAAATTGACTGCTTAAAGGGTTTATTGCAGTTTGCATGATGAGCTTAAATGTATACTTTTATTTCTGTGACAAAAGAATAACATTTCTGACCCCCTTTAAGAAAACAAGGAGCAGTAGCTTTGCCTTGAAAACAGTGTCTGAAGTTGCAAGCCTTGAAGAAGTCAAAGATGCTCAGGCTCTTGTGTCACAGTTCCACAGGCATTTTTCTCCGTGACAAAATCAATTTAAGCTGTTCCTCAATCTCCCTTCCAACCCCAGCTGCTCATTGCCACTCCCTGACTGCCCTCTCCATTGTGCTAGCACAATTACTTGGGGACTTTATTCATCCTTTTCAGTTGACTCTTTGTTTTCCTGTTGGATTATTTTCAATCTGCAGCTTTTCCTTAGTTTAGTTCCTCAGTTTCATTATGACTCTGCAGTAGTGGAAGGGTGAGTTTGAAGTGGCAGCATAAGGGCAGAAAGAAAAAGAGTGAAGTAGAGCTGAACAAGAGCTGGGCTTTGCTACGGAAAACGAGTCTGATGTGACAATGGTTTAAGGCACTAGGACTAATCTGTGGTCATTTCTAGGCCCTTTGTGGGAAGGGTGGGTGCAATTTTAATATTCATCTATATAAAATCACCGCTAAAGTTACATTTTAGGTTTGGACACCACTTTTCAAGATAAAGAGGGCAGTGAAAAGCAATACTGCTTTGAGTGGACTTTTTTGTAGAATATAACCTTCAGTATATTGCATTGGATCTAACTCAAACATGGTCTGCTTCTGACACACAGTTAAGTCTAACACACGCTTGCTGCAAATGCCTCGTGGTACCCAATCATATCCAATCCTGCACCTGCTGTCAAAATGTTAGATGTCTACTCTGGAATACAGGCAAGGATAAATTAAGATTTGCTGATGAGAATATACTTCCACGTTCAACAGTTCTTAGTCAAGCCTATGGCAAAATTCCTTTTGGCTTTGATATTAAAGGAAATAGAACTAGTGGTTTTTGTTGTTCTCTGATGGATTTTGGTGGTTTTTGTTGTGTTTTGGTTTTGTTTTTTTTTTTACAAATTTTTCCTTCATTGACTAAGCTCTTCCAGCTTTTCCTCATCTGACCCAGACTTCAGAGTCCTGAACTATCTGCCCAGAATAAAAGAGTCATCTTCAGGGCTCCAGAGGACAAGTGAAATACTTCAAGTGGGGGAATGGGGTGGGTAGGAGTAATCCCTTTAGGATGAAGATAACTATCTAATGCATCTGCCTAGTAGATTGCTGGGTTGTCAGTTTTTCCTGATGGTAGGATTCCTACTGAATCAGTAATATGCATTTATTCATGGAATCCCATACAGTCTCATAGCAGTATTTTATAACCATGGTGACCAAAGGACGAAGTGTTGCAAGGAGCAGCAAAGACAGGCTGCTTTTTAAGGAGCCAAGAGTCACAGCAAGGTAACCTCACCAGCAAGGGAGCTGCCCCACCGTACCCAAACAGGTCCAGTGACAGGAACCACAGCCAGCCAACAGCACAGATCAAAAAGTCCATAGTGACAAGGCAGGTCTGAGATCAAAACAGAAAGTCAAATCAGTGGGCAAAATTAAGGTGTTAGGTACAGGTGTACCAGCAACATAACTCAGGTGAGTGGCAAGGGCCTGACCATAAAATTGGCCCCTGAGCAAAGAAGGGGCAGAGCTCCAGAAGGGCAGACAACTCTCCAAAGCAGCGTTTTTGCTGCTGTCTGAAGCAGTGGATAACTGTGCTGTATCGGAGAGCTGGCTGTGGGTGCAGGCAGCAAACCCCTTCGGGTTGGAGAGATGCGCTCAGGGATCTGATGCATGGTTTGCTGGGAGATGAGGCCACCAAAACCAAGTGATGACACAAGGAGAAAAAGTATAAAGGCTTTCAGGTTCATCAGTTTTTCTGTCCACACACTGCATCTCATATTGCCTCATCTCACCGCACTTCACGTAATTAAGAATGGCAAAGTGAAATGTTTCCTACAGTCACAGAAGTTAGGGATAACAGACTTTAAACTTTAAATCCCCAGCATTTTTATTATGTTGCTTATTGAATAGCATTTCAGTTCCTTAATCACGAGTGAGGTTATTCCAATATGAGATTTTTATGATATTATGTACATAATATCAACATGAGATCTCACAACGCTTTGTGCTGAAGCCTATGCTTTGATCAAGAACCAGGAGACTGCTAATCCTGTAGAAGCTTTTGCATGCGAAAAGGATAAAGAAAATCATTCATCTCTCCCTTTCTCAATAAAAGAGTGTAATCAATGGGGAACATGCCAGTTGCCCAGTTGAAAGATATAACATTCCTATTTATGATGGCAGGAGAGACAAAAAATCTTCACAGTCCTTGGCATACCTTCCATGTGGGTCTTGGCACCCGGGGCAATGCCATTTCACCCAGAAAACTGCTGTCTGTTTCAGTGTGGTAACTATGCACCCTAGCCAGAGATAATTTTGGAATAAATCCTTACTTCTTTCTCTTGGAAAAAAAAAAAAATCCTTTAAGAAGGGAGATTTTTGTTTTGGTCAAATTAAAAAATGAAGGAGATGCACTTATTCATAATGTAAATTCTTTGAGAAGCACGGAGTTCTAATTGTTGGAATGGAAAAATCAACTATTTAAAAAATGTGAAAACCCACTTTTTATTTCAGGTTTGAAACATAGTGGTTCTCTGAGCCAGGAACACAAATTTTAGCTTTACCTTCTAGGGTTTGGCATCTTATGTATCCTGGCAATTAGTTTGGCCTCTACAGTAAAATTCTGGGCCTGAGCTTGATTAAGAGAACATTTATGAATAACATCCTCAGAAAAATTAAGGCCACAGCCAGGACCAGGCCGCAGTGGCAGTGAAGTAGGCATGCTCTATGGCTAAGCTGTTCCATAAAACAGAAGAACTAGGCAGCTCATAACTCTTTACATCGATAGCAGTCATCACTCTTCATCACTCTTCTTTAACAACTTGCTAAGCTCAATTGGAAATTCCTGAAATTTTCATTTCGCTTCTTTCTAAGTACATTTGCCAATTTCAGTGGAAAACACCAGGCACGGTGGTATATTTATGAATATGATGCTATTGACATGATGGATGGATCACGGTTTTACACAGGGAGAGAAAGACCAATCTATTAATCCTTCTAAAAAAAATATGGAAATTAAAAAGGCTATTACCCATGTTGGGCCAGATCCTGCAGCCCTTACTCCTACTGATTTGACTGAGAAGAAAAGATGACTACCAGACTCACAAGTATTTGGATTTTTCAAAATTTGGTAGCTGTGTACTGCAAATGTTTTTTCAATTACCAGTGCTCTTTTTAATCCTTCATCAGCTTGGCTACTTATTTTGACAGCTGGCGAGTTGAACTGGCTTGTACCTTAGGAAGTTGGCTTATTGGATGAAAAGTCCTCAGATCTCCCGCTCTGCACCAGTCCTCAAGCCAACGTGACTGTGCAGAACATTGTAGGGGTGCTGATGCCCACTAAATCCACATGCTTAGAAAGCCTGTCTCCTTAAATCAGGGGCACTGGCAAATACCTTCCAGAGGCAGTAGCAACGCCACTGTTTCCACCCATTAGTTTCCACCTCCCATTGGAAGGACCTTTCCTGCATCACAGGTGAGGCAATATTTCTCAGGCACTATTGAATAATTAACTTTGGTGACTGTTGTCATGCTGTGCCCTGTGTCCTTCTACACTCTGGTCAGAGGTGTTGTGGCAGAAGGCAGATCTTGATAGTACTCTCTTGGCAACATAAAATCCACCTAGGAAGAAATGATGGTTATGCAAAAAATATCACAGCCTCTTCCACCAGGAGATGAGCTATATTGTAATATATAATGCACGAAAGACACTACACATTAAAGGTGTGGGTCCTATGATCTAACTTTTACCATTTTTATGTTAAGAATCTTTTCTAAAGGAGTTGTCTAGAATCTTTCTATGTTCATTGAGGAAAAATTATAAGTCTCAGACTGTTCTTAGAATATAGGTCTGGGATAAGAAGGCTTTGGGATATACACGTTTGTTGACAAAAAGGTATGGTGTTTTCACTAGGCCCCTGGCTTTTAAAACATGATGAAAAGAATCCCACCCTTAGTATGAAAGGTGGAATGCAGTCAGAGGTATGAGAAAGTATCCTTTAGCAAACGGCATGGACTAGAATTTAAACAGGTAGGGGGGTTTCATCTGTTGTTCCAGCATCCCATGGAAAGGGTGGTATCTCACTGTGCTGTTAAACAGGAGGTGGAGATCCTCTACCATCTAATGGGTAGAAGATCCATTTTCATAGCCAAAAGCTATAAAATGTTTCAAGGCCGTTCGTGAGGTTTGACAAACTCCACCATACCTGAACCACGTCTGCCAAAACTGCTTCCCTTCCTCAGGCACTCCCTTTTAGACTTCGAAGGATGATTCTCACAGTACTAAGGTCAAGACCCTGGTGACTTCTCTCATTGTCCTGCAGCCACTTGCAAGAGTGAGAGGTTATGTTGCTCCAAGGGGCACACATAACTCTGTGCTTGATGACAAGGCAAAACTTTCCACAAGCAGAGGGATTTCCTAGCTTTCCAGTAAGCACTTCTGACATGTGGCTCTCTCCTGATCTTGCGACTCTTTAACTCTCTAGTGGCCATCGGAGGAAAGCCAAATGTAAGAGTTGACAAGGCTAGGGCAGGCACTAGGGGTGGAGCGTGTCAGAAATAAGGGGCATTTTCAAGCTGTCTAGAAGACAGACTTTCTAAGGGGCCCTATCCACAGCTCATTACTAGACTGCCCAACAGCATTTCAAGGGGAACGCAACCCTTGTATACTGCAAAAGTGGTCAGGCAGAGCCTCAGAGAAGGGTCATTCCTGAGTGTCATGAAGTCATAATGTATGCCAAAGGGAAAAATGGGCAAGTCTTGCTGCAAATCTTTCATTATATACAATGGGGTAACAATACCCCTTCCCATACTGTGACATGGCTCTGAGCATCACATTAGGGAGGTGGCAAACACAGAGAAAATGGTTCAAACAGGAAAACCATGTCTCTATGACTGAAACTGACACTCTTTCACTCTCATCTGCTAATAAATTTTGGCTTTCACTTAATTCATTATAGTGCTAGCTGTGAAGACATGTGCTAGGAGAAAACTGTTCTAGGCAATGTAGTTAAAAGCATGCCATTCTCGTCGAAAACACATATTCTGTATAGTCCATTGAGTCAGCCTGCAAATCATCTGGTTTCATTATTTTCTCCTTCCCATTTATAAGCATTCTGTGTGAGTGTTTTAACAAATATTCAACATTACTTTCTTCCACTTTAGATGAGATTTTCTAATGAAGTTAATATTGTTCTAATTATACAGCACTTTTCAGTAATTATTCTTGTAATCTCCTTCTCCTTATAACCCCAGATTCTGAGACCATGGCTATCCACACTGGTATGACTTGCAATATTCCATACCACACAATGGGAACTACGCCTTCAGGCCTTGAGTTTAAAGTCTGAATGCATTTTTCAAATACACTTGGGGCATTTACATGCCTGACTTAGTAAAAACGAGTGTAAATTATGTGGCAGTTTTCTGCGCAGCTTTCAAAAATCGTACTGGGTTTATATACATATGTATGTGTACACATATTGAATTTAGGAGAGAGTTCTTTTCTTATAAAGAACTTCTAGCTTCTTCAGAGCAGAGGTTTGAGATCAAAGATATTAGGTAAAACAGTTGTTGCCACCTATATAAACTAAGGCTTGTTTGTGTGCAACTCTGGTATTATAAATGAAGTGGAAAATTTTTTATCCTTACTGTTACAACCCATCACTGAAGTTGTTTCACACACAAGATGTGTTTACCAAGATTTCTGTCCAGCAAGTGCTGATTATGAGTCTTCATCAAAATATAAGTTGCTGATAAAATGAGAATTCAAAGCACAACGAAAATGTTTTACATAAAAAAGCATAATTGCCTAGAATTTACCAGGTTGCAAAGGATATTATTAATGTTAATTTTATTTTTCATTTTGAAAAATTTTAGATTGAAATCTGGTTTAAATTTGAAATATCAAGGGGTTTTAATAGGAAGTAGTTTAAGTAGTACAAAATTCTTTTCAAGAGGGTTTACAAATTAGCATCTTCCTTGCTTTTTTGATGTAATACTTGATGGATGGGGTGGTCTTCACCCTCTGAAGAAGAGAGCACAGCATTAGGCACTCACCAAGTAGTTCCTGTTTTAGAGGAATTCAGCAAGAATGTTACTTCCAGTATCATTTGCTTTTTGTTTTGTTTTGTTCTCGGGGGGTTTTTTTGCACATAACTATATAAATGAGTATGTCTTTAATTTTCTTCATCCAAAGAAAGGCTTAAAAAAAAATAATTCAGAAGGCTCAAATAGAAAAAAGCAGTAATGTTGAACTCCGAATATGCTAGTAAAACTTTTCCAGCCAGGCTTGGGATTTAGGAGCCTGGCTCAAGACTGTTAACCTTTGATATCAGCAACAGTGGCATGGCACCTCCCAACACATCCATTTGCTTGCAAACCACTCCCTAACCTTGTTTGGTGTTTGAAGGTTAAGAATAATTATTAAACACTAATGTTACCAAAACTCTATTTTGAAATAAAGGCAGATTAATAGATCATGACTCACTATTATCTAAACTTTGAGATCAACCTGTAGAATAAACTTTGTTCAGTTAAAGTGACATCTTCAAAGTGAAATTCGTTGCTCGTATGCTTGGAGGAAAAAACAGTTCCATAAAAAGGCTGTTTTTGTCTCATACAAATACAAATAACCAGTAGCTCAGATCCAGTTCATGTTAGGCTGTTGCTGATAGTAAACATAACACCTTTTTTTGTCATAGCTATGCTTTCTCCTCTGAGAGGTGTGTACTCTGGCAATCTGGTCTAGTGGAAGATATCCTTCCCCACAGTGGGTGGTTGGACTAGATGATATTTGAAGGTCCCTTCCAACCCAAACCATTCTATGCCTACCTGGACACAGCTTTTGATACATCATCTTGGGTTGCATCTTATCACGGTTGCAGTAATGCATAGAAAACTCATTCAGATGGCTAAAATACTCTAGTACTAACAATCCAGTTCCCCTCACTGTTATCTTCACAGTAAACTCTTCTTGAGAGTATTTTTATTTAAATGGAAGAGGGATCAAGGATAAAAAAATGCCATACAAAGGGGCTTATGTTCTCACCCAGAGCAAAAAAATAATCTTCATCAGCTTTACAGATCATAGATTAGATTAGTACGAGACCATGGCACTTACAAACATTTCCCTGCCTGTGAGAGACAGCTGGGCCTCATCCCAGGCTCTGAAGGATGGCACCAGTTGTGCCAGTTCTGGCCAGGGGCATACGAGGACGGCTGGGCCGGGTGATTGCTATTTTCAAGAACTTGAATTTCCCACCTATGCCAAGCCTGGATGGAAAAGAGGGATGGGAAACTACTATATGCAAATACTTTAATTTCTATGGAACATGAAATGACAGATCTACAGAATAAGAAAAAAAGTCTTGTTGTCCCTTTTTCCTAGCCTTGCACTAGACTTTTCCCATTCCTCTCTTTCTGTGAGTGAACTGTTTTGGAGAGTTCCTCTCTGGCTCCAGCTTTGCTTCCAACAAAAGTGTCATTTCACGTTCTACTCCAGAAATAGGTGCAGAAAGAAAGAAAAAACAGAAACAAAAACAAAAACAAAGGTGGTTTGAAAACCTGGAAATTTAAGTGGAAGTTTGAGTCAAGAATTTGGATAATGTATGCTGGGAAACTGTTAGAATTGTTTCTTTTTTAGACACTGGATACGATGGCCATCGTAGTCATGAAGACAGACTTATTAGATGTTTCTGCTTACAACTTGTGACTTTTCCTGTTCCATACGTGCGTTGCAGTCATAATTCCAGAATTAGTTCATACTGGAGTGGAAAGGGGGGTCACCTAATCCAATCTCCTGCTCAAAGTGAAATCAACACTGAATTCAGGCAAACCTGCTGAAGATTTCGTCCAGTTGGATCTTGAAAACCCCCAAAGACAGATATTACACAACATCTCTGGGCAGCCGTTCCAGTGATCAGTTGTTCTTACTGTGATTTTTTTTTTTCTTATACACAACTTAAACCTCAGTTCTTTCAGTTCATGACCACCTTCCTAAAGTCTTGGCTCCATTTTCTGAATAACTTCCTTGCAGATACGGGAAGTTATTAGATCCTCCCCTCCTCCCACAAAGCCTTCTCTTCTCTGGGCCAAATAAGCCGTGCTCCCTTAGCCTCTGCTCTTAGTTGATGAGTGTCATCTCTGTGACTATCTTGGTGGCCTTCAACTGGAGCTGTTCAAGTTTATAACTCTCTTTCTTGTTTGAGGGAATAGAGACATGTGGGGATAAATATGGATGGTGTATTTCAGATGTGGCCAAACAGATGCTGCATCCAGGGAAATAATCCCTTCCCTCAATCAACTGACAGTGTTCCTGTTGTTATCAGTCAGGACACTGTTACCTTCATTGCCGCCAGAGTGCAATGCTGACTCCTGCCCAGCCTTCTGTCCACCAGGACCCCAGGACTTCTGCCTTCTTTTCAGCAGAACTTCTACCCATCCAATCCGTCCCCTGGCTGTACAATTACATGGTGTTTGTCCATTGTGCTGGACTTTGCAATTGTCCCTCTTGAATTTCATAAGGCTCCTGTCAGCCCATTTCTTCAAGTTGTCCAGTCCATTATCCAGCTGAATGACAGCTCTGCCTGAGGACTATATTGACTGTCCTCAACTAGTTGGGCGAGGCTGCATTCCCTCTTCTCCCCTAGGACACTGATAAATGGTGAAACGCTGGTATCTAGCAGTCACTGTTTTACGGATAAATGGGAATTTACACTCTGTACTGGACTTTTAAGGGAACTAGAGACCTTTACGTGTGCATGCAGTTGTAAGGCACTTACAGAGAACAAATTAAAGTATATGTATAAACATTTCCATTATGAAACCAGAGGGACTAAGTCCTTCATATACAATGATTCCCCCTGCAGGTATTCTTGTTAGGAATCTCGAGAGATTGCATGGGATTTGAAGAGTTATGTGTAATGAGGTCTTAGTATTTCTATCCTTAAATGTTTCCATATAGTGAGTTAAGTCTCCTTAAAGCATTGAGGTTTTCTTCAAATCAAGTTTTCTCACGTGGTAAAGGCTTGGCTCTTTTTTTATGCCTCTCAAGTTTTGAACCATATCAAAATTTCTGTACCAAAAAAAAAAAAAGTAGAAGACAGAAAATGACAAGACTATGAACGAGAGAAGTATTTTATTGTGAAATTCAGTATAAAAATGTAAAGGCTGAGAACTCTAAAATCCTCCTGAGTGAATTTAATCACGTTAATGTCATCTTAAATATTTGTAAACCCTGTGCAATGAAGATGTAGAAAGAAAAAAAAAATTCTTTGCACTCATCAGCTGGTGGCAAACAGGAAGAACAGCCAGAGAGAGCACTTTATTTGGACAAGGTTTCTCTGGAATTCCTCTGATGACACACAGAGGCACTGCAACGTGACCAAAGCTTAGAATTGCTTCTGTGGTAAATCTGTGTAAAGGAGAGCTTCTTCGGTCTGTCTCTCTCTCTTTTATTACTTTAAAGTTTGTGGGGGTTTTTTGTCTGTTTTTTTTTCTTTTTTAAAACAAAGAGTAGACAAGTGGCTTGCAGAACCTAGGATATTTATTTCTCAAGGTGAAGACTTTAACTGTAGGCTGCAAAGTCATTCATCTAAACTCTGGTAAGAGACAAACTTCAGTACGCAGCTCATACTCAGTATTCCTTGTCTAAAACCTCTAGGTAGCTCCCCACCAGCATGCAATCTTCTCTTCTTATGGGGAGATGCCTAATTCTCTTCATTCAGTCTTGTGGAGGCCTAGCTGGCCAACAAAAACAAACACCTGTGTTTCCCTTTAGGAGTCAAGATGCTATAGCTTCGACACTTGGTTCTTTATTGGATCTAGGTCTTCCATACTTGCTTGATTGTAAGAACAACCCTGATTCAGTTGAGACAGAAGTTTTACAGGTGGTATAGCTGAACTGGCATAAATCAATGCATGGAGGTACATCACTTCTTCCATGGCTCTTAGGCATAAATTTGCCTTAGTATGGTAAATTAACATAGACATGCAAGTCAGTCTTTGCACTGATATGCTGTAATGTAGTGGTAAAGGAATCCAGGAAGAGTAGAGCTCGATTTTGAGTCCTCACGAAGCCCCTTTTGCACCAGTACAGAAGAAGAAGCAGCAATGAAGACTGACTTAAAGAGAATGCCCAAATTGCTCTCTTTTTGGCAGGAGGTTCTTCAGTAGCCAAGAGTCGTCATTGTAGACCTATGCTATCCACTGATACATAGCAAGCTGGAGTGCTTCCTCCTGACTAAAGAAGTGTTCTGACTCCTTCTTCCTTCCCAGTTCGCCTATAAGGGCTGCTAAAGAGTGTAGGTCTTAACAGCAGAGTTAAACGCAGCAGCTGGGGCTACAGGGGAACACACTCAAAGAGCAGGGCAGGGTGGGGGTTAGAAGCAGGATCTCAAGGAAGTTTCACATTAAGTCCTGTTTCTCGACTTCCAGAAGCTATGGGTACAGTACACAAAGAATAGTCAGCATCAAATCCCAGCAGAATGTGTTTGTCTTGAGAAGTCTCCTAAGATCCTAATCAACAGTGATTTTTTAGTAAGGAACATATTTCTGACACATATCTTTCCCCAGACCACTTTACTTGAATGTTTCTGAAGGGCAAACACCCAAAGAAAAGGTACCCCCTGACTCGCTCCAATCTTGCGGATTAGAGCTTCAGCCACACCTTTATACAGTTTCACTCCTCAGTTCCTTGTCTTTGCAAGGGCCTCAGGCACTGGTGGCAGTTCAGTCTCTCCTGGTCTCCACTTGTGGTGTTCAGACTGATCTCGTGGGAACAGAAACTTCTCAGCTCAAGTATCTGGGTTTAGTATGATGGGATTTGGGTGACACGTAATAAGCAACGCTCTACAGGAGATGATTCAGTCGTCCCTTGTGACTTTTAGGTTTTCTAGCTGTGTGGAAATCTAATCAGGTTTATCCAGCTCTCCAACCCCCAAATAATATCATTAACTGTTGTATCAATAAATAACAGCGACAGGGTTGTTATTCATGTATATATATAAACCTTGTTTACATCTTGCTAAATTCTTTGTTTCAAGCACATCCTGTAGCAAAGACCAACTATATGTTCTGCTAAAAAGTGTTTACTTTCACCATATTTAAGTGACTTACCTTTTAGCTTCCACGAATGTGACTATTCTCCCTCTTCAGAGCATCTGTGGTATTGTATACTCTTCTCCTGTCCCTTGTTATTTACTGCTTCTCTCAAGTGAAGAAATCCTTTCTTTTTCACTACTTTTCCAAACCTGGAAACTATCTGACTTCTTCGCTGAGGCAGAACCGATTACAGATAAGACCACAAGTGATATAAGTGACTTTACACCAATTTCTGCATTATTTATTCCATGTGTCCTCAGGTTGCCCAGCTCTGTTGTCTAACAGCTAAACAATACCCTCTCTTGGTTTGAGGGAAAAAAAAAAACCCCAAAACCCCCCAAGTATTTCACATGTACTCATTTAAAAACAGAGCAAAGCAGATGGAATATTTGAATAGCCCTAACCATTATGCTTCAGTGTCAAAACTTTTGGTTTGTCTTTCATGGGGTGCACCCATGGCTTTAGTATCCCAAACTGTCAGCCTGCAGGCTCATGCCAACCCATAAAGAATGTGAAACTTTGCTTTTTAAATTTAATTTATGTTTCTTTGTTTGCAGAGAAACTTTTGTTTCCCAGCTTCAAGCAGAGTTTGAAGCTGCTTCCATCCTTACAGCATGCTGCTTCCCCTCCATAAGATAGTATTAGAGAAAACATATACTAATATACTAATCTGGAGGTTTTTTGATACTTAGAAGCTGATTCTCATTATCTTTTAAATAGTGGTAGCTAGGGCAGTGATGGCGAGGCAAAAAGAAATTAAGCCTTCCTCAAGACATCTCTAATTTGCCTGCTTCAAGACGTCTCTAATTTGCCTACTTCAAGATCTCTCTAATTTACCAGGGTGATTTAAAGTGTCCTCAGCATACAGCTGAGTCTACACTCTATGTAACACAGGACTGGAAAACTGTACAAGTAAATTTGAAATATTTTTTATTTTATCTCTCTTTTTTCCCTATATATTTGGATTTGGTTTTTTTTTTTTTCCACCCTCAACTAATTACCTTATAGGTCATTAAAGGATGGAAGGAAGAGGATGGAACTAGGGAATTAATCTGGGATTTGAAACTACATTCAGATCCTTTCTTTTCCATGACCTTCTGGTAAGTCCTTGGTTGAATCCTGTGTTCCCAATTTCTCAGATGTACATAAGTAGTTAAATACTCCTGAAAACCACAGAAACTCAATACTTTACTAGGATCCTGATCTTTGAGAATCTTCAGCTCTTCACTTAAAAAACAGAAATAAAATTACTTTCCAACAGTAATAATACTGTAACTAAGTAAGTTTCCACTTAGAGAGTAGAAAAAGCACGTGAAATGTGGTGAATAGCTTGGAACCTGCAATTATGCAGAAATATGGATGGAGGGTCCTACATGTACACCTACATGAGGTGTATGTGTGTACATATTAATGTATTTTTAGATGGGAAACCCAGAGGAACCTAAACCCTTCTTCACTGATCATCCTGGCAGCCATCTCAGAAGACTTGGAGAAACTTAGATGAGCCTTACACAGACAAGTAACTCTAGTGACATGATTCTTACGTGAAAACAAATCCCACTGTATCTGCAGCGTTGGCTTGTCAATGCATCCGTGGTCAATTCTATAGTTTTGATTCATTTACTGCTGGTCTTAAAGGCTTCTGTGATTGGGTTATTTTTAGGCTGATTTTCTAAAGAAATAATGGTTCTGTGCACGTACGGTCTGTCCATCCATCTTTCCTAATAACTTTTGAACTCAATAGTCCATTTCAGCTCAATTTGGCAGTGGGGTAGAAGTGAAGACAAGTGCCTTTTTCATGAAAAGGAGTATCTGGGTAGAGGAAGAAGATTCAGATAAGTGCATTCGCTGAGGAAAAGGGAAATAAAACTTAGTTCCTCATCCACCTGAAAAAGTAGGGAGCAGATGAGCAAGCAGCACATGCAATGCCCTAAAACAGCTGGAACTACTGCTCCAGCCACTTGTTAAGGCATACAGAATGCATCCATGGAGAAAGGAAGAAGGGGAGGTGCTGTGGATGTGGTAAAGATGATGGGAATGGGGAATATGGGAACAGGGGACAGGGCATGAATCAATAGGAAACTGGGCATCCAAAGGTGTTATGCTCAACTTTTGTAGGTGTTGTTTTCTCTTGTGCTGGTACTATCAAACCACTTTTCTGTGAGGGAACAGACAAGGAGAGAGGAAAGCATGGCAGGTGCTAACTTGAAACTTATACAAGAGGGAAGCAGAGCCAAGGCTGGCACCTGTGGCAGTGAATGAAGGGCAGAAAGAAAGCAGCTGCCCTGCAAGAATACGAGTTAGAGGTCTAATTGCGTGGGAACGGGAGAAAGTATATGTTTGCAAGCCTCCTATTTAGTTTGTGGCACTTAATAGCTCTACTCAGTATTTGGGGCCCAATGAAAAGCAGCCAGCATTATCTATATGCTCTACTGTTTTCCACAGGGGTGAAGTAAGGACAGGCTTTCAGACGTTATCGTGTTTCCCAGCTTTCGTGGGTTCCAGTCAGCTCCTTATAGTTTAGTGGAGGGAATTTTTTTTTTTTTTTTGCTGTGGTTTGAATACTTAAGGAATATACACTAACATACCATTGTAATTGCAATTGCTTTGCATGTTAGCTTGATTATATAAACCCCTTGTTTTTGCCTTCCAAATGCAAGGAAGTCCATTAGACAGCGCGTAAGATTCACCCCCTCAGTCTCATTTGTAGCCGTAGGGAGGGTGGGGGGGAAAAAGCTATTGTGTGAAGAAATAAGACATTCTCAGCAGGATTTGGTAATGCATGTCACATTGTTGGCGAGAAGCAATGGGAGTCCTGGTCTGAAGCACATGAAAATCCTTGGATCCACTCCTGAGTTCTTTCTGTACCCTTTGCTCATGCAGGAGCCCACAGCGGCAGCCTCCACACCGGAGGTTTCCAGCTTCACAGGCCAGTTCAGCCAGGATATTTTTGAATACCCAGCGCTTCATGCCAGCTGTTTGTTTAACTTCGTGACCAGCATCAGTCAGCTCCTCGACCGGGGCTCACCCCTCTCTGATGTTAGCATGCTGCTGCAGCTTGACAATGAAATGCATTTGGCACGAGTGGGGCCATTACAGTGTAGATTGCTCACTGGTCTGATGGTGCAAGTATTCTTGGAGGCAGGAGCAACAGCACTGGGACCCTTGTAGCACTGAGAGTCCCACACAACTCTGTGTAGCTCTAGCTGCTTCCATGGCATTGTGCAGATATACATGAGTTGAGGATCTAACCCTAAAATACTGCCTTTCCTACCCCTTTCCCTCCCCATGGTCACAGACAAAATAGCCCAAACACCATTTTTTATTAATTTCAGGAAGAAACACTTCTCAGGATCCCCTTTCTTTACAAAATTAAACAATCATTTTTCCATGATACTGACATATTTCTCTATGGGAACTGCAAAGGGAAGACCTCTGCCAAATAGATTCTGCTTTTTCTTCTTTTTTAACATACGTTGTCTTGAATCAATAAGAGGTCTCCTATGCCCAAACATGATTAAAAACCATATAAGTTAAGTCTTTTTGAGCTGAGTGCATGTTGTAAAAGCCGCTGTGAGTCAACGGCAATTTTATAGCCTTGGTTTTGTGTGGTCCTTCTTTGGAGAGTATTAGGCATAAAGTTGTCATACTGGAGCTCTAATAGGTGCACTCAGGAGGTGTGATTTATGGGACTTGTTGCCTTGTGAGAATGAAGTAATGTAGTGTATCAGGGTTGCCCTGCAAACGAAGCAATTAAATTTTGTCATCTTTCTTCCAAAGATGTCCTGGGCAGGGGTAAGAGCAAGCATGGGGGTATGTAAAATGGGGGGTGGGAGAGAGAGGTGATTAGATTCCAGCTGTTGATGAACACTTAGAACACTTTTTCTAAAGTCATTAATTGAATTCCATTTGCTGAAGCCTAGTGCCACGTCTGGAGGCAAACAGCACATCTTTTACTTGCCAGTTCTATTTATATGCCTGTGAAGTAGATCATTGTAATGAATACAGATGGGCAATAACTACAAAGTTATTGCATAATTTTTCAAAATTTTATGATTGCCTTTCCTACTTCCTCTTAGAATAATGGCTCCACTGTACAGTCTGCAGACCATTCACTATATCTTTCGTACATTTTACCACTTCAGCAGATTTTAATTTATTGGAGACACACTAGAAGTGGTAGGTAAACAATCTACAGAAAGAATCCGATTTATAAGACAAGGAAGACTTGAACCAGTATTAAGTTGCTTTGGAGATCACTTGGTGAATGCGAGTATATATATGATTTTTCATCGTTCTGACTTGGCAGCAAAGGGCAGCGAGTGCGTGTGTGGGGAGAAAGTCAACTGAAAGCCACCCACCGTCAGCTTTACAGAATATAGAACAGGTTTGTAATAGGATGTCTAGCCGGATGGAAAGTGTTTTTGTACAATTTGCAGGTTTAAACCAGCCTCAGAAAAAGTTTCAGACCTGCTAGGAGAAATCCAATTCTCTTTCACAGGGATGAAACAAGCTTGTTTTTTCCACCCTGGTGTTAGCTGGAGTAGTCTTGGTCTGTGACTTACATTCTGTTTTCTCCCCCCTTCCAGTCCAATCCATTCTACTTCCACTTCTGAAATAATGAAGTGGAGCACTTTTCCTGAGTTGTGATTATGAGTAAACTGACTTATGAGAGTACGATCCATCTCCCATTTAAGTCAATGGGAGTCTTTGAGTTGGTAAAATGAGTATTGGATGTGTCCCTAAAACAACTGGATTTAAATCCTGGCCACACTGAAGCTGATGGCAAAGAGAAATTGGAACTTCACCACGGTGTCTATGCATTATCTGCTGTATTGGCAAAGATTGTCACAAATTCTGCTTCCCCTTGAAGGCAGAGCTAAGTGGTTTTGAACCACATGCAGCATTTCTCACTTCTGAAACCAGTCCCAACTCAAGTCTGCAATCCTCAGGACCACCAATAATGAACTGTATGAATGCCAGTTAAGCTGGTCTTGGAACCCCCTTTTGGGACTGGTTTAGGATTACATAATTAACTCGCAAAACCAAAGACCTTTGACCCAAATATTCAGAAATTTATTGCATTTTTTGGATGTCTGTCATCCAAATCTGTCAGAGACACTTGTTTTTCAGAAAGGTCCCTACATCTAAAAATCTTGACTTCTCAAATCGTTTCATGTTATATAATAAAAAAGAAGAATTGGATAGCTCAGTCCCTTCCGGTAACAGAAACATCTCTTCATTTATCAAATTTTCACAGCACACAACACCAATGAACGCTTACACCATAGAGTATGCTTTGGGGTTGAATTCCCATTCATCTTTCTTTAGTTGATCTTTCTAAATAAAACTACCAAGACCGATAACTGACTGTGGTGGGAAAAGTGGTTCTCTAAGCTGGTGTTTGCCAGCACAGAGAACACTACATCCCCACCCAGCAATAATGGACGCTTGCCATTGTCTGCTTTTTATTCAAACCTGGAATACAAAGGACCATTTCTCATTGAGGGGTTGGGTTTTTTTTCATAATTTTGTGGTATTTCCTTTATTATCTACTATTATAATAAGTTTGACCCTTGCTACCCACTCTGAATAAAGGGCATCTGTTGTGTTTTGTTCGCCTTTCCCTGAAGCATAAGGACTCCGACTTTGCTAGATGAATTGTCTCAAGAAACCACAAGCACATACCTAGCACTGCGCCAGCAACTTCATAATACATTGTGAAGAGAGCTAAAATGTTTTTTGATGTATTCTTTTTTCATTCTGATCAACAGTTTAAAATTGGAAGAAGAACCGAAGACAGCAGTTTCATGGACTCTCAGTGGCCTCCCATCCTCCAACTGGAATCTGTCAGCCTCCGGCCTGAATCGTGCAGAGAGCAGAAGGTAAATCTGTCTAACCTTCACCCCTGCTCCAAACACCAAAACCTGTATTATCAGCATTTCAAATCACGTTTCCCTTTCACAAGCAGACAACTGTTTCCTTCATAGGAGATCACAAGCATTTTAGATTCCCAATCTCCTCAAAAGATTTTACTCTTGCTTTTCCCACTTTCTATGTTTTTTTTTAATACTTTGGCATAGTTGATTCTTTCACCATATGGAACCACTTCTACCTCCTTATCCCCTGTACACACTTTCCCACTCAACATGATGACATGTGACCACTCAACTCATAAACAGGAGTTAGGGAAACAGAGGTTAAACCACGGGCACTGAAAGTGGTTTTGAGAATGCGAATGTGGAAAAAGTGGGATAATCCACAAGCATGTGGTTTGTTACCATCTGCCTCATGTTCTGAATGTATAAGCATGTTCACCCAGAGTTTACAATTGAAGGGACACAATGTTTTTTTTTCCTGGTAAAATACTGTGCATTTTGGCAGGAAAAGCATGCTTGCTTCCCTTCCTGCGGGGAGATTACAGGTGCTGCAGGCTGCTATTATGGTTGATCTTTTTCAATAAAGATCCCACACGGGCCAGGATACTAAACAGGCAACTCGCCTTGATCCTGATGGATTGCCTATAATCCCACATCTATCTTCTTCCTCCTGTAGCCCCATCTAGCGGCTCTCTACATCTGCGCATCTGCCATGTCGCCTATCTACGTATGTACCTGAATGAGAAATGCGTGAATAGAGGCACAAATATGGGTAAAAATTCACATAAGACAATGCATATCTTCACCTGCCTGCATACAGAGTAGGGCAGATTTCAAAATGTGTGTAGCATCACTTAGGCATTGCTTAGGTGACTGGCAGCGGCCGTGCGCAGGGAGCAAACTTGCCCTGCGGCAAGTAGGGAGGGTTTTAGGAGAGGTAGCACAGTCTATAAAGCACCTGGAAAATGCCATCCCCTGGGTGTGCATATTGGGCACAGGTCCAGGCTGCTTGGGAAGCGCTGTCGCCAGCTGGGTCTGCTTCAGAGCTGGCCAGCTAGGCTGGGAGCTCAGGGGCCATCTGAGCTGCTGCTGCATAGACCTGCCTCAAAAAAGAGATGACTTTTCAGAAAAACCTCATATCCAGTAGATCGTGAGTGGCTCCAAAGTGCCAGAGGGGTGATATATCTTTTAAAAGGGGTGAAAATTAATAGGTACCAAAATGGTATAACGCATACCAGCAGGGGAAAGGAAATACAGCTGAATATGGAAGTAGCCCCCCCCCAGCTTTTACACTTTGACTGTGCTGCAAATGTCCACACCAAAGACGATCTCTTAAAGCTGAATGCTTCTTTCTTAACCTTTCTTGTTCTTTTATTCTTTCATTAATTTAGAATTTCCATTGAGAATAGGTTTAAGGTGATTAAACAAAGGAAGATGATCGGCTAAGATCGCGTGAGAATATAGGAACTGGTGGGGCATCTGATTGGTGATGTCCTGTCTAAGGCAGGACTTAAAAACAGATAATGAAATATAAGGTCTTAGGAGAAGTTGGTGAAAAAACTCCACAACCAAAGTCCTGCTTTTGGGGAGTGATGTTTGGCACCTCTTTCCAAAGAGTTGGTCTTCAGGTTTGGACTTCACCTTCTTCAGTTGGGACTTGTGGGTCAACCCAGGTGGTCCTGGGGGCATCTCTCAGCACCAGCCCTCGGCCCTTTGGCTTCTGGCACTCAGTGAGCATTTCAGCGGAGACACTTCATCGCTGCCACTTATTCAGAAGGAGTTAACTGGAAGCAGGAGGGGAAAGGCTGTGTGAGGCACTTGAATCAGGTATAGCCTTTTCAAAGAAGCACTAAATCCAGAAATTTGTCAGAAGCACAAAACTGGCTTAAATGCCTGACTTATTTGTGAAATCTGGCACCAGAGGTGTCAGCAACAGAGTACCTGGGCGAACCAGAATCAGGGCTGTAATTAACTTCAGAGGCAGCAGTTGATCAAAAAATCAAACCTGCTCCAGGGTCTGGGGGACACACAACACAAGGCTGTGTCAGCAGCACAGTCCAGGGAATCGCTCCTCCTACTGTCATGCGGGTGACATGCTACGTGATTTCTGGATCTGTTGTTCACATTTTCACACGCTTTCAACGTGCTCCACAAGGTCACCTCATCTTTTTGTAATACAAAGGTCTAATGAAGCAGGGAGACAGTGAGCTGAAATTTGTAGGTTTGGGGCTCAGGTCTGCTGCTGACAGACTTCATCCGGCTCATTTCACCCTCTGTGCCATAGTCTCCCACCCGCAGAAAACAGTGTTAATAATATTTAACTACCTCATGGTACTAAATTGCAGCTTAATTAACGGTTTGCAAAGCACTTTGAAATGCTCACTTGAAATAGGCAAAGGATAATTAACATCACGTATTTATTTAGTGAGTTTTCCTTGCCAGGCACAATCTTCCTAAAATTCCCCCTTGCAATAACTGTTTGCACTGCTCTAGGAAAAACAAAGTGGTTCAGGCAGTATGTTTTCTGTGGGGAGGCTTTTTTTGCTGCGTGAATCAGATGGTTGAAACTTGAAGAGAGTGGCTGCCAAGATGAGGGGCAGACACGTTCCTGTATGGGGGGAGGAGATGAACACATGCACAAGTGTCTGCACTCCCTCAGAGGCATATGCCTTGTACCAGGAACCTTAGTGACACAACTGCAAGGCTGTTGTTAACTCCTGAGCTTGGCCAAAACAGGTCCCTGTCCTTTTGTAGCATGTCTTTCTTCTTCAGGGCTGCTGCTCTTGTCTCATGGGTGAATGCAGGCATCAGCTAGACTTCAAGGCATCAGCAAGGTCTTCAGGGCTGACTTCTTTCTACGAGAGATTTCATACCTGCCCTTCACTGTGCTTCCTAAATTTTGCTACATATGGAACAGTGGCTTCAAGACAAAGACAGGAAAAATCTTAAATCTGAATCACTCTTGCCATAGCGGAGCTTGCACTTCTGCCCAGGAAAAGTAACTGATTCAGGTAGCTGCCACACCAAGTCGTGCTCTCTGTTTATGCCAGGGATGCAGCACAAGTGACGCAAGGTGGGATGCAGCCCCCAACGGCAAATGAAGCAGCACCCAAGGAAACACAAGCTGCCTGCCAGTTTTCGCGGGCTCCTGATTTCTAAGCGTACCTGCAGCATTGGAGAGAAGGCTATGTGTTAAGTTTGGCTTGAATGATGAATAAATAACTTCCAGTAAGAAGCTGCTTATTCTTGGATAGGACCGTGCAAACTGAATTTTAGGTCTAAATTTTGAGTTGTCCATGGAGAGGTCATCATCACTCACTCCAGAAAGGAATGACTGATGTTTTCATAATGCCTGCCGATGCTCTGTCTTTTATCACTTCCTCGCCCCTGAGGTGAGACTGGGAGAAAACACTCTTAACAGTTCCTACAAGCTTCCCCTGGCATTATGAGCAAGAAATGGGAGGTTCAAAGCAAAGAGGGGAATTTGATGCCTAAACCAGGCAGGCTTTGCCTCGTTAGTCTGTACAATAATAAACACTGAAGATTGCTCTTGAGGCATATTGTGAAATCCTGCCTCCTAACGGGGACAGAGGCTTAGGAAAAATTGTAACTGTGTTTCACTGGCAGCGAAATGAGTTCAGGAGCTCATTTCCATAGATCAGGCCTGAAAAACAGCAAATGTGAAAATAAGCCCAAGTGAGCGCTCTGTGCATGTGCTGATAATTTTATGTAATGCTTTCGAAGAGGTCATGTCATTGAAGAAAGACACATATCGAAAAGGCTGCTAAGAGCCTTTTGGATAAACTAGAGCTCTTTAATTACATTGATGATTTTTGTTTGCTTATGTCAGCATTGCTAACCTGAAGCTTTCATGAAATGTAAGTCAGCACCCTCAAAATAAGGAAATTAGTTTAAAAATCATGGCATTTCTAAAATAAATAAATAAATATCGCTTGAGTTTTTACTTTCCCTCCTAATGACCTACCGATTTTTAAGTTTTTAGATCTCCTTTTCAAGCTTTCCTCTATAATCACACAGGTTGGAAAAGGTTTTTTTGGTGGTTTGTTTTTCTTCTTCCATGAAAGCAGAGATTATAACTTAGTCATGTGCCTTTGTCAACTGAAGCTGCAAAAGCCTCAAATGTAGAAAGGCTCAAAACAAAACTGACGAAGCTGTCAAAACTGTAACACCTGCCTGTTGCACCCCACATGGCAGTCTCCCACTCGCCTTCCATCCGGCACCCCCAGCCCTGAGCAGGATCTCGCAAGGGCAGAGCCACTTTGGTGCAGGGACACAGGAATTTGGGGCAGGTCAGGAGCCCACACCTCAGCCTCACCTCCCTGACCACTGACCTGCTTGTCAAGCACCAGGTCCCATCTCCCCCCACAGCAGGTCATGCCTTACTCCAGGATCAGCTTTGATGAGATTAAAGAGGCTGCCTGCAGAATAAGTTATTAATCCGGAGCGGATCTCAGGTTGCCTTTGAATTCAAGCACAGTTCAGGCGGTAAGGTCAGGCTTGTCCCTTTCTTTAGCTTAAGCCTACCACAATGCAGAAGTGCCCTCTAATGTTGTTCATGAAACAGAAGGCCCGCATGCTCAAGCAAATCTCCTGATAGCTGCAGGTGTATTTTTCTTGGGAAGCTAAATTGCTAGAGAAACAAAAGTTTTGGTTAGTTTAATTTGGCAAGAAAAAAATGCCGTCCTAGGGGAAGACTTTATTTAGAAACTTTATTTTTCCCCTGTTAACTTAGATATTTTGTTGAAAAAAAAAGTTTAAAGGTTCAAAAGTTCACAAGAGACTTATTTCTGTTGTACTAAACAAAAAAAAAAAAAATTTCCCAGTTGGGCAGGACACTCCATAGATGAATTTGTTGTTACAGAACATGTTGAACCCAAAAGTGATATTTCATTAGTTTTTGTGCTATGGTTTTAAATCTTCTTCTGTATAACTCATTTGCCTAATGTAAGACTCTACAGTCCCAGTGCAAAAGCAAAAGAGGATTGTTTGCTTCTAACAAAAAACCCTGGCTTTGCCAGCATGAGGTATGCAACGTGTAATTCCACCAGCCATTCTTTTTCTTTAGTGGAATGAGATCTGATGATTTTAATTGCTGACATTTCCTTACTGTAATTAAGAAATACTCTTCACTGTTGGAAGCCTGATCATGACATGAATGATTCTTCCCCAGACAAAGCCAAGAATGCTCAGCCAACCTCAAGGTCAGCTACTAGGTGGCAGCTGGCACTTGAAACCAGGAGACAAAAATAGCATACAGTCTTCATGTGCGCACAATCGGCAAGGAGTCTGCAGGATGGTTTTGGTGGAGGAAATGCAGAGGTCATCATGGAACGAAGTACTAATCAGACTTTTTCTACACAACCTGAGTTCACAGAAGCAAAACAATTGCTGCATGCAGCACCTTTTAATGCTATACTTAAAATAACAATCTCCTACCAAACCCGGTATGTCTCATTCTGGGTACTTTGGCTTTAGGAATACTAATACATAGGCTTTGATAACCAAGAAAAGTCCCAGAAAAGACAAAAATTAGGTTCACTGAAGTCTTAGAAAAAGAAAGAAGCCATAGAGGAGCCATCATCAGCTGACTGAGTGGGACAAACGTAAGATAAAACAAGAGAACCTGGAGGAAAGACGCAAAAACATAACACAGAAAAGTTAACTAAGAGCTCCAAACAAAGACCACCGCTTGGGTTTCAGTAAATATTGCACTGTACGCTGCATGTGCCTGATAGGATGAGTGAAAACGCCCTATTTGAGCTTGAGCTTCTGGCCTCCAGGTGGTCAGTTCTCGGGGCAGGTTCACGGTACAGAGAATGGCAAGGAGATTCATCAGAGCATCCAAAAATAAACCTGTGTATAAAAATATAGTGAGTACTTTGAAGGGCAGTTACTGGGAGTGTGGAGTAGGACTTCTGGCTTGTTACATGAATGGCAGGACATGTCTGTGCCTCCTTCTCTGATCAAACCTGGCAAATGCTGGCTGAAGGGGTGAGTGACATCGGGGGCACAGGAGGCTGCTTACTTGTGACTTGGGAGAGCCTGGAGCTCTCTCACAGGGAGCCTTGACCTTGGGAGGGCAGCTGAGAGGGATTACTGTGGGTGGTTTCTTAGTTTATATTTCCTCCGAGGATCCTCAGACACTTCAAGCAGCTACAGCCAGATTAGGTGACCGGTCAGCCTTTTCAATTCCCACTGTATAGCAGGTGAAACAATAAAAAAAGTATCAAGTAAGGAACATTAATCTGTATTTGGAGCTTTTTAATAAATTATAAATAAATATATCTGCTTCATTCTTTTGAATTCTAGCCACTTGTGTTTAGCTATGTGTTTTTAGTGGCAACACAATCTCCGTGAGCTGTAGGCCCAACGAAATCATGAGCTATTTAAAAAAAAAAAATAATAATCTGAGCTGGGATTTAAAATAGGGTGTGGTGGAACGGCGAGGGTGAAAAGTTTGACGGCGTATCAATAGGCGGTTGGGACCTCCTGGCAATCTCTTCACTTCCTCTTCAGTGAACACAAGATTTTTGCAGAGGTGCATTTTTGCTGCCACGTTTTCATAGCTTCCCGTTTCAGCCCTAGTTTATGCATTCTCCAGCAAGAAATCAAAAACTATCACATGCTACCTCTCATCCTCCGAATAAACTTTTTCTTTCATAAGCTTTGGCTGAAAGAGACAGAAGGCTGCAGAATTTTAAATTTAAAATCGATGTGTTCCCTTTAGCATTATGTTTAACTCCTTGTGGGAGAGGGGCTAGGAGGATATTTCTGAAGTAGTTTCTTGCCTGCCTGAAGAACAAGCCAGACTATAAGGCATGTACCCTCAGGACAGTGGGAGTGGGAGAATGGTAGAGGAGTTGGAAAAGAAAATTGTTATAGAAATCAAATAAAGTGAAAGCTTCAGAGGGGTAGATGGGATGGGGCAGGGAATAGAGGACAGAGGATCCAGACAAGCTAACCATCCAATGAGGAGGAGGGAATAAGAATCACAA
Source organism: Rhinoptilus africanus (assembly GCA_013400135.1). Taxonomy (NCBI): domain Eukaryota; kingdom Metazoa; phylum Chordata; class Aves; order Charadriiformes; family Glareolidae; genus Rhinoptilus; species Rhinoptilus africanus. The sequence continues at coordinate 292,498 of VXBO01012107.1, read as the reverse complement.
ACCAAAGCTCAAGCAAAAAAGCAATCTGAAAACGCAGATGGTCACCTTCATTCCCTATTTTCACTTAACTCCACATGGATAAGTGAAAGGATGAAAGCTTTAAGTACTGTACAGGACAAAATGGATTTAGCAAACCTGAGTAGCCATTCACTATTTTGCTTGTGGTGATTTACAAACAGGTTTAATGACCAAAACTCCTGCTCTGCCTTCTTGAATACTATGTTGGTGTGAAAAACTTTTTGCAGATAAGTATGTTCACTAAAAATGTAGGGTTTGTTACTTTAATTCTAAGCAATCTATCTTCCCTCTACTCTACCCTACCCCTTTTTATATGCCATTTTTCAGTTGAGCCACACTTGTGAGGATGTGGCCTCATATCTAGGCATGGCAAAGTACAAAACAGAGGCAGGAAGAGTGATTGATAGAAGGATGACATTTTATGAGTGTGAAAGGTAGAACTAAATGTTCATTTCCATTTCATTGTTGTTGTGGGGAAGTATCTTATTTTTATTTACGAAACATTCCTAATAAGTTCAGTGTTTTTGTGTTGGCCGGTGTGAAATTCAATGCTGTTGATTAAAATATTTTGGTTATTTTTTGGTGAATTTGGCATCATTATAGTTTTAGGAAAAAAACGATAGTGGTTCCAGGCAGCTATTTTTCCTGAATTCCCTGTAGCAGACTCTTTTTCTCTAGGCAGGAAACTCTAACAACTCTAGGTGAGTGGGCCAAAGGAAAGCAGTGGTTTTGTACACTTCCCTAACATTCATGTGGCTTGGGCCGTTCCAGAGGCTTGGAAGTCTTGCTTGGGGACTCTGAAACTTGCATTTTCAGAGTACTCAACAGACATTTTGGATGAATGACAACCACCTCTTTTCCCTAAAGTCCTTCTTTCTAACTTTTCCATTAGCATTTACTTTTTCCAGTCACCACATCTCACAGAAGGGTTGGGATTTTCATTCACCACTGAAGCTGTCAGTAAAAATTGCTGGTTTTCTTTTTTTTTGTTCGGATTGTCTCTAAAGTCTATCTTCCCATCTCCATAGACAGAATTAAAGTTGGTGATAAATCTGTCATTCAAACACTGTGTCTTTCTTCTGTGCAGTTTCTCTGATACTAACACCTTCTCTCACAACAATCAGGTCTTTCTAATCTCACCTTCAGTTTTCTTGATGACTTCTTGCCTTCCACATGTAATTAGAGATCATTGTCTTTTTTTCCATACTCCTATGGCAGATAAGTGCTAACATACTTAAATTTGGGCTGAAGCAGCAAACACCAACATCCTGTTGTCGTCTTGAAAGGAAGGTCCCGGACTAGTAGGGCAGATCGAAATGGACAGGAAGTCTTGCATATTCTTATTTAATATATCCGAATGCTATTCCAGCTTTCCCTCTCCTCACATAAAAAGTAATACAGTTTTTCCCAGGTTCTCACCTCATTCCTGCTGTCCTGCAAGAAAAACTTCTTTCTTACAAAGCTGGTGATTTAAAGAAGACGTATTTTGAGAACTAATCTTTAAAGGATTTGAGTAAAATAAGGTTGCCTCCAGGCTTTCTCTAGTTTTTCTTTATTGTGCTGTGATGGCTTGAAGACAACTGCTCTCAATTCAATTTAAGATCATAATGAGAAAATGAACTGCTGAGGACTGGGCCTTCAAGTAAATAATCTATGAATATGGAGTTTCAGGAGAGCTACAAGGTTTGGCTATGATTTCTCCTTCACTTTGATTAACCAGGGCACTACACTTCTTGGGTAACTATCTCCTCCACCATACCTTTCAGCCTTATCCCCAGTGTGCATTCTTAAAAGGTATTTTGGCAGTCAGAATCTTTTTTCTACAGCAAAAATAAGAACAATTTAGAAGTTTCCACACATGAAGCAATTCAAAAAATGTGACTTACACACCAAAATGATTAGTCTTAATTCTGTCACATTGCTTCACTCACCTGGACTTGTGAAAGTTAGCTGGTGGTGTAACCTGTCTGGCTCATGATTAACACTCATGTGGGCACAACAGTCAACTCTGTCTAGTAGGTGACCCCACCTTTGTTGAATGGACTAATCCCCGAAAGGCGAGAGGACTGTGTAAAAGGGTGGAAAATCAAGGATCATCTTAAAACCAGCTCACAAAAGATACATTTATATTGTCCAGGGAAGGATTTATCTTCTCTCTGAAAATTATTCTAATGCAGATGTGTGGGACTACTTAAGCCACATGTGGCATCTGTTGAAAATAAAGATTTATTTTGGCTGAACTGGCTGTATTAGCAGATAGAGATCCGGCTTTGAACTAGATCTAAGTTCATAGCCTGCTGCTGCCTTGGGATTAATTTCAGAATTTCTGTTTGTTTTTAATATGGAGAAATTAGCTGCAGCTGATTTTTTAAGGTCTTTGTATTCCTCAAACAGGCAAGTTTCTGAGAAGAGATGGGGAAGTCAGAAAAGACTGAAAAAGACAGAGATTTTAGATGACATCAACTACAACTCTGTCGTTTCAGTTTTAAGGATGTTATCCTAATCTTGCAGAAATTAATAGCCATCTTGAGAAGACCTGGAGTTTTGTGCATTTATCCTCGCCATGTTCTGTCTTCACTGGAGAATTCTCTCTTGCTTTGTGGACACGTTTGAGCTTCAGCATTGCCTTCTGCTCAAAAGTGTCACAGTGACAATGCACAGACACATTTTCAGCCTGCGTCCCGCTGTCTTTTGCTGTGACTCTCCTTGCCCAGGACATTCTTTGGGCTGTTGGACCATCCTTTGCTTGGCTTTGTCCAGGAGGCAAAGTGAATTCTTGCAGACACGGACAGATAGGCAGCAAGATATCTAGTGTTGCCATTGACTCCTGCTGCTTTATTCTTGTTTGAGTGTGTCTGGCTGTCATGGTTGGTCAGTTTTGGGCCACCCGCCCTGCCCGCTCCTCCCCACCAGTGCGACCCCTCTACACTTTCACACTCCCAACCCTCCAAAGGCGCGTATAACGAAGTAACTGGCCTTGGTTGTTATAGCAACAAGTACAAGCAAGAGCCTCTCTGCAGACCATTCCTTGGCAAAAATCATAAACAATCAGGTCTCATCACTCTGGAAGCAGCCAGTGTTTGAAAACTATGTTGTTAGTTTGAGTTCAGTTAGTTAGAAGAGGCTTAACTGAAAAAATAAAATTACTGAACAGAAAAATGGTTCTCTTTTACCTCAAACCATAGAATCATAGAATGGGTTAGGTTGGAAGGGACCTTTAAAGCCCATCTAGTCCAACCCCCTGCAGTGAGCAGGGACATCTCCAACTAGATCAGTTTGCTCAGAGCCTCATCCAGCCTGGCCTTGAATGTCTCCAGGGATGGGGCCTCCACCCGCTCTCTGGGCAACCTGTTCCAGTGTCTCACCACCCTCAGTGTAAAGAACTTCTTCCCAATGTCTGATCTAAACCTACCCTGCTCTAGTTTAAACCATCGCCCCTCGTCCTATTGCTACATGCCCTTGCAAACAGCCCCTCCCCAGCTTTCTTATAGGCCCCTTTAGGTACTGGAAGGCCGCTATAAGGTCTTCCTGGAGCCTCCTCTTCTCCAGGCTGAACAACCCCAACTCTCTCAGCCCGTCATGACAGGACATTTGCTTTCCATGGTGAAATAGAAAACATAGCCGGTGGCAGTGGAGGTTAGCAGGAGGAGTTAGCACAGGAGAGGAGATCCTTTATTGGCAGAATTTAGACCAGACAAGTTTCAGTGGTGGAAACTGAGACTCAAACAACCTTTTAGACTCTCACTGTCATGCAAATAGACCTGTACCTGCTCAATTACCTCTGTAGCACTTCTCACTCTGTGACGTAGCTGGTTGCCTCATCTGTGAATTTCCTACATCTTGCATCCAAAGTCGCAAAGGAAGAAAGGTGCCCCAAAGGCTGTTGCCAGTTGGGCATGCCTAAGTTGAAAGTAGCATTACTAACAATCTAACAAACTAACAATTACTAACAATCTCCAGATGCAACACAGCAGTGTTGCCTGTCCCCACTTGAAACTTCTATGTTCCCCCCCCTCTCACACCAAATAACCCAATGCACATCGCTGGATTAAAAAGAAACCCCAAGCTTTAAAGCTGTGAGAAAGTCTTTGCATATCGGGACCATACATTCTCATGGTCAATCCAAGTTTCTGTCCCTCAAAGCTACTGTCTTACCAGCACATCTGCTGTCATGCAAGCAAGACAAGATGGACTACTGGCATAGAAAAAAAGAAACCTATTCATCTTCCCCCCCAAAAGAAGACAAGATTGTGGGTGTGCAGATGAGGTGGGCAATGAAAGATATTTCAATTCCTCAACTCCATGTATAGTACTCAAACAGAAGTAGATTTTCTTCTGTGATTCAAATCAAAGATTCCGAAGTAGTTTATTAGGCATCCCACTTCACTGTGGGATCTCTTCAGATCTGACAAACCAACCAAGTGTATGTCATCATTTGGCCTTCTAGGCAAACCACAGCATACAGTAGAGAGGGTTTTGCGTGGGTGGTATTTATCACTAACATTAATGCCCAGGGATGTTATTAAGAGAATAAAGCTTCCTGGAGTTTCATTCTTTTTATTAAAATGAAATATCTCAAGTACTGACCACAATTTATAATATCTCTTAATCAGAGACTGGGATGTTACCATTGTAACTGTAATTTGTCTACCTAGAGCTCACTCGAAATTTTATCCTAACTTGCGTTGTTCTGAAGTTTCTGAGCTAGTTTTCTGTAGTGCATGTAGTCTCATTGAGCTCACTTCTCTGCTGCAAATAGTTAAATATTTAAGAATTGTACCTTTAAGAATTGTATAGATTTCTCTGCATTTATGCCATCATGTCTGATAGTAAAATTTGACCTATACAGAAACAACTTGCTGCTCCAGTCCATCACAGAGACTGGACCAAGTGATTTCACCTGAAAGTGTATATCACAGAGTGCTATAGGATCCCTCAGAAGGAAAGGCAACATGTGCAAGACAATGCAATCCAGGATAGCGGTTTTTTAACCATTTTGCATACTCCTTCTTGTTACCCAGCCAAAGATAAATGAATCTGCAGAGCAAACAGTCAATTGAATATTTCAAGGAGTAAATGAACTCACATCCTTCTGAAAAAAAATATAACTATCAGCTTTTAGACCTGTAGCCATCCCAAAGTAGCTTTTTGCCTCTTCTTATACTCTTCTAGTTCCCAAGGATTTATGAATCACATTTCTACTCTGCATTAATTCCAAATAATTGAGATAAATCAAATTCTTGACACAGCTGAGCTCTCAACCCTGTGCCTTTACCAATCCACACAGTCCCAGACATCCTGTAGTATACTTACAACTGGGCTAGCCAAGGGAGCAAGATTTCCACATTGGTGTAGACCTTTTCATCCTAGAAAAAACCCTGCTTACATGAGGTCCTGCTTTAGATTTTTCAATTGTTACTGACAAACATCTGATGTTACTGTTCAAATGTCTGATGACTGGTCTGTCTGAAGTATTGTTTGTCTGGTCTATTGAAATTAATTGGTGACCTCAAACTAGTTTTGAATAGATGCAGTTTCCTTCAAGCCACTGTCATGCATGGCTTCAATTGAAGAAATTGAAGGAATGATCAAATCTTTTCTTCAAAGAAGAGGTGGTTAGAGGTACAAAGCCATCTTTCGGGATGTGTACAGCAAGGTTGTAATCTGGGAGTTAGGTTCTGCTATGACAAGGTTGTCTGCCCCTTTTCAGGCCATATTTGCTGATGGAACAGAAAGAGTAAAAGGATTTATGTGGAAAAGAATGAAAGAAGGGGATATAGTCAGTCTATGTTTTCAGACAGTCATCCTAAAATGCAAAAATTAGACTTGGTCTTTTTATAGAACTGGCCTGCCTGTCCATCACTCCTCTCTTGGCATCTTTCATCAATTATGTATTAATAGCACATTAAATCTAAAAAGACATCAAAGAAGAAAACTGGACACTAATGGAAAACAAGGCTTTCTGTTATACATGGTACTTAAATAGCACTGTAGAAACAGGAAAGGTGAAGAACTTTGGGGAAGGTCAGGCTTTAGAAGATGTGGGAAGGATGGATTATGTTTTGCTGCTTTAGATTCTTGCCTGCTCTGCTGTCCACGTGTTGGTTCTAGATGGAGAGTACCATGGAGTCTGGAATGGCAGAGTGATTTCTTATTTTACTTTGCATTTAAATCTAAATATGTTAAGTAGAACATTTGCAATGGTCTTTTTCCCACTGAAAGAAATCTCACTGTCAAATATTCAAAGTGATCAAACAGGCAAAATAATCTGCAGACTGAAAATCACAGTAATACATAATTTTTAAAACCAAGCACAAACCAGATAGAGGACTGAACAATTCACTTTTTTATTCTCACTCCTAAAATGCTGAATCCATTTCAATCACAGCTGGGGACAAGGACAGCCAACAACAACACATCACTCCTAGCGTGAGACCTTTTTTTGTCCTCTTCTGGGACGCATCAAATGTAGATGACCAAATTATGACCCTTTCCGCCTCCCTTCCTGAAAGCATAGCATTTTTGCCAATAGCCATCTGCCAAAGTTTTAAAAAATGTGAAGCATAGGATTATGCCTAAAACATTAAAGCACCTTCCATACTATCAGACAGGTTGGTTCTTAAGCAGCTGCTGGTGACCTCAAAGCTGTCAAGTACTTGGCACCTTAGCAATAAGATGGCAGTTACGTATTGGTACAGGTTGAGTACCTCAGTGTCATGTTCCTTCTCGTTGAAAACTTCAGGCTGGTGGCCTTAACCCTACCTTTGACTTTCCTTACAGCAATGTAGTGTGTGGTTTTTGTTTTTTTTTTTAAATAAGTGCACTCTGTTTTCAGCCACGTTAAGTCTGTACAGGAGGTGTCAGAGCAAAATTTTAATGTTGTTATGGTACAGGGAAAATGTAGAGCACTCCTGTTGACTTTCCAAAATCATGGTGCACTCATGGCTTATCCAGTGATACATTCAATATTCTTTGGAGGAAAATGAGATAGAACAGGTCACTGAGGGTCAAGTAATTTTCACTGAGCCATTGGGACCCAATTCATTCCATTCTCATAAGTGGGTAAACAGTGATAATGAATGAGCTGAGAAAGATTTAGAAGTAGGGCTTAAAGAGCCACTGAAACATTTGTTTCAACAACTTTACGGTTTATTCTAGGCATTCAGCCTTTCTGTTTCTGCAGAACTGAGTGGGCTGGTTTATGGGAATAAAGTTCCTTGTGAGGTTAGGATCAGATTCCGGTCTAGCTTCAAACACTCTTCTTCTCTCACTTTCAAAAATAGACTGGGATAAGGAGCAAGGAAGTAGTGGAAGGATATAACCCAAACTTCCTGAAAGAGAAATCATGTCAGGTTTTGTTCAGCATTCTTCACTCTCCCGTTTGTTCAGATCCAGTTAGGAGAGCATCTGTCTACAACGAAAAAAAGTAATTTTGTCTTCTCAAAAAATAGGTATTGAAAACTCAATGTGTGGTCACTGAGATATAAAGTCTTTGAAGGACTTCAGAGGAGTGTGATTTAGGCATGGGGCAAAACCTGGGGTCCAGTAAAGTTAATAGGCTCTTGACCTTTAACTTAAACAAAGTTTCACACTTCTGTCTACCAACTTAATACACTTTCCCTTTATTTCAGAATTTCCCAGAACGAAATACAGAAGAAAACTGCTCATCATCCCGGAGACCTTTTACAACCATCCAGTAAGGGGGAAAAAGAAACAATGAAAGAATGTTTAGTGTCTAGGTAGTGCAAACACTATTTTTTGAATTAGAAGTTAGTGTAGGCTGTTCTTTTCACTTTTGACCACTGCTGAATCTGAAAAAAATCAGAAAAAAAATGCCTGCAAAATTGCGTCAGCCAGCATTATGAGGTGAAGTTCCATGAATGCTAGTGATGTTTTGGCTACAAAACTTTTACTCATTAATAATATACACAATAATGGAATAATTCAAAGATTTTTTAATTTACTCTTGATGAAACAGTTAATGATTTTTTTCACCCTCGGCTGCTCTATAGCAGCCCTTGGGAATCCTGAAACTGAAAAATCTGTGTATTTGGGAATACATTTATTTTTCAATAGGACATACATGTTAGTCTGTCTTTGAAGCGTTGTTCCAGAAATAGTGAGTCGGTCCCAGCTGACATGCCTTTCAAAGGCTGTTTTAACACTGTTCATGTATGCTAGAGCGTGAAGATCAATTTGCTTTAGGGACTGGTTACATGTGCTGAGATACATGACACATTGGCTGGCACTGGTTTTGATTTAAAAATCATAACAGAGAAACCACTAACAACCTTTAAGCAATGCCTCAACTATTTAGAGTGTATAATTAGAAATTACAGAAAATTTGTAAACTACACAAAACCCCACTAGAATGTCAAAATTTATTACAGCTGTGGGACTAGGAGTCAACTAGTTGAAGAGACTTAAATTACCATGTCTTAATTAAGTTCAGATAAACTAATGACTCAAAAGCAGCAATCTGTGATGGTTGTCCAGTAAACTATCTGAAGTAAATGTTGAAATAATCACCTTAAAGACAGGCTTCTTCCTTAGCATTAATATCATTAGCACAACATATTGCACTGTCGTAAGAAATCTGATGAGAAAGTGCAAGAATAAATAGATGATATTTTATCTAGAGTCTCAGCACTGGAGGCAGACTTGCTGCTCACAGAGGAGATAAATTAGCCAGCAGCATCCCTCATGACGCAGTTGAAAAATTAATGCCTGATACCTTGCTCTGTCAATCAGATGCCCATCGTTGGGCCATCAATCCAGCTTCTTTATCAAGTACTACACGACCTTCTTGAAAAAGATTTATTTAAAATAATTTGACGCTTCCTAACCCTTTCATGCATCCTCCCTTTGAATGTGGTGTGTAGTTCTTTGCTTTGCATGGTCAGACACACTTGCTTCTTCACTACTTCCAGATGCTGCAGGAAGAGATTGATCTTGTGTTAGTCCAGTACAGTGAAAAGGTTTAAAAAGACCAATAGAACTGGACTGAGCTACCATCCTCGCCAGCTCTGTCACGGAACAACATAATATCAATACCATTTATGAGCATACATCAGATTCAAGAAACTCAATATATAAGCCATGGCCTTTAAGTAGTATAGTCTACTGTAGCCAGAGGAGAAAAGTAGCATAGAGCAGTACATCAATCCTCCATTTGGAGCATTTCATGGAAAACTATGTCACATTCCATTCTTTTCTGTAGGAGGTCACACAAACATGAGAAGTGAATGTCTTTAGGGAAATTTTTGGACAGCTGAGCTATTTGACTCATGAAGTAAAAAATGCTGTGCCCCCTCCCCCCCAGTCTCCTCCTCTCTTCTACTCCACTCACCCATTTTCAAAATGGCACTCTGAACCACTTTCTAAATTGAAAGGTTATCTCTGATTAAAACACAGCTAAAGTGGTCAAGACCCCCGTGGAATCAGAAGTACTGTGAAGTATTCGAGGCTGCTGTTGCCTGATTCATTTTGTTTGCTTAGAAGGTGGTGCAAACACTTGTAAGCTTTTCCTCAGGTGCAAATAGAAGGAAAATAACTATTCACTCAAAATCTGATTAAGGATATAAAGTCATCCAGTCATCCCACGCTGGGCTGACTCAGCCTGGTCTGTAAAATCCATGTATGAGCTTAAGGAAGCCACAGACTTACTAACACCCTAGTCTAAAACTTTATCTAAAGAGAATGTTTGGTTATTTCAAAACTTTTTCCTATTCCCTATGAAGTATGAATTTCAGAGGAGATGAAGGCATTTCAGGGTAAGTGCTTGATCTAAAGGCCAGATCTAAAAGACATTTAGTTCCCTAACATGCATTTGAATACTTTGCTTCGACTGGGAAATTACTGTTCTACATGCTATGAGTGGCATACCAGTGAGGATACCAGTAGGAGAAATTCAAGTAGCTTTTACATGCACAGTTAGAACCTTGTATTGTTGTGTTGTTTTTTTGGGTTTTATTTTTCTAAGCCAAACTTCAGTAGTCAGCTTCCTTTTCTCCTAATCTGCAGCTGCTTCATTGACTATCCATCATCTTTATTACAGTGTCACTTCTATACGTCATTCTCTTACACTAATCAGAAGCAGACCAAGTGGGAAAGAAATTGCTCCTCAGGGATGAGGTCTGTTGCTGTAAATGATATGTTGAATGAGAGTGGAATTCAATGCAAGAGACACTGTGCTTGTTTACACATGTTGAACCGATGTCTTTTATCTGTGGGACACATTGCGGCTCTTTGTTGTGGTCATTTATGGACATAATCCAACAGCGCTCAGCAGAAAGCCTGTTAAGCAGTGAAGCAGTCTCACTGTTTCCACTATTGTCATTAAGTTGCACAAAGCTAATCAGGCACCATAGTGCTGCGATGAACCGGGCCCAGCAGCTTGAAAACAGAAGTTGGGCTACAAGCACTAGGACTGATGAAACCTAGTTTCTTATGAATACAAAATGTCCCAAATGTGACAGTAATTTGTTCCACCTTGCCCAAGCCACCCACTCCCATGATATCTTCAGCCCTTTTCACCTCCTATTTACCATTTGGAGCCTTGATAGCTCAGGAGATGGGCAGTACTGTGAGAGCTTCAGACTACAGCTTTCTTAATTGCTTGACTGACTGCTACTTTTCACTTGTTACATGCATCAAAGGCAGTAAGTAAAGGTCGAACCCTTCCTTCAGGGCTCTGACAGGGTGTCTTCCTTCCTTCTGACCCTGAGACATCATTTTCCACAAGTAATAGTAGCTTACTGTCTTTGATGATCTCCAGAGGTCCCTTCCAACCCTACGATTCTCTGATTCCTCTGTTAGGTTTACTTGATGGATTCAGCCCTTGGGTTCGAAGTCATTAGAAAGATACAGATAGTCAAACAGGTATCATGACCAAACAAGTCCCATTTCCATAGAAAACCTGGCTGGTTTGTATTCTTCAGCTAAGGTGGTCTTCACTGTAGTTGTCCCATCACTTTTGCCTTTGGAGCAAATTTTGTCGTCTTATCAAATGCCTACTTCACAAGGCAGGTATTATTAATGGATGTACATGAAATACGTAGTCACAGTGAACAGCAATACTTGGAATTGGGAGGATTTTAGGAACTCCATTTCTTCAATTTTAAGTCATGGTCTGGGTAAAAGCAAGGATCAGCATTACCAGATAGGACATTGCTGGGGAACTGTAAAGAAAAATCACTAAGGATAAGGAAGTCAAATAAAAAGAATTTAAAACAAGCATAAACATAAAGACAACATTGAATTCTTAGACTGTGTTTACCCCTTGGGGCCGTTATTGGCCACCTGTCACTTGGATAGGTTTTAAATGTTAATGAGAATATTAATACTAAGTAGGAGCTTGATACATATAAACCCCAAATGTACATTTTCTTCATGGTTTGCACACTGTTGTCCACTGCACACTAGATACATTTGTAATGTTTTCAGTGGGTGTCTCTGCTATCTAAATCAAAGATATGCTGTATAAACTTCCAGATGGTATTGGAGCTTTTATATCTTTAGTAATTAGTGTGTAACTTCAAGAGTGTAGTAGTGGTTATGGAAAACTCCTGGTCACAACTGTAAGCAAAAGTATGTAATTATACATAATTATACATGTCTAATTTTTAATATCTATTTCTAATTATACTTGTCTGACATGGATAAGAAATTGGCTGGATGGTTGCACTCAAAGAGTTGCAGTCAATAGATTAATGTCCAAGGGGCAACCAGTGACGACTGGCATTCCTCAGGGGTTGGTACTGGGACTAGCACTGTTTAGCATCTTTTTAGGTGACGTGGACAGTGGGACTGAGTGCACGCTCCACAAGTTTGCTGACAACACCAAGCTGTGTGTTGTGGTCAACATGCTGGAGGGAAGGGATGCCATCCCTCGGACAGGCTTGAGAGGTGGCCCCGTGCAAATCTCATGAAATTCGTCAACTGAAATGTCCTGCAGGTGAGATGGGGCAATCCCAAACAGAAATACAGGCTGGGCAGAGGATGGCTTGAGACCAGCCCTGAGGAGAAGCACTTGGGGATGTTAGTTGATGAGAAGTTCATGAGCTGGTGTGCGCTCACAGCCCAGAAATCCAATGGCATTCTGGGCTGCATCAAAAGAAGCATGGTCAGCAGGTCAAGGGAGATGATTCTACGCCTCTACTCTGCTCTGGTAAGACTCCACCTGGAGTACTGCATCTATCTCTGGGGCCATGTCCATAAGAAGGACATGGATCTGTTGGAGCCAATCCAGAGGAGGGCCAGAGGGGTGATCCGAGGGCTGGAACACCTCTCCTGTGAGGACAGGCTGAGGGAGTTAGGGTTGTTCAGCCTGGAGAAGAGAAGGCTTTGGGGAGACCATATAGCAACCTTCCAGGACCTGAAGGGGGCCCACATGAAAGATGGAAAGGGACTTTTTATCAGGGACTGTAGCAATAGGAGGAGGGGGTGACAGTTTTTAACTANTGTTGTGGTCAACATGCTGGAGGGAAGGGATGCCATCCCTCGGACAGGCTTGAGAGGTGGCCCCGTGCAAATCTCATGAAATTCGTCAACTGAAATGTCCTGCAGGTGAGATGGGGCAATCCCAAACAGAAATACAGGCTGGGCAGAGGATGGCTTGAGACCAGCCCTGAGGAGAAGCACTTGGGGACGTTAGTTGATGAGAAGTTCATGAGCTGGTGTGCGCTCACAGCCCAGAAATCCAATGGCATTCTGGGCTGCATCAAAAGAAGCATGGTCAGCAGGTCAAGGGAGATGATTCTACGCCTCTACTCTGCTCTGGTAAGACTCCACCTGGAGTACTGCATCTATCTCTGGGGCCATGTCCATAAGAAGGACATGGATCTGTTGGAGCCAATCCAGAGGAGGGCCAGAGGGGTGATCCGAGGGCTGGAACACCTCTCCTGTGAGGACAGGCTGAGGGAGTTAGGGTTGTTCAGCCTGGAGAAGAGAAGGCTTTGGGGAGACCATATAGCAACCTTCCAGGACCTGAAGGGGGCCCACATGAAAGATGGAAAGGGACTTTTTATCAGGGACTGTAGCAATAGGAGGAGGGGGTGACAGTTTTTAACTAAAAGAGAGTGGATTTAGATTAGATATTGTGAAGAAATTCTTTAGTGGGAGGGTGGTGAGACACTGGAACAGGTTGCCCAGAGAAGCTGTGGATGTCCCGTCCCAGGAAGTGTTCAAGGCCAGGCTGGATGGGGCTTTGAGCAACCTGATCTAGTGGGAGGTGTCCCTGCCCAGGGCAGGGGGGTTGGAACTAGGTGATCTTTAAGGTCCCTTCCAACTCTAACCATTCTATGATTCTAAATACACATATAAACACAGATAAAACACAAAATCAAACATATTATTCAATGTTGCTGAAAGGCGTGGTGTGACCTATGAATTAATTACGTATGCTTTGCCACCTACTACTGATGCCAAACCTTTGAAGTCTTCTCCTATACTGAGGCTTTAATTTTTCAGTAACTACTCAGCTGTTAAATGCTGATCTTACATTCATTTAAGTCCACTGGAAATTTGGATTCTTGATGCAGTTCAGCATTTTAGTCCTTAAAAATTGGATGCTTTGGCAGTGATATCACTAAGATGTTCTCACTTAGTTGCAAGGCCATGATTTTATAAGTCCATTGCCTGGGATAAGTGCAGATAAATATGAAGACCTTGGAAGGGGAAAAGAATGTAGCAGCAAAAAAAAAAACCCAAAAACTCTACTTTTTTGGTATTCTGAAGTCATACCTTTTTCCTTGTGTAGAAGTGATAACCTCATTCAAGATCATGCTGAGCACTTCATCCAAAGCTGTGAGGAAAGACATAGCTTTCCATTCTCTTCCAGGAGCAAAAGTAGAGAAAGAGGGTGTGAGTGAAGAGAAACTAATAACATATTTTAAGAAGGAAGGAAGTTCTTCCTGAGAAATACCATGTCCTAAAGCCTGGAAGGCATGACATGAGGCTTCTCACAGTGAAGAAAAAGGGAAATGACACATGTTTTGCTCAGTAAAGCAAACCAAAAGGAAAGTGAGGGATGATTTCTCCTCCTCCCATTCAGGTGATTCTGTGGTGTTTGCATCTGAATCTGGGTAGATTTCTAGACATTTCCAAACACTGGAACATTCCTAAACATTGCCATCCTAAAACATCTTTTCTACAATTAGTCCCATTTTATACTGTTCTGAACTATCTAAAATATATTGATGAAGCTTAACTTTAACTTTCATAAGGAAACCGAACAAAATCCGCAGGATGTCAGATTTGTATAGAGTTCTTTGAGGCTTTTCTTTCTAGTACAACACTGCTCACTCCAAATTTCATTTAGAGTGAACACACTCTTCTAAGGACTAGGGCAACTCCATGGGTCCCATTTTCCTAACAGATGCCAGGCTGGTTTATATGGAGGCTGCAGCTTTTATTAATACTACAAATGGTGCCTGACCAGCAACACAACAAAGTTGTCCTGTTCTCCTGCCCACTTCCATCCGCGAATTCTCACGAAGTGACTCTCCTGAACGGGCGAGAGTGCACGTCAGTCCTTGCACTGCAGTTGCCAAGAAGCCTATGAATGGTGCTTGTGGTTTCTGTTACATGGACACCTGCCCCATAAGGTCTGGCCTGAGACCACCAGCTAATTTTGTGCTGGCCACCTGACAGTAACGTGCAGCCATTCACCTTCCTTTCAAAGTGTGTGCATGTGTGTGTCTGTGTGTGCATGTGAAAGGCCGTATTTCTTCTCTTTTATTGGTCTTTTTTTCACCTGCTGCCAGATAAACAGCATGGGATAAGAGTCTGCTTCATGCCAGACATAATTTTGAATTTATTAACTTGCCATTCTTTTTACTCTTGATAGAACTTGACAGGCAAGCAGACAAGTGCCCAAATTAACTTAGCTCCCAACCGGCACCTAGACAGGCCAAGAATAACATAGAGATAAATTGGAGGGGTTGAGGATGGTGATGGAGTCAAAAAGGAGGGGGAGAAGAACATGAGAGAAGGGAAAAAAGTGAACTTTGGTCTGGAGAAGTTTTAAAAAAATAATTATTCAAAGCATAACAACATGACAGAAGGCTGCCAGAAAAACCTCATCTGTGTGAGGAGGGCAGCGCATACACAGTGGGAAAAACCTAGACACACATTTGCCTCTGGGACAACATGGATTTAAAC
This sequence comes from Rhinoptilus africanus, assembly GCA_013400135.1. Lineage (NCBI taxonomy): Eukaryota > Metazoa > Chordata > Aves > Charadriiformes > Glareolidae > Rhinoptilus > Rhinoptilus africanus. The sequence continues at coordinate 277,318 of VXBO01012107.1, read as the reverse complement.
GCAAGACAACTTCGTAAATGGAAATGAATGTGATGACCTCAGGTCGCAAGAGAGTAGAAGCCCACCAGGTTATGAAACTACTGCTGAATTAGGCATGTTTGGCAGCACGAGCATTTGGGAGAGGCCCAAGGATGAGCAAGTTCTGAGCATTTGATTTCATTTCGAAGGAGGGTGGTCTTTCCATTTCAGGGTCAGCAGCAGGACAGCGTAGTGGGTGTAGAGGTGGAAAGGGAAGCACACCATTTGGCTGACTGTCATGACCTCTGGATAATTGGAGATTTAACTTTCCATGTCTCAACACTCCCTAAATCTTCCCATACAAGCCAAGACACCAAAAAAATAGATGGAGGAAAATCTTCCTAGGTGGAGAAAGGTACATAATAGATGTGTTTTATGATATTCTTCCTCGTCAGCTGCCCTGTCAAAACAGACATCAGTTGTTAAAGTCTATAATACAAGGTGGGTTTTTTGGTTGTTCACAACTGAAGCTGTAATGAGTAACGTGTCAAACTGGAAGTACGTAGGGTGTGGGGGAAGATACTGTAGTGAGTATTGGTTAGACTTGTAAAGAACAGTGAGTTATGTCTCCAGCGCAGGGGTGTATACACATACACACGTACTTGGAGCTACAAGTTGTGTTTCAGATGCATCACATCTTCTTTAGAGTGATCTTTATGACTTCATCCCATGACTTTCACGATAAGGCAAGGCAAAAGCAGTGAAGCAAGGCAAAAGCAGTTGCACAGCAACAACTGTAGGGTTCATGCACCTATATCTAAAGCATAGAGAAAGAAAAGCTTGTCGCATGGATCATAAGGAAAACTCCTCAAAGCCTACAGAGGTGTGACAAGCAGGTTCAAGTCTGGGATGAAAAGAGTGCTTCAGAGCTGTTCTCTTTGCTATACAAAAAATGTAATTTTGTAAGGTGGCTAGTGAAAAGCAATAAACTTTAAAAACGTAGATATATGTGAAATAAGAGGTGGAACTTTACTTTATGAGAGACAAATGTCCTGGCCAAGCTTCTGAGTTCACATTTGCAGGAATGGTATAAAGTACTGCCACTTTAAATGTTTTCTCAGGAGAAGTAAATATTTAATGTTATACTTAAATATCCTAAGTAATTACCCATGTTCCTCTAAAAAAGTGCCCCACAGGGTGTCTCAAGACTGTCTTTCTCTGATAGACAGTAGCTCTGCAGAGAGGCACCTCATGCTGACATCCTGTTTCAGGATCTGCCAGAGAGCTGAAGGGTGGAGCATGATTTCTACAGCAACAGCACGTCCAGCTGCAAATGTACGTGCTACCCGGAGTTTAAGCAGAGGACACATAGGTAGGCAAAAATACCTGTGGTGATAAATTACGCATGAAAAAATAAGTGGCCTCCTTCCTGCGGATGCTATCAAACCTGCTTCGCCTGTGCCAGTGGCATATTGGGTATTTTAACATGCACAGCAGCAAAAAATTTACCAGTTGGACGCATGGTACTTGGCCTTCGTTGCTTGCCTAGCTGTGGAACCAATCTTAAAAGACTTCGTTGTGCTGTCAATGTTTCATGTCCCTTGAACTGTAAAAAGTGGTATCAGCATAAAGATGGAACTTATAATAAATCAGGCATTTTCCTAAAGAAGTATTCCATTTTTCATTAACTGCATTTTTTGGCTATTTCCTCCCCCCATCTTCTTCCTTCTTTTCCTACCAAAGAAATAAAAAAGGAAAATCAAGAGCCAGCTCTACAGAACTCTTTGCAAATTGGTTCAGTGTACTGAAGCCCAAGAGAGCCATCAATGTTATGTGACACTATAGCTGGAATGGTAGAAGGTAATTCATATTAGCTTGCTTATCTTCCGTCTCCCTATTCCCACAGCATGGCTATGCCTCTGAAATAGGTCGCCAGTTGGTATTACATGGTTATTTCCTATTATAAGCACAATGCTCACAATATATTCCCTTCTAATTCCTGAATGTGACTTTCAAAGAGCCAAGCAAATGATTGCCCCTCAAGAGAATTCCTCTCAAGTTTTCTACTAATTAAGTTCAAAGCATGCTTGGGCAGGTCTTTGAGAGTTTAATTGGTGCAATGTAAGAAATGATACAGTGCAGACAGAATCATTTAATACTCATGATGAAGTACCCAATACTGAATATCTGAATTTTGATTTAAAGAACTCTGAATAATCTAGGGTGTACATAATGCAGGAGGTTTGGTGAATTTTGTTTTATTCTTCAATAGCAAAATTGCTTACTTATTCATCTGGGTATGGGAGGAGGCACCAATAAATTATCTGCACTTTGGAAAGTTCATCATCATACACTGCAGATTAGAAACAACAGCCTGTAATAAGATTATTATATGGGAGACTTTAATAATGTTGTCTCTTTATCTGGCTAAGTAGTTTTATGGAAAGAAGACACATTGCATAGCAGAGATACACCCAACTCCTAAAACAAGAGAGAAGAATAGATAGTAAATGGAGATTTAGGTCTTAACTTCTGATTTAAACAACAGATAAGGAAACCTCACTGAATCACTGATGTTTCCTAATTTCTTAACTTTTCTTTTTGAGAAAGATTTAAAGAAAACAACTACTATTAGGGGGTAACCCTTAGTGTCACTGATATAGCCATCGTTGTGGCATGACATGTATGTCTATGAGTTAAAAGACAGTGAAAAGATACTTACAGTGATGACTGACTGGTATTTAACTTGGCTTGAGTAAGAGCTGGGATACAACCAACCAGTCAGCTGCTCACAGAGTTTGGTCAATGTCATCTTAAGGTGTTGTATCAAGGTGAGACATGCCACATCGAACAGCAGCAAAGGTTTGTGTATATACAGATTCCTACCACTGCCTGTCGGGAAACTTAAGATCCTGTTAGGTATTATTTTACTTATTGAACAGTAGGAGTCAGAGCATTCTTGGCACAGTAGGAATAAGAAGACATTGCCCTTGCCCTCCTTAAACCCACCATCTGGATCTATTTATGCTTGGTGTAGAGTTCCTAGGAAATGACTCAGTATGACTGGAGCTTGAATGCGTCCTCCCAAAGAAGCCAATGTAGACAGAAACAAGTGATAATAAGTTTGACTCTTCCTTCTTATTATTTCAGCAATTGATACATTAAAATGTTTTGAGCAAAGTTGTGGGTAGAGTTAAACTCTATATTAAATCTGACTCTGCATCCTAGACTGAAGTGTTAGCTTTTCTATTGCTCACCTTGCTAAAACTTTTGCCCATGCTTGACAGCCACCACAGCCTGAAAACCGCTCATCTCCAGATCAGATCTGGCTTCACCTCAAGTATTCTAAGTTTTAAGCTGCTGCAGTCTGTTTTGATGGGGAATTTTCTCCCCACCAGGCATATCTGTATGAGAATATCTAGTTCTCCTCCTCAACAATACTCACCTGCCACTACTCATGCTGTCAAATGCTTACCCAACTGGAGAAAATACTCTCTATATAGCTTTAATTTAAGTGTTTGCAAATATCTGAAAATTAGAAACAACCTGCCTGACCAAGGATGCAGAATAAACAAGGGGACTTAATAATTTATTGAAACTATTAAGGGGTAGCTAAAGCTTTTGCTAGTTTCTCTCCTGCTTTTTCTAGCCACAGCTGGCTGCACTTCTGAGATCAGGGCACAGTCTACTGACATAACAAATAGATGAGTCCCGTGACCTGTGATAGAATGATACTAGCAGCACTTCTCAAGTACTTATGGCTATTCCCATTCATTTACAAGCGTTTTACTCCAGATGTTGACTTTTTCTTTTTTGATATAGACAGGTAACAAGTGCAGCTTGGGACATGAAACATCTTTCTCACATAACCAGTGAGTTAGATCTAGAGTTTTGCCCTGGATCATTCAGGCAGCCTGGATATCACCTAGATTTGAACTTTTCCTTGACTGCTTTTGTTACATCTGGAGCCAACCGTTCACAGTTGAAGGAGGTTCCACTTTTTAATTCCCCTGAGTGATCCTTCGTTTGCCTTTGGTCTAGTCTTCATACAAGCGCATTGTGTCATTTGCAAAAGACAATAAAAATTTCTTACTGTTCTGTAACGTTGTGAAATAAAGGGAAAAACATGATGCAGATAAAGCACTGTTTAATCAGGAAGAATGAAATGTAACCCGTATGTACTTAAAATGTGTGTGTACACTTGCTCTTATGTGTGAAGGTACAGGAAAGACAGCATAGTACCCAGAATAATTATAGAAAGAATAAATATATGTACATAGTATGTGTGAATATGCTAAAATTTTAAACATCTCATGGTAGAAATGAGGAATGCAAATAGGCTCAACCATTTCTCACATCTTGTCCCTTCATCTACCTCCCCAAATTTTATTTATTTTGCATGCTGTGGGGAAAGACATCTGTTTTCCTTACTTTGCTCAGTGCTCGTTTCCATTAGAGTGCCTGAGGACTTGTGGTGCACCACTGTCCCTCCTGCTGGAAGTCTCTCCAAGAGAAGCTGTGAACTCCTGCCTTCCTCACTGCCTCTGGCCCAGGCAACCTCTGCACCACAAATTGCTGGAGACATGGAAGAGTATTCCCAGGAAGTGTCACTGTGTTTGTGCTATTATACTCTTCCTTAGGCATCCAGTTTGACTGCTGGTTGAGACAAGACATCGGGCCAGTTGGCTGAGCTGCTGCGCCTGCTCTTTGGTTCACCTAGATTTTAAAGTCCGCTAGAAACTCTTTGTTTATTTTGATACTGCATATAGTAATGAACAAAGGAGTAGATCCCCCTGTCCACCAAGATATTCATCAGTATACATTTATGAAATAGGACACAGATGCTTTCTGCTTGTCCCCTGAGACCCTTACTCTGATCTTCCAGAAGGGATAAAAAAGGACCAGCAACAGCCATTGCAGCAGCAACAGCACAGCTGCCTGGCTGAAAAGGGGCTGTGACACAGATAGAAGGATAACAAAACCCTCCGGCAAACCTGGGGCAAGCAGAAGAGCAATACCGCAGGGCACTTACTCCATGTCTCACGCATGTTTGAAAACATCTAGACCACAGAGCCATTTTTGTGCGAGGTCAGAGGTGGATGCTAGACAGTGTTTTTCCACAGATGGATTGACAGGCAACTATGCCATGTGTAAAGGCTGGATGATGACGCAAAGCTGGATGAGGTACCAATTGCACAACTGCAGGACAGTAGTTTGACTGTGAGAAAGAAAGAGGCCTTGAATTTCTCTGTTTCAACGTAGATCTCAATAATTATAATAAAGGCTGTACAAGAAAATCAGGCAATCTATTTAAACTGGCTTCATACTGTACATTTACTAATACTTTTGTCTGGAGCAGTTCGTAAGTGTCATTTTAGTGACAGGAGTACTTTCCTGTTTTCTCATCAATTTTTCCCAGCTGAATTTAATCCTGATACTCCACAGAGTAAACCCTCTAAGTAATTTCTTTCCCTTATAGTGTTTATATTTTTCAGGCTTCTGTAGAGTCTCACCTATCCCTGCCCCACCCTGGCCCCCGGTCTCCCTCCTTCCTCTGTCTCAGTTATTACTAAGCCAGGCTGCAGACAAATGGTTGGTTGAATCCCTAAAGCAAGTTATGACAGACATGCATAAAACAAATACACGTATACACACCCTCAACCGCCCAGAGTGTAGACAGGATGCAGTCAAAGCTCAGCAATTACTGCTTCTAGCTGCTTCAGACTTTGACAGATAATAACATGCTCTAACCTAGCCGGGAGTGTCCCGCTAATCCTAGAAATTTTTTAGTTTTTAAACTGCACAAATGCAAGAAGCTGACACATCTCCATACTGTATTAAGATCTGGAGGGAAAAAAAGACCCTTAAAACTATAATAAAATACACGGGTTTGAAGTTTATTGGGCCTGATTAATTCCTTGTGCAACCTCTGCCAGATCCATAAAGTATAGCAGGGATGTATTTGGCTCAGTACTTTATGAACAAGATTTTGTAAATCTAGGTTACTGACATAGACAGATAGAGGCATATAGATACACGTACACACAAGTTTTTAAATGCCTTGCTTTTTGTCAAATACAATGTCAGGAAGGAAGAAGGCTGGTTTTGGACTTGAGAGATTCCCTGTTTTCTTTGCCTTGTCCTGCGAAAGATTTTCTGCACAATAGTAGTCAATTCATTTCTAGCCAAGTTTATTTATGATAGCTAGTCACTTAAATAAGCACAAACTTCCCAGAAACATTTTCAAATGTGCCTATCTATTTAACTTTGAAAGCTGGGCACTTCTGAAAGATCCTATCCAAAATTTGGTCTGGATCTCTTTTGGGGGCGTTTTCCTTTCTCACATCTAGAAAATAGGAATCATAAATTCTTTCTTCAGAGTGCGGGGAGGATGATGCAGAATTTAAATGAGAAAGCTCACTGAGGCTTGAATTGAAAAAGAGCAGCTTCCAATAATGGGTTGGGATGAAGAGATCTTGTATCAAGCATGTTCTCTGTCATACTGGGACCATTACAAAGTGCTTTTGTTCTATATTTATTTTTAGTTAATCTCCATACAATTATGCCAATGTGTTCATCTTTGTAACTACAAAGTCTCTCACTTCTTCAGCTGCAAGAATCATACGACAGCGAAAACCACCCATGAAAGTTCATAGTGACGTTCATGATCCGATGTTTTGCAAAGAAAGGCTAAGAATTGCACAGGGAATTGGTTCTGGGGATGTGTTTGTGGTACAAGAATGTATTTCTCACCATGGTCATCCTTCCTGTTTGAAATGGAAATTTCTATATTGAACCATTCCCTGCCTAATCTCTTGCCTATTCTTGAGACCATTCCCTTTCCTCTTTTCTGAGTCCCTGTTTAAATACAAAACCAGGTTCACCTCAGACCATTCATCCCCTGTGACAAATGGACCCTGAATGAATTACAGCATGTTAAAATCGCTAGATTGCTAAAATGCCCTGTTTGGGCCTGCCTTGCTGGCTAAAGTCCTCAGAACTGCTAATAGTATTAACAAATCGACAGGGAACACATCATTGAGCTTTCCCAGCAGGAAAACCTTTTAATAAATAGTATTCAGCTAAAATGCTTAAAGCAGGTTCTAGATTTCAAGAAAATTCTCATATCAAACATAGATAAAGCATCAAAGCAACTGGAATAAAAGCTATCATTGAATTGGTCCTCCCCTGGAAAACCATAAAAGCCTTTACAGAATAGCTGCCTACAAAGAAGCTTTCATACAGATTTCACTTGCTTGCAAATACATAGAGATGCCTTTGCGGGCGTGTGACTGTCTGTCTGATTTTTCCCATCATTGCACATCTGCTTCACAGCATCTGGGCACACTCTTTTCAACAATGCAAGTAAGACCCATGCAAAAAAAAGAAGAAAGGAAAAATTAGACACCATATCCCCCAAGGACCGGTGAAAATCTAGATGAGAAAGAAATCTCTATCCGCTGTAACCACAGGCTTGTAGGTATCCTGGAGGAAGTTTCTAAGGTAAACGCAGTACTGATAAGGTTTATCAGCAAAAGTCTCATCAAACACCACAGTGTGCGAAACAGCCTTGCTGTGAATTTACCCACAGAGGCTGTAGGAACTGTAATTCTTGCTCTACAGCACTACCTGGTGCTCTGTGCATTCTTGTGGCCCTCTGATATGAGTGTGTGTTTCTTGCCCAAGGCTATATCTGCCTGTACCTGCCCAAATGTACGAGTTGGGGATGTACGCCACTGTACCTGCATGAATGCCCCAAAAGCCTCTTACTAGAGATGACTCTTTTCTTGTGAAAAGTACAGACAAAAGAGATATTTTTTTTTGTTTTCTCTGAAGCTTTTATTGTTTTTCAGCAATTATCTCAGAAGCTTTCATTTCTTGGAGTCCTATTCCAAAAAATCTGTCTTTAAAAAAAATAATATGACTTTCTGATGAACATTTCCATTTATTTGACATGAAGTTTTCCCTAAAACGCTAAATTGAATTGCTTGGGTGGAAAATATGTGATTTGTTCCGCTCACTGGAGGTAAAGCCCTATGAAAATACTGACTGATCATCAGCTCTCCCCGTCACCAGTAAAAAAAATCTTATGATCAGAATTCTCCCTTTTTTCTCCCTTTATGCAGTCTTTCCAATATCCTTAGTAAGACCCGTAAAACACTTGATGAAAATATAACTTTTATTTAGGCCTTATAACAAGTGGGGTTTTTGTTTAAAAAAAAAAAAGAAAGAAAAAAGATGATCTTTGTTCCTCTGGAACCAGAAAACTATGACTGCTGTATAAGCAAGACATTGGCTTTCAAAATTCCCAAACCAAACTGGGGCAAAAGTTATGTTGAAAAACTGAGACCTAAGCATAACTGTTGACTAGAAAGAAGTGAAGTCATAACACCATCAAGGTTAATGGGAATTCTGCCACTGAATTCTCAAAGAGCAAGCTTAAGGTTTTCTGACCCAAAGTAGACATTTTCTTATCCCCAAAGTATCCTGAGCTATGTGGTCCCTTTTTTGACTCACACCTCCAATGCTGTTGTCCTATACTTCCCTTTTTCTCCAACATCCTAAATCTATAATGACACAGAATAATCTCTAAATAGAAGCAACAGGTAAATACAACACTTTAAAGTAAATATTTTTTTATATATAAATATAACAGGTGAAGGCAACATCTGCTCTAGTTAAGTTCCAAAATCCATGCTAATATTATTTTTAAGATGCTTATAACTTTCTTCTCTGACACTGAAATTTGAAAAACTTATGCCACAAAGAGATGTTTTTCAAACCTCTCATTCTTGGATTCTTGCACAAAAACATGTAGAAAGGAGAGCATCCTTCCTCTGTGAAGAAGTTTAAAAATGGTTAAAGTAAAAATCTTCAAGGTATGTTGCTTCCTAATTTTGTAAATAACACCAAGTTTGAGAAGATGGTTGTGCTCTTATATTAAGAGAGTTAAAGACAATTATCTGAATGCACACAGTAAGACATTCCTATTCTTTATCCTTGACGCATTTTCTGAGGATTTTAATTAAGGGATATAGGTGTTGAAGATTTTGTTGATGTTGTTTTCTTACATAATTTTGTAGTAATTGAGACTACTCTTTCCAGACAATCTGATTTTAAAATCTCACTGATACTAGTGAGCCAGATGAGAGGAATTTATGTTGTTCAGTTCAGTTGGTTTTCAGTGACTCTCAATCAATGTCTGAGCTGTAGCTGTTCTTGTGTGCTAGGAGCCTCCCATAGCTGCTTCCAAAAATTTCACACCAAGGCTTTGTGAAGGTGCAGGGTCCTCACATACTCCTTTCCAGGCCAAACGTGATAAAAACAGTGGTTTCTAATTAAAATTAACATTACGTGCCTTCCCAGATACTTATATCCAGTCAAGTTAGTAGCCAGACAGCACTGCTTAGTAAAGTTCCTACAGTACCTTGTATTGTTGTACACATCTGCGGGTCTCCCTGAAATATCAATATCACCTTTGTCCAACAGAAGCAATTACTAAATCTACTAATTCTGTGTGTGCTGTTCAACTCTGGAAATACTCACAGGCAGTACTGCGTTTGTGGTTTAATGACACAGTGCCTCAATAGTGCTGTCCAAAAGTGGAACTTAGTCTGCATGCAGGTGGATGTTCTGCTTATCAAAGAACTGTAGCTAGCATAGAAATGCACAGAAGATAGGTTATTTGTATAGGTACATAAATTAAGGTTGCTGTTCTTTTCTACCAGGTTATGTATTAGATCTGTAGATTCTTCCATTACTTCTCTGATTCCAAGAAAATGACCTTACCTGCAACAGTATCTTTCTTATAACTCCTTTACAGTCACAAAGGACATAATGTGGGACACCTGAGTCCTTTTTTGTCTCCACTCTTCAAAGAAAATCTTCCATGTAATGCTTCAGAAAATTCACGTACACACACAAACATAAAAAAAGCCTNAGAAATGGTGTTTTTTCCATGAATTTACTTACTTTTAGTAGATTGTATTCTTCAGTGTGGGTTAGCCTATAATTCCACCTATTTAACTTCTGTTACCCTGTAGCTTTGTTTTGCAATAAATCTAGAATGGCTTTCTGTCTGGTTGATTAAAAAAGAAATTAATTGCATTTGCAGACTCGCCGTCCATTCTGACTATGAACAATTTGTCTGACTAATGTGAACCTTTGAGAGTCAAATCTCTCACAGTTCTCTCATCTTTCTCCAAATACCCATCATTGTCTTGGACTCTGTGTGTCACAGCTCTATTCATTGATTTTTGTGACTTCTGACAAGCTTTACAAGGCACTCTGCAATAAATCGCTGTTTTAAACACTCCCCCAGGCCCATTTTTTACAGCTTTGGAGATTTCCTTACAGAAGTCAAACAACATGTTTTATAGCTTTGTTTTTAAACAATTTTGTTTGTGCTTCCACTTCTCACATCTTTAATACTGTTCTATAACGAAATAGCAAGAAACTACTGAAAACAGCAAGTACTTCAAAATTAATTACTGCCAAAATTCAGATTATCATCCAAGGCTCTCTCTACAGTTGGTATTTTTTGTTTACAGATATAGACTAAGGTGCTGTTCAAAATATTACCAGTTGTCCTGCACATACCTTAGAGAGTATGACTTGACCGGAATTGCTCAACTCTTCAATTACTCAGATACTGCTGATATTACGTATTACCCAACACTGAAATCTGCTCCATATGCTAAGCTTACTGGCAGCACAAAACATCCCTTTGCAAAACACAGCTAACAAATTTAAGCCAGAGTCTCTGAAACGTGCACATCCCTGTGGTTGCTTTGTTGAATGCTGAATGTTAAAGGCTACAGCAGAAATCTTGATGAGCAGTAAGAACTAAACCGTGGAAAGTTTGCAAAACAGTAGAATGGCATTCCATGGTGTCTGAAATGTCTGTAGCATGGTTAAAACTGAGCAGGTTTCCAAAAGGTTTGGGTAGATTTTCAAAAGAAATGGACTTGATGTAACTCAAAGAGGGGAGTAGGAGATTTCAATCTTTGCATCCTCTGTTCCATGTCATCCTCCTCCACTTCAGCTTCCAGGAAAAGCGGCGGTAAGGGATCAGTCGTTGTCAGTCTACGGTAGAGCACTTGCTACATCAAGGCTGACTTTCAAGAGTTTCATTTGTAGGCCAAAGGAAATGGCAGGTTTCAGCCTGATGCCATGCATGTACCTTCCTTTCACTCCTGGAATCACTAAGCGACAATAGCATGGTCACTACCATGACAAACTGGCTTTGGAGAAGAAAGAGTTTTGTTCTGCAGCTTGAAGTGGTTTATTAAAGACCTTGCTCATAAGCTTTAACCCTCTTTGGTGTATGTACACAGCATAAGAAGTTCACATATTCTATAAAGAAAATAATAAAATAAGCCCTAATCTCACTGGGTTTCTCTAGGCAAGATAGAAGGTAAGGCTTCATGCAAGATTTTAAAATGCTGTAGGAATATTTTTTTTATATATTTTGAGGGAGAGGGAGATGAGGAAAGAGGCGTTTAAATGTATAATTTAAACAGCTTCCAAGAAGAAATGGAGCCTTTCAGTGATGTTTGAGATGGCAACTGCTTTTCTAATGCCATACTGGCTTAGCAGTAATGGAAAATATGTCTCAGTGGGAAAAAAAGAAAAAAAAAAAGAGGTTTCATCATTAAAGGTGTGGCAAAAGGTTTTGTAAATTAAATCATAAATCAGTCAACTTTTACTTCAATTAGCCCAGCCAAAAATACTCCTATTAAAAAAAAAGTCACTTCAGAGTTTAAGGAAAGCCATAAATCATTGCCTAATCACAGATTTTAGTACCTTAGAATAAAGTACCCTTCCAGTACTGCCCACCATGCTGGTTTGTGAGTGGAGTTAATAGGGAACTTGCCAAAATTTTGGAGTGAAAACCATAGAGGTATTACTCTTTCATTCAAAAAACACATTAGGGACCTTAGCCATAAATCTTAGCATGACCTGTGGCACTGTTTAATCAATTTACTTCATGCCCTCAAGGAACATAGTGTATAAGTTAGCCTGTGGTCGCTTTCTGAACATACACAGTAGACCCTACCATCTTCCTGACAAAGGCAACTGCTAATTAGTGAGCAAATTCACTCTAGTGTTTTAATTAAAGTAGTATTTCTTGTTTTAATTTGTGACACTGCATCAGGTTACTCAGGGCTCTGCGTACAGTGTAGGGAACGTGTGGAACAAGTCAAGATGTTATGGCAGTCAGCAAGGTCTGCGAAAGAAAAGCTGGTTTCTTTTCCAATTTGCAGTAATATTGTGTATTATGGACACCAACCCTGTGCATTTGATTCAGGATAAAACTTACATCCCACTTTTCAGAGAAAATCATCCACACCTGAGATGGTCTCTTGGAAGCAGACAACGGATGTATGCCAGATAACATAAAACACTCTTTTTCTGAATCCAGCTGGTTCAGAGAGCAGAAAGTCATAGAAACACTGCAGAAAAAGTGACTCTCCTGTGTACTCTATCTTTGATTACTGACAGAGATGAGAGCATTTCGGCCTCTTTCTAATGGTGCATGTCAGCACCTCATTCAAGGAAGAAAGCCTGCCACAGTTGTGCCTGCTCCTCATCCTCCAGAGCACCCAAAAATTAACTGTTGCTCATTATCACCCAGCAGGTAACCTACTGCTCTGGCCATCTCCATCTACAGTTCAGTATTGCCAGCACCCTAAAGCCCATGCCTCTATCAGGACAAAGAAGGTGCAAGACTGGAGGACCTGTAGCTCAGAGTCATATCATGGTGCCTATACTGCTTGGAATTCCCTCAGTGTTTCATGTAGGACTTCTGCTGGCCTTCCTCAGGGGAATAGGTTTTGATCAAGCTGAGCAAGCTGGCTATTTTTCTCTTTCCTCAGCTTTATTATGAGCAAAATCTTTTTCTCTCCCAAGCTCTTGGGAGCTGAAAGCATGTTTGTAATTCCATCACCTTGTTCTACAGTTGTAGAGTGTTCCTGGTGGCAATACGAAACAGTAATGCAAAGATCTACTATTTCTTGTTACTTTCCTAGCAGACATGAATAATTAGCTATCTCTAAGCTATCAAGAGATTTAGCTGATACACAACTGAGCCCAGCAGTTAGTAAGGTGAATCTGTTCAAAAAACTGTCTTCTAATACGATGTGGTCTTCCACAAAATAAATCTGCTCTCAACATTTTATGACCGTCTGCAACTTTGATTTTCTTCTGAATGCCAAATATTTCTGACCACAAAAAAACCCAAACCAAACAAAAAACATCCTTTCCATTTGCAATTGGGAAAAAAAGACTAGGGCCAGCCTAATGGATTCAGGATTAGTCATTATGATTCACTTCATAAATAGCAGTCCTAGTTATTGTAAATTTCCGATATCTAGCTATCTATCTAGTTTCCTTCGAGAAACCTATAGTTAGTTAAAAAAAAAGAACAAATCTAAGCCCTCAGTCTTTATATTTTAGGCTTGATACTGAGTGACATTTTGTGGCCTCTTACTGGCTGAGGATCCATAACTTATTTTCTGTGGGAAGTCCAACAAGTCCCTTCTGACTTTAACAACCATTAATCTTCAAAGCCCTCCATTGTTCTAACCCATCCTGCATTCCCACCAGGCACAGAGCACTGCGGTCAGGACAAGCTCTGTGCTAGTAGAGAAGACTGCAAAGTTATTGTTTGGTTTTTAATTCCTCTTTTAACGTGTACAGTTTTCAGCATGCAGCCTCCTTTTGTTTCAGCTCTAGGCTTGGGTTTTCTTTTAGTCATTAATTTCTTGATTTAGTTTTCTCTATTTTTCTTATACTTTTCCCTCTTTATGATACTGTTGCCTGCTTCAAAGGGAACTGGATTGTTTTCATGGTATGTTTATAATGCTGGCCTTCTTTCATGGTATATTTTTAAATGTTTATCAGCTTTGACTTTTTATTCTTTATACTGGTTTGAAAAACGTATTTGCTGCTCATGAAAGGTACCAGACCATGACAGCACTGGAGACAGAAATCTTCTCTTTCTGCTACCCTTAGAGTACCTATTTGAATTCTACAGCACAAGGCACTTCTACAAATTTTTCCATCTTCACAACTACCTCAAATACTGTGTAATCATTCATGTGCTTAGACAAGGATAGTATCTTTACCTTCATGAATAAAGTGTGTGAAGGTCTTGATTAATTACGAAGAAACATTCAAAGTCTGCGCATGATCTTTAAAGTTTTGCTGATACCCTCTCAGGGGAGGCAATGGAGCAGAAAAGAAGGAGCTTAAATAGGTAAACAGAGGCCCCACTGAAGTAATTTGCCGACAGCAAAGGGGGAACCAGTGCCGTAGACACAAAATACAGTCAAAAACATTTGTCTTGTCCTCAGTGGTAGGCATAGAGGACAGGACTAAATGTCCTTTGCCTAGTAAATAGCTCTTTACATTAGTCCATGTGGATCTTGGAAAAAAGTCCCCATTTTCCTTGCTCCAATAAGTCCGTAAAACCTTAAATATAGAACTCTGAGAATAGGCTGAGAGAACTCAAGGGAAGAACAGAAGAAAAGTGGTATGATCAGTATAAACCAGCATGCTTATGTTTGGAGACCTTCTTTTGTATTGGCCAACAGAGAATCATAAAGTCATAGAACTGTCTAGGTTGCAAGGGACCTTTCAGATCATCGAGTCCAACCACCAACCTAACACTGACAAAAACACCACTAAATCATGTCCCTAAGCACCACATTTACACATCTTTTAAATACCTCTAGGGATTTAAACCACTCCACCACTGCCATGGGCAGGCTGTTGCAACGTCTGATAGCCCTTTTGGTGAAAAAATTTTCGGAACATACAATCTAAACCTTCCCTGGTGCAACTTGAGGCCATTTCCTCTTGTCTTACCACTTGTTATCTGGGAAAAGAGACTGACACCCACCTCTCTAGAACCTCCTTTCAAGTAGTTGTAGAGAGTCATAAGGTCTCCCCTCAGCCACCTCTTCTCCAGGCTGAACAACCCCAGTTCCCTCAGTCGTTCCTCGTAAGGTTTGTCCTCCAGACCCCTCACCAGCTTCGTAGCCCTTCTCTGGACACGCTCCAACACCTCAATGTCCTTCTTGTAGTGAGTGGCCCAAAACTGAACGCAGCACTCGAGGGGGGGCCTCACCAGTGTCCAGTACAGGGGGATGATCCCTTCCCTAGCCCAGCTCACCCCACTATTCCTGAGACAGGCCAGGATGCTGTTGGCCTTCTGTGCTCCATCTACCTCACAAGCCATTTTTCAGTGCAAAGATTCTTCCTTTCAGGGGGCTGAGACCACCCAGGTGAATGGGAAAGTACCTTGGGATATATGGTCACTTCAAGCAGGCGTGATGAACAGGAGTTTCCCTACTGTTGCTTAGAATTGAATTCATACTTATAAAAGGGTCTCAAGGCAGCGTATCTGGGCACCCAAGCTGGAGATATGCCCTTTTCAGGAATTTCTTAGGACTCTTTTGTATAATTCAAGTTTCTGCTTACATACCACCAGTGAGAGTAAAGAGCAGCCGTTAAATTATTTTCCCCTGTGTGTGAGTAATAAAAACTCCTCATTTACCTTGAAGTCCCTCTAATTGACTCCCTAATACTGCCAGTGAATCCCTTATAATCCTGCACTCTGCCTGCTTGAAAGTCAGCAGCGGATTGAAGCACTGCAGGGCTTTCCAAGTCTGTGCGGTCACCCCATTCATTACTCATGAAAGAGACAGCGAAAGACCCGAATCTCAGGGGACCCTCTCATCTTTACTTTGCTCTGTTTGTTTGTTTATTTTGCCACAACACAAGCAGTAGCCCAGGAGGTCTCAGAGGAGACCACTGCTCTTAAGATCAGGTTTTCTAGAAAGAGCATTCAAATTTTGGGTTGCCATGAGCCTTGTTTTCGAACTAGTTAGGCAAAGATTTTTCTCCCCTCCACTACATCTCCTTTCTTAGCGTGAAATCTTCTTAGCATTAGAAGCAAAGTAGAAGTATCTCTGTTTATTTATTTAACACATAAAAATAACAATAACACAGTACATAAATGAAAAGGAAAGGTACTTCCTGTAAATTTCTGAAAGCTGAAAATAGTCTCAGGACTCAGCCAAAATTAATAGTGTTATGTAGCCAGAGTTTCCATGAAAGCATCTGTACCTGGGTGTCTGTACAAGTAAAATTGTGCAAATAACTACAGCCTCTTTTCTGGCCAAAATTCTCTTACATCTCAACAAACGAACACCCTTTTTCTTACTGGAACGGTGGCAACAACCTTTTTTACTTTTCCCTAAAAGTTATTCAAAACAGTTTTGATATAAAGAAACGTGTGTTGTTTCATGAAAAGTTTTATTATTACCGTCACAGTGTATTCAGTGCCGTGGGCAGCTGCCACCGCTCGGTTATTCAAGGCACAAGCTGATGGATTCAGCCTGCCAGGGCCATCTGGCAGAGTCTGCTGCCAAGTAGAGGGAGTGGTGGGGTAGGATAGATATCCATGGCTCACACTACTCATTTCAGGGTCCAAAATATTAATGCGGGTTTTCCTTCTTCTGTAGTACAATGGATTGCTAATTAAGATGATGCAAGGCAAGAACTTGTCACCTATTCTTTTACTTCTCCCACAGAGCGGCGACGCCCCATGTTGGGATGGGTCACCCCTGGGAGAAGTAACATCTCAAATTGCCAGTGCTTACTACCAGAGGACTTTTCTGTCAGCGTTCAGAGACAGATGGGATGGTAAAACATTGGAGCATTAAGAAAACCGCTCAAAGTCACAAACAGAAGCCAGAATATTGAAAAGGGTGTGACACAGCGCTGCAGCTGCTGATGTGCTGTCCTGGCAAGTACTTTGTACGGAGAGAAGTCCTGCCGGAAGCTTGCTCTACAGCCAGTCTGTCCCCTGAACTTCCCTTCCATCTCTCCCCCCCATGGTCCCTCACCATTAAGTTACTTGACATCAGATACAGCCTGTGACATGCAGCTGTCTGATGTGCTTTCCTCTGCTTTCCTCTGCTTGGAGAGATGCTGTGTGCTCCTGCTTCCAGTCTTCCCCAGTATCCTCTTTATGAGCATCCTGGAAGCCTGGCAAAGCTTAGCTTGTGTCTTGGGATAAAGATGGCCTCAGGGAAGGAAAAGGGAAAAGGAGAAAATGCAATTTCTGAAGGTAGTTCTTTAGAAACAAATAGTGTGTCATGTTTTGCTGTGAGTTCTTAGGAACGTCACTGTCACTACTATTGCTATATACTGCTTTTTGAAAGACTATTTTCGTAGCTTCTGTCACGAGAAGAATGATATTTTTTTCACATAATTTGTACTTATTTTTATAAATATGAGCAAATAAATAAATAAAATAACTCCCCAGTCAAACAGAAGCTCTTCCTCCCAAAGTGCTTTCACAAAAAGTTAAGTAAACAGATGGGCTTCCTGACATGTCTGAAGTGGATGTGTATATCATATTGCAGGCAATGGCTATCTATATCATCCAGGCAGGACTCATATCTTTGATGTGCGGAAGACGGCACTTAAGCTAAATCTCTGGGTAGCCCTGAAATCACACGCAGTTGGCTCAGAAATAGAGGCTGGGCTAACTACTTCCTTTCACGCTGTACTGGCTGGTTTACATTCAGGAGCCCCTCCTCAGTGTCTCTATACATCACCCAGGTCAAGCACATCTGGCAACATTCACTCTCCAGGAACAAGGAGCCCCAGCCGTGGCGATCAAAGGCAATTACTGCTCCTTCCCAGCTGAGAGACCAACAGCCACATGTGCAATGCTATCTTTCTCTTTACCACACAAGAAGAAAAAAATAGTCAAATAGCATAATATCCTTAAAAATCTTTCCTGAAGATCAGACTTGTTGTGATTCACCCTTGAGAGAGTATAAGGCAGGGTCCAGAGCCTAGATGCAGGAAAGCAACATGCCATAACAAGTCATTGCAATTTTTCATCTGACATTGGACCGGATGACACAGACACTTGTGAAGTTTTCTCACTTGAAGAACTTCCCGATATATAAAACAGACAAGTTATCTCGCAAAGAACTGAATATTTGGAGTAAGACACAGTAAGATTTGGTTAGAAGGTGAAGGGAAGAGGGGACACCAAACTGAGTTCTATATAGAGCATATTATTTTAAAAAAATTAAAAGTGAGAATTTTTTCTATCCTGTGACAGAAAATTTATGTTTTATTTGTTGGCAGCTTATTATTTCTGTGTACAAGATAGTCTTCCTTGGTATATAAACACCTTTAAGATGGAGTGGCTGAGCAATGAAAAGGAGAGCTGCCTCTTTTCCTTGTCCTGGCTGCTGGACAAAAGACAAAATGGGAAGACTGATCCTCTCCCTGAGGGTACCTGCACAGATGCCTCCTGGCGCAGGGGGACTGCAGGCATCAGCTCTGAGTGGGGGAGAAAATTGTGGGCTGCTGAGAAGAGAGTAGACACAGAGCCAGGCCTCCCAGGTGATGGAAAGAAAGAGACTCCAAAATATCTGCGCAGAGCTGTTGTATCCCAGGAAGCAGATGTTGCACACCAAAATAATGCCATGCTCTGAGCAAACCTGAGGGGAACGGCCACCTTGCACAACTGTCAGGGAGAATTCAGGGAGAATTCCTTCATTTTTGCTCTAGTTAACCTGAAGATCTTATTTCTCTGCATTGTAAAAAGATCCCTACTTTAGGTTCTCATAAATCCCAGCGTGAGAGTTTGGAAATTCCTTCTGATGTTCTGGTGGGATTCTTGCCTTAAGGAAAATATAGAAAAAAATCCCCCTCAAATTTCTAGTTGATTCAGGATCCTGTCAAAACCGGTTTAACCCTAACTTTGGTCAGGTCTGTCTAAAGTAAAAGATTGTGGTACTTTTTACTGAAAGAGTGGTAAGAAATTGCTATCCTCCAAAAACACGTTGAGGAAAACATATAGCACTGTACATAACTCAGTTTTAATTCTTTTTCCTTTCATCAAAGCTGACCTGAAAATTCACTTCTCTACTTTAATTGTTCAAACAGAAGTATCTAGTGTAGGCCATTCCTGAAGGTGGTAAATGTGCTCTACAAAGACCTGATAGAAGCTGAAAAATAGTTATCGCTTTTTATAAAGAAAAAAATTGCAAAACTTGAAAATGATGTGAATGAAATATATGTTTAATAACTAAAAAGATACAACTGACAGAAAGCATGTTGCTGCTGACTGGAAAAAAAAAAAAAAAGCACAAACAAACAAAACAAAACCAAACACAAAAAAAAACCCCAAACCCAAAATCACAAACAAAGAAACAAAACAAAACAAAAGATGAAACACATACCCTTCTCCTCCCAAGGGTTTTGTAGCTTTGACAATAAGAAAATGAGACTGGCCAAAAGGGTCCCTCAGTCCCAGTGTCTTGTCTCTGGCAGTGGAGGGTAGTATCTACTTACAAAAAGGTATAAGAAAGAGGTGCATATTTTTTCCAAGTATAGCCTTTCCCTTCACATCTTCTGGCAATCAGCGGTTCAGAGATTTCCTCACCAGAAGATGTGATGATACTAAATATCAAATTCATACCAGGGCTTTCTTCCAGAGCCTGTTCTGTCTGCTTTATATCCACCATGATGCCACAATTTGTAAGGAAATGCTACCAACCACGGCTGCCTGTTCGGCCATTCAGATATTGACCAATTTAGAACAAAAAGACTGTCTCAGAAAAATGATACGAGAAAGCTGCCGTGCAAGTTTGACCTCCAGAAATGCCATTACACAGAATCACAGAACTGTTTGAGTTGGAAGGGACCTTAAAGACCATCTAGTTGCACCCCCCTGCCCTGGGCAGGGACACCTCCCACCAGACCAGGCTGCTCAAAGCCCCATCCAGCCTGGCCTTGAACACTTCCAGGGATGGAGCTTCCACAGTTTCTCTGGGCAACCTATTGCAGTGCCTCACCACCCTCACAGTGAAGAATTTCTTCCTGATATCCAGTCTAAATCTACCATCCTTCAGTTTAAAACAATTACCCCTTGTCCTATCATTACACACCCTGACAAAGAGTCCCTCCCCATTCCCCTTTAGGTACTGGAAGGCCGCTATAAGGTCTCCCCGGAGCCTTCCCTTCTCCAGGCTGAACAACCTTCATCTCTCTGAGCCTGTCCTCATAGCAGAGGTGCTCCAGGCCTCTGATCATCTTCGTGGCCCTCCTTGGAGGTACATCATTTCCTGATGTTTTCATTATAGCTCTAGTCTCAGATCACAAATAGGATCCTGAAATGTATCAACTTGGAGAGCCAGTGAAAGATAACTCTCTGCTGAGAAGAAATACTTATCTGGCAGGTAAGCCCATAACAACTGGAAAAGAATTCTGGAGTATAATAGATATAAAATTTGTTCTGCAAATTCCTTGGGAACTGGGAAATATGCTTTGAACAGAGGAACTGCAGCTATTGGGCAAGAGTAATTCACTTAACAGCAATCAGTGGTTGTGCTTTAGAAAATACCGCATACTCCCATAATGAAACTGTGGGGTGGGAAAGAAGAGAAAAAGGCCAATTTCTTATTTAGTTTCCTTCTTTTACCACACATAGCCTGAGTTTGCTCTGGGAAGGAAAATGGGACCTTCTGGGTACTTAGCTTAAAAAATAAATAAAGCCTGTTCTTCTAGCATTTGTCTTAAGAATTATTAAACACATAATTAAACTACCTTCTCCTTTGCTATCTCTTATTGAACCAGCCTACCACAAATTTTGTAGGAATAGCAGAAAAGGGATACTGAAACAGATCACAGCTTTCAACACTTTTCTGTACCTAATGTTAAAAAGGGGGATATAAGTTTTTGTTAAGCATATGTTTCTTAATTACCTTTTTGATGTTATACTTGAGACTAGGAGGAAGAGGAGAAATTGGGTGGTATGCCAGATCAAGCAAGGAAACTGAGTGAAAATGGACTCAAGCAAGGAAATACTGAGTGAAGAGGTGGACACCCACAGTTACAAGCAGAAAGGAGATCCCCTTTTTCTGTGTCTCTGAATTTCAGTACTAGTGTGAGGTCCTGGATTGACAAGCCCAGAAACTTGGGTCTTCTGTTTAGCCGCAGAAACATTATACTGTGGGTTAGCGTTCTGTTTTTCCAAAAAACAGCCACAACACTAGANGCAGACAGAGGGGCAACCCAGGTGGCCAGGCCGGAGCTGCAGGGAGGGTGATGGGCTGCAGGAAGGGGGGCTCTCCATGAGGTCTTGCTTCGGGTGCAACTCGGACCAAGACACGAGGGGAGACAGGATGGAGGGAGGCAGGGGGAGCTTTGCAAGAGTCGGCGTGATTTCACCTGGGGTCGTGTGGGAGAGGGAGGGAAACACGGATTTCTCCGTCTTCTCCCTGGGTACTGGGCTTTCTCAAGTCTTTCTGACGGAAAGGAGCAGTTACATGGGAGACAGGCTGGTCTTTGGAGCAGAGCTACAAATGATTAATTGTATCAAGAAAAAGAAACAGTGTCTCCTTGCTGAGCTTTGTAACGGGCTTCATATAAATTTGCGTGAAATATTATGTGGGATTACTGCAGCCAGCCAGGAGTTTGGCTGCAGGAGCCAAGGAGAGGATGGGAGCCCAGCCAACAGGAGAAGCAGGAGATGAAGTGGATCGTGTTTGCCAAGGCCAGGAGGAGAGCCAAACCATAGCTACAGTAGCATAGTAATGAGAAATGGGAATTGCATTCAGCATCGGTTCTTCTTCTTATCACAATCGTTATTGCTCTGAATCTAATTGTCCTGCCCTCCTCCCCGCCCTTGCCGCAGGCCCCAGCAGAATGCAGGATAACAACAGAAGGTAGAGAAAATAGCGTTATAGGAGTTTAAACATAATCCTGCTGGAGCCCACAGCTGGTGTTGCATGAAACCACTTACCCACCCACTAGCGCAGACCAGCCTGCTGTAACAGATGCTCTCTTCTTACCCAAGAGGGATGTAGGGGTGGCGGGGGAGGAGAGGGCGGGAAGGAGGGGGAAGGGAGAGGAGTGGCAAGAAATGCCATTTTCCAGGTATTTTACTCATGGCAGCACATTAAAGACAGTTAGGGAGAATTGTGACTTCAGGACAACATTTATTGGACCCTCCTGCTTTCTCCCAGTCTCACACAGTTAGTGCTTACTTTGGTTCCCATCTTGTTCCCATCTTGGTTTCCATTCATTGCCAAAGGAGATCCTGCCCTTCAAAGCTAGGAAGGGCTGTGAAGGCAGCTGGATCACTGGCTCTTGCCCCGTCCCTGCACCCGGGGAGTCCCTGGTTGATTTAAGCAGTGAGATCTCACCTGGAGCTTCACATCTACAAAGGTGTGGTAAAATTTGAACTGTGTATCTTACCCTTATTTTCCTTCGGGGAAGAGATTGCAGTCACAGATCTGAGCATCCTTCCCAGAAAACTGTGTCTGGATCCAGACTTGGCATCCTTAGTCTGTAATGGCCTGAACTCAACCTCTTCCCCCAGAAATAGTTCAGATCTTAAACAAGTTTGTGCTTTGGGACTCTTTCTAGGATTCCTCATTCTGTGCAAAAATGCCTTGGCCCATGTGTAAATGATAACTGTTGACCAAGGACCCAAACAGACTTTCCGAATATGCGTATTATCACAGCTGAGCTACACGCTGAAGGTGTTCTGCAGGCAACAGCCCCTCTTGGCAGGCCAAGGGGGAACCTTATCATTAGCTGTGCCAAATGGAGTGGCTCTAAGCCTGCCTCAGCCAGACATCGTGCTTTGACTCCCTCCGAGGCCTCTACACGGTAGGATGCTCTGCTTTCCCCTGGGACTGAGACTCTCTTGTCAGGGGTGGGGGGTAGGGTACACTCAAACCATTGTGGGGTAACCTACAGTCCCAGCTTGTGTGTGCAGACGACCTCCAGCCTGGATAAGAAAAGGGTGTGTTTTTTCTCTCTCGTTTTCCTCCAGCTGGAATGAAATGTGAAATCTTCTCATAAATGCAAACTGAGAGATTCTTGTTTTCTCGAAAGACACAGGGCAGAGACTTGAATTTCTTCTCCCAGCCAACGTTGAGGGAGTTCCCCTCCTGGAGGGAGGGTGCTTGCCAGCCTCACGGGGAGTCAGAGTGCCTGGAGACGGGCAGCGACAACTGAGAGCACCGTGTGCTGCCGGCTGGGGATTCATCCCTTTGTTCTCCAGCGACACCTCCGCAACACCACTTCTGTCTCCCATCCTATCACCTGGTCAGGGTGGTTTCTCTCCTGCCCTTGTTCATGAAGAAAAGCACAGCTTTTCTGGTGTCCTGTGTCAAGGCTAGTGCTAGATTTATACTTTTTACACTGTCCAGAGAAGCTTTAGAAGAGATCATGTACAGCTTTCATTAAATGTTTCAGGAACTGTTAGATTTCCATGTGCATGGAAATATATATTAAAAATTTGGCCTGTGTCACACTTGTAGTCTCACTGGGGACACAAATTAAACTTCATATGTTTAGAAGAAAAATCCACCACTGAAGTGTCTCCTCTTCAGCAAAGAAGATTTGAAAATGAACTGTTTTGAGGTTAATGAGAAAGTTTCCCTGTAGAAGTAGACATCCTGAAAGAGTAGCGTATACACAGATGGGATATCTCTCTTGTTTTGTTTTCATTTCCTTTTGCAGTCTTTTTGCATTTTAACAAGTTAATTTGGGCACTGCAAGCCAAGGTTGGCTGTGCATCCTAGCATTCAGCAGACTGCCCAAGGCTCTCCCCTTGCAGAAGTCAGATCAATACTAAGCTCTGCATAGAACCACCAGGACTCTGGTAGCGGTGATTTGCTTTGTTTTGCTCGTCATGTTCTCCCCCTCTCATAGGAAAGGGTTTCTTAACTTGGTCTGAACTGAGACAGAGTGAAAAGTGAATTGTTTTCTCTTTCCCTGGAGGCTGAGCCCAGAGGTTTTTTTCCTTAAAGTGTTCAAATGAACTTCAGGTTTTGTGATGTGGCCAAATACGATGATCTGTATTTCTCTGTTTTAACAAAACCAAATATCCTTCCACTCCCCGTACCTCTTACCCCTGCTCAAGATAAACAGGTGTGTTTCTGTCCATCAGCCGGCAAATCGTAAACTTCATTTCCAACTCCCTGAGCACTGAGCAGCCATCTAGCCTTTCTCTCTCTTTCCTCTTCCTAATTGGCAACTGTGTATGTAGGGTTTCAGGCACACACTCCTCAGAAGCCAGTACCTCTAGGCTATTCAGGTCCTTTACTGCACTTCATGCTGGAATACAAGTAGCAAAGATCAACTCCCTCAACACGGTAGCTCCTCACCCTTCTAGTCTTCCCCAAGAAGCAAAAGTCTTCCCCTTCAACTGCGAGGGTACCTTTGCATTTGCCTACAAAACCCCAAAAGTTTCAATTAAATGATCCTGTACAGTTTGTTTTGCTGCCTTTCTTCCCTCTGCTTAGAATGCCCTCATATATAAACAGACGTGTACAAACAGTGCACCCTGTGTAAAAGATGTACACAAACTGTACAAATTGTAGACAGGAGTGTCTTTACTCCTGGCAGGCAACAGCCTGAGATTAGTGAGATTAAGCAGCAGTAGGAACCATAGCAGAGCTATGATCTGAGCTATAGAGAACTGGAGTTGAAAGCTGAGTAATACAGCAGTTTATCTGGGCTCCTCCATAAAAGAGCTGCTGCTGTAACACATATGCAGCGTAATGGCACTTGAAGAGGTTAATACACCCGGAAAGTGAGTTTTCATATGAATTCCTTTTCCTCTTGGCCTCAACATAAGGCAGTGCTCTATTAGACTTAACCTTTCTTAATGTGACTTAGCAGCTCAGTGGAACAGGATCCAGAAATCAGAGTCCCTTCCCTCCTCACATCCATGCATTAATGTAACAAAAGCAAAAAGGTGTCAGCAAGGCTAAGAATAACTGAACAGATCTTGTGCCAACTTGGAATAAAATACAGGACCCTCCAGAAGTGGAAGTAACTTGGTTAGTTCTGAACTCTAGCTAAGGCAGGCATTTTAAGTTACCCCCCTCCAAACCGCAAAAAAAAATGAAACATGGGCAAATTCAGGTACTGCATTTAAAATAAAAAATAAATAAAATTAAATTAGATTAGTCAGTTCATCATTTTCATAGGATAAACAAAGGTGGACTGCCAAATTATCTCTCTAGAATATAAACTACCTTCTCCCTCCCAACACAGATCTGTTCGACGACTTTAACATATTCAAGCACCCCTTGCCCCATTTCCACTGCTGTCCTGGAAGGTTTCCTCACCCATTCCCCTCACTCAAAATGTTTCATCAGTCTTGTCACCTTGGTCCTACCCTGTCTCATGAGGTAATGGATGTAGCCCAGCTAGACATGAAGATGTGCCATCCAGGAAACCAGACCAAAACTGGTATGTTTAAAAACGTGTTTGAAGAGAGCACAGGACGACAGGGAGGGGGAGAGGGGCAGGAGATGTTTTTCAGCCAGTGCTTTCCTTCCCCCTTTCTTCTCCCAGTTGCTTGCTGATGTCCAGCAGTCCAGAGAAAGAAATATTATTTTTTTTCCTTTTTTCAGTGGGGGGTGGGAAGGAGGAATGATAACCAGATCCTCATGGCACATCTGTCTTTGGGTCCTCGTGGGACCCACAGCTGTACAAAGAGGGGAGAGCGAGAGGAAAGGGGTTGGGGGGGCTGGTGTCCAACTTCAACTTTCTAGAGATGGAGTTATTTTAAGCAATATCTTTGAAACAAAAAAACATGTGTTCTCCGTTCCGCAAGGCGCTGGGCAAGGCTCAAACACCGGGCTGGGTTGCCCGGGGTCGCAGACCCCGCCAAAAAAAACAGAGAGCTCTGAGGTGGGTCTGAGGCGAAGCTGGTCACCAGCGAGGAGTGGTGACGGGGCCAAGCCTGAAGGAGCGTGCCCCCGGTTGGCAAACAGGGAGGGCAGTGTTGACTGCCCCTCTGGTATTTCCCTTCCAGTGCTCTGCGCGCTCGGTGCGCCCTGCTACCAGCAAATGTTCCGTGATGCGTGGATGAAGGATGGAGGGGGGTTGGCGTACTGGGCAGGAGCTTTGTGTGCCTTTCAGGCTGGAATTTACTTTGATTTGTTTTTCAGGTTTTGATCCTCCTGGGCTTGGCTGGACGCGTTGCCAGCAAGGGGAGTGGTGACACATCGCAGCCCACTGTGTTGTCGCCCTGGACCTCTGGCCTGCCAGCCACTGCCTGGCCAGGTCTGGTCCCGGCTAGCCTTCCCTGGCTAGCAGTTCACACCATCGCACCTTGGGTGCCTCTTCTGCACCTATGGAAACCAACTTCCACACACCCTCAAAGGAAGGATTTAACTATGGCTAAACACCGAGCACACGTCTGGGTGTTAACTTCCTCAAAGGCAAAGTGTTTTCAGGCAGGGAAACGTTGGTTCGATCGCATCCCCAAAAGCCGGGTGTTATTGTTAATTGAGTTTTAAAAGCTGTCTCATCCCAGAGGTGAATTAAGCTCCATTTTCAAGTAGAAACAAACCAGCTGCTTTTCTGAGAAAGGACCAAATACTTCCTCCACTCAAAACTGTCACATGGGTTTTGACCGGGTGGAAAATAACACTCTTCACCCAGCACCTTATGAAGAAAAACTTGTGCAACGGAGAAGGACTCCCATCTGCCAGTGGTTTTTGGCGTTCGCTTACATGCTGCTGAAGGTCTTGGGACTCAGGGATGTATATGAGAGGTCAGGGGAGGCCCAATGCCATCCTAGAGACTGGAGAAAGTAATGGCAAAATCCTCACCCTTTTTTCCTTCCTGGTTGGATTCTTGGGAGACACACAAGGACATTTTCATGGGCTGGGGAACAGTCAGTTAGGGAGAAAAGAGATAATCCTTAGTTTTTTGGTATTTTAAGGTACAGATCTCCCAGTTTTGCACCTAGCATGCAGATGCTACAGCAGTTGAGCTGGGTGGAACTTCTTATGGTAAGGGTGTTTGCATTTGTTAAAATACGCAGGCTGAGGAATCAGGCTTCATTCAAATGCCTTTTGTTCGCTAAATGATTTTTTACATCTGAATTTGCTGAGTGCCCACAACTCAGAGTCAGTGGGGAGCAGAGGGTAGTCAGCATTCCTGAGAATTAGCCCCAGGATGTATAAGTATTGCTTTAAGTCTCCTTAGCATTTTACAGATTTGGCTGATTTTCAAGATCTTTAAAGCATGACACCGTACATTTGTCCTATTTTTTCCCTTTGGTGTGGGTGTGCGCCCATGGTGGGAGCGCTGGTATAGGAATTTACCTCAAAAGCAACCTTTAAAACCAGCCTCTTGTTTTCCCAGGGGTATTTGTTTACATAAAAGACTTTGTTATGGCAGTAAGCACTAATGTGTTTGGAAATCTGTCACATAGTAATTAATTTATCCTTATTGCAACAAGCTGCTAGATAGGTTAGAATTATCCCCATATTACAGGAAGAGAAGTGAGGAAGAGAAATTAACCCATGAGGGGCCTAAGGAGACTGTAGGAGAGAAAGGGAATACAAAACTCCAGAATTAACAGGCTAATGCCTTAACCACATGAATATCCTTTCTAAGGTTTTATTTGCTGCCATATCCTTTTTCTGCTTGATCACTTAGGACAAAATGACCCGTCCCTAGATAACATTTTATATGCTGGAACTAAAAACAGGAATTTTCTTCTCCTAGTCTTCAGTTGTAGCATTGTAAGCGTACAGCATGGGAACTTGTGTGAAAAAAACTACTAGGGATCAAGAGGAAAAACAGATAAAGGGCAAGTGTGGGAGAAGGCGGCAGCTATGGAGGGAAAGAACCTTTGGAAGTGTCTGCAGAGGATCCAGCTCCAAATACTTCTCACTGTTCAAGACTTTTCTTGCCATTTCCCTCCATGCCCTTCGGAGAAATAAACACGGGATTGAAGAACATTTGTATTAATCCTCACACGTGATGCACGTACGTGCAAAGATTTGCCATGCTATTTCTTAAACAAGAATTGAGCCACCTGGTTGGAGAGGCATAGACCAAAAGCTGCCGAAAAACAATCAGATCTTCTCCATTCACTTTATTAGGTTTTTGTCTTTGTCTCAAAATACAGCTTTGCTTTAATTTTCAAATGACCATAAAGCTGAAGAAAGCCTGAGGCTGGTGGTGTCTCTGTAGTCTTTTTAAATACAAGGAATACAAGATTCTTCATACGCCCTGTGTCACCTCAGGCTAGTTTTGCAACCATTTTGCAGTGCCAATCCCAGACCTGCCAAGTCTCACAGTTTCTGGTTGAAGATTCACTCAGCTGGCTCCTGTCTCACAGCCCCTCATTGTAGGGCTGGCACTTCACTTAGCATCGCATCGCAACTGGTCTCTGGCTCCAGGACCCTCTTATACCGGATGGAGACAACCGGTCTGCCAACCATGGAGTCTGGGACCTGGGTTTCCAAATAAGAGGTGATTCATCTACCGAGACTGTGTCCCTCTGACTCTACCATCTTAGTCTCTTCCAAGGAATCTGCACAGAGAAAAACCCCTTCGGTGCAGGATGCCTTTAGCCACGGCAAGAAAATCCTGCCCTACCCCTCTGTTTCTGCTGCACTCTCACTATGCAGGAAGCTGGGTAGTGTTTTGTTAAGAATTGCTCACTGCCAGTACCTGCTATTGTGAAATCAGGGCTGCATAGAGGAGTGTAGGCAAGCTGAAGTAACCTTCCTTAGAAAAAAACAGGGTCCCAAATTACCTTTGGGTCTTGAGGGAAAATCTATAACATGCCTTCAAGAAAGTGTTCCCAAGCACTTGGCTGTGGTATTAAAATAGGCAGCTGCTGTCACATATATGCACGAGCACAGGAGGCATTTGGCTTCTCACAGAATAATACACCCACTTTTTGGGAACCCTGGCCCCAGAGCAAATTCACTGCGGCATACCGCGCGCTTACTCCTCTCCTGTTGGTGTGACCCTGGTGTAAGGGTTTTGCACAGCAGTCACAGAACAACTGGTGGCATTTTGCAATACTTTAATTTGTGTGGAAACTTCTTACTAGTCACCTGACCAAAATAAAACCAGGTATTAGCTGAGATAAGGTCCTGCATATGCATTCCTTTGGGTTATCTGATGGACTTGCAGCCTTCAGATCGCAAGGATCCTGGTTTCAGCCTGTAAGTAACCGGCAGGGAACACGCTCAGCGTAGCGCCTGTGCTCTGCAGCCTGCTAATTCACTGCCGAAGTTTATCTTAGCATCTGACCACCAGATACAACAGTTGCCTTCACTTGGAAAAGTGCTAACTGGGGTGCTTAGAGGTTATTGCTGTGCTAGCAGCGGTGATGTCATGGGTAAGGGTAGCTACAGCACATTTCCTCTTGAAGCCAAAGCGCTAATAAAAGTATAGAACTGAAATAAATCTAATTATAGGGCTCAGCTAAGCCTTTCAATAGGCATGTCTACATTCATCATTAAATTCAAGATAGAACTTTCTGTAGCATGCAGAAAGCAAATTTGTACAAAAATGCCTAAATACATTATGGAAGAAATTTACTATCCTTTAACAGTCAGCACAAGGCTTGTTATACACAGAAATGGTGGAAAATGCCTCACTCGGGGGCTACCACATTCTCATTGAACTCCTATGGCTACAAGCAACAAGTCACTTGATGGTTGTGTGTCAAAGTCCCAAGAAGCGGGAGAGATGAGCAGCCTTGGGCTCACGCTTGTAGCTGAGCCCTTTAAAGAGGAACCAGGAGTCCACACACGTAGTTCCATGGTCATCTGGGAGAAGTTCACTCAAAGAACCTTCCATCTCATTAAAAGCAAAGCCCCATGAGCTGCTGTGATCGGCAAGTAATCTGAAGGAAGCAGGTAATACTGTCCTTCAGCAGGAACAGTTCATGCATAGTTAGCAGGATTGGAAAAATAGAGCATAATGAGTTTTTTGTGTCTGGGTGGATAATGAATGCTTTTTTAATGTCTACAGGGCTTTTACAGGTGAAATTTGAGCCAGCAAATTGGCATTAGGCCAAACCCAGCTCAGCTCCCCTCTCAAATTGGCTGCAAGGCACAATCGTATTCTCTGTTCCTTCTCTCCCCTTTATCTCTTAAAAGGATAATTCCTGAAAATTTACATTAACAGGCAGACTTGGAGAGGGGACCGGGTAGGGGGCTTGCTTGCTTGCTTACTTTCTGGAAAGTGCTTAACTTGAGGTCTTCTGTCTCCTCTCAGGAGCCATTTAGACCTCATTTACTTGCATAAAGGAGGGTACAAAATATCCTAATATTCCTTATTCTCTAATCTTTCTAAACAGGGTTAATGTGGAGCATGTCCCTCACTCTGTTGTGGGAGGCAGAGGTCTGTTATGCGGAGCTCACCTACTGGCTTCTGAGCAGACGATAACACAGTCAAGCCAGGGGTGGAAGCGGTAATGTGAAGAAAGAGGGACATTGCTTTCCAGTTTCACAGTTTACAGTCAGTGACATTTTCGGTGTTCCCTGGTGAGGTCATGCTGTGTTGTTCAGGGCTCCTGTTGGACTTGCAGCCCAGGAGCAGTTTCCTCCTGGGACAGGGGCTCAGTAGAGCCTGCAGGCACACAGTCTTGGTGGGAAGACTATGCATCCACGCATGGATACATCTTGTAATCTGGGATATATATGCTGTTCAAGGCAGCGTTTCGGGTGCTCCTGGGCACCTACAGGCCCTTTAAAGGACTGACCTGGCAACTGTATGTCTGGAGAAGGCACTGCTCTGTTCTTTGTTCCTCTGGTAGGGTATGCGTGGTGCTGTGAAGGAGGTATTTTCTCTTTGCCAACAAGCAGAGAAGCCTCCTAGAAAGCCACCTGCTGCCAGTGTTTCACAGTGAACGTTACCCACATTATCCCTGGCACAGCAGCATAGCCAGCTTGGAAACAGACATTATGAAAGAAAAATAATGGCTCAGCATTTCAGCCTCGGTGGTACAATGGGTTTATTTTCACTGCGCCATGGAACAAGCAGGAGGGGTAGGGCTGCTGAGCTCTACTTCTGGACCTGATCTAGTATCACAGAAGGGCTTTGTGCCACGTGGACGTGCCAGCTTGACAGGAGCCGCTTGGCGCCTTCCGCCGCGTGCTGCCTTGCCTGCTGCTGACAGCCACATTCAGAGTTTTGCTCAAAGCCTCTTCAATACCTCTGCCCTTCGTCAGAGCAGTAGCCTCTCCTGGCATAGGAGGAGATAAGAAAGGGGCGCGTTGGTCCAATTTCTTTTTTTAGTACCAATAAATCTGATATTTGGAAGCCTGTGTCCCAATATTCAACCTTGATTCATCTTTCTCTGTTTTACCAGGCAGTTTAATCACCTCAAAGTCATGTCTTATGAGATGGATGGGCTCTTTTGTCTTTTTTTTTTTTTGTTCTTGGAACACCGCTATAAATGTGACACAGAAGATGGCTGCTTTGAGACCGGTTTGATGCCAGGAACATTAGCTGAACTTCTACCTCAGGTCAAAAAGTAAAAATGACTAAGTTATTTTCTTCTTCGCTCCTAGTAGGTTTGTGTTAGTCAGAGAAATTAAACCAGTTGGTAACCTCTGTGTAGGAAAGCTGCAGGCTTCAAACACCACAAGAAAGCTTCTCAAGCATTGGCAAGGTTGCGTGTATCTCTGTACACAAACTATCCCGGGACTTTGACTAACTCTTACTCCAGCTGCTAATCCTTCACTTTCCTGTCCTAACTAATAAAAATCAGGCAATGCTCATGCATGTCCAGCTATGGGCGGGATGCTGCCTTTGCTGTCTGAAAGCCAGTCAATTTGCTGTCTTGATATGGAAGGCGTTTGACATGGGTGAAAACTCTCTTTCTGAACCACGCGCCCAGTTCAGGAAAAAGAAATAATTTTTGAGCCAGATCCCCCAGACAACCTGAAGAGCAGCTCAAGAGTCATTACCTTCTGAACCATATTATAAGAAATTTTTATTTAACTTCATTTGGCTTTGACCTCTGTGTCTACTGACTTGCATCTTATGTTTTGAGTTGTGGGGGTTTTTTATCCACAGAGTAACCAAGAGATATAGAGTAAATAAAGGAGCCAGCAAAACACACCAACTGAAGTATGTGCTAACCTATTGACTCACCATTTCCTGCAATCAATGGGGAATTTAGAAATCAGAGATGGAAAAGCCCTATTAAGTAACATTATCTATCCTGCTGCCAAAGCAGGTTCAAGTCTGGGACTTTATTAGACAAGTTACTTCTCAGTTTCCAGTTTGGTCTTCTCAGTGAGTCAATTGTATCTACATCAGATAGTGCTAGAGGAGAACACTAATGATCTAAAAGCTAAAGCATTTGCTTGGTTCTCCAGAGCCTTTTATATTAAGTTCAGCTGACAAGAGGGCTGTGACTGCCCTTGTAAATAGGTGTCAACTTAAACAGTGATAGCCATTAGAGGTAAGTTTTACAGATAACTGGCCGAGTAACAAAAAAATAAGACAATGAAGATGGAAATCTCCTCAAAAGAGGAGAAGCATTTGAAAGGAGAGAAGACACAAACAAAACTTGATGACTGAGCAGAAGCCAAATATGATGCTAAGAGGATTTGTTTATTTCACACCAATTAACCTTTGGGTTAAACCAATCAGCAATTGCATTCATAGAAGTTTCACAGCAAGGAAGATTGCACTAGGAAAACAATTCTGGCTCCAAGGTCTAGGGGCATTCAGCTCAGTAGTTTTATCCACATTGTTCTCATTGGTTTTGTTCCATTTCTGGTGCTTGCCAACAGGATCCAGGCTTTTCTTTTTGACATCGTTTTATTTCGCATGAATTTACAGCTGTTGAAAGATGCTAGCTTTTCTGTCTTCTCTTTATACCTATGAGCTAGGCAGCAGCTCAGCAAGCTTCCCCGGGCAGTCCTGCTAGGAGATCTCAGTCCTGAACACAGAACTCATTGACCTTCTCATTTATTCTCAAGCCACTAAGTCAAAGAGAACATTTTGCACATCCTTAGGTTTTAAGTCCCTAAAACGATCATTGAGAACATTTGTTTTTGTCACGTGCAATGTATATATGATATTATAAATAGGATATGACAAGTAATAACTTCTACAGGCAGGGTTTTCCTAACCCTTTCTCCACTTCCCATCCCAGTCAGAAACAACAGCAGTTATAATGTAGTCTAGTAGTGTAATATAAACATACTGAGAAATTTACTCTGAACTTCATGGGTCATTAAAGCAGATCATCACCAACTGTAGATGAGCTTCATTTTAATAGTGATAATAAGGAGACCAACCGGTACACCAGTGGTGGAGACCTGACCAGGTTTTAGCTTACCTATCTCCAGGAAGAGGAAAACCTGGTTTGGCTGACAGCTTAGTCCAACAGCAAATAGAGAGAGAATGTCAGAGAAGCCTATGTTGGCACTTCAAAGGACAATGGACAATGGATAGTACTTGAAGGAAACCTTGAAGTGTTGCCTGATTTTACCAGATGATAATAAGGTAAAATGAATGAGAAATGGGTACTCCTTGAAAGTCAGAGATCATCAAGATGTTTTAGCCCTACTTAGGCCTTCTAAGCATCAGTGGGACAGAATGTAGAAAGCTCTGGGTGGCCTTTTAAGCTCACACATGGAAGGCAATTGTCATTAAAATGTCCTTTGGCAAAAAATAAAAACTTTATTCTCATGGGAACACCAGAAGGGTTGCTGTATGTTTAATGCTTACCAGCTTATGTACAGATGCTTGAAAACCACATTTGTGAAACTGCTGTGTTTCCTTCAAAACCTGTGTGATTTGCCATTCTAGCATTTCTTACCAGCTACACATCAGTGTAACTCTCTTGACTTCAACAAAAAAAAAAAAAATCCCAAAACCTTCCAATGCACAGATTAGAGTAGCCTAAATCAGGATTAGGCCTAGTTCTGATGGATATCCAGATTAGGCTGGAGAGCATTTAGCTTTAGACCTAATGAAATAAAGAAAAGTGGTCTTGGTTTTAAGGGGCAAGGGGAAAACAGAACAAAGTTTATTGGCTCTGTAATTCCCAAAGACTTGTTTTCTTGTTTATGCCAAGAAAAAATTATATCACCTACATTATTCCTTTGCCATCCATTAGTTTTCTTCTCACTCTTTAATTCTTTTTCTTTCTCACTGTCCTTTTTAGTTTTGTTGCCTAGATGGAAATAGTTGCATCCCGAAAATATAGCTTTGCTTGAAATATAAATGCACTTAAAGGCACAAACCATTTACATGTACAAATATGCTATGAATCCAAATACATTGTATTGACTCACTATTGTCATAACACAGGAGTAAGAAGGTATTTTGAAGGTAACTGTCTGTCATGCACAATTTCCAATTTTGCACCGAAGTGGGAAGTTATCGTCGCTGATTTACTTCTGAGCCTGGTGCTGGGGAGCAAACACTGTAAGGCACAGGCTTTTGTGTGATATACTGCACATTTTGATGATAGCAAATTGCGGAGAATGTCACACACCCAATATAATCAGGTATATTAAGCCCTGATAAAGGATCTCCTAGGGAGCAAATCATCTCCAGGGTAGAATTACAGTCTGATATGCTGCTGAGTGGATTTTTATTATTAAAAATATATGGTAAATTATAGGCCCCATATGCTCTTGATTTCACTGATTTTAAAAATAGAAAGTGAAAGCTCCCAGCTGGGGGCACAGCTGCTGCTAAACGCTAGTAGAAATCATAGCCAGGAGTGTCAGTTGTAAATGCGGCAGCCTGCAACTGAAGTGGTGGGAGAGTTTTGTTTCTCCTTAGTCTGCAGCTGGATCTTGGGCGGGGGGGAGCCTTCCCCAACGCCTGAAGGGTCAACTGTCTCTTCTCCAAAGCAGATGCAGGCATGTTTAGCTGTAAGATCCTCAAATATTGACAGTGCTCAGCCAACACGCTACTTCAAGGAACCTGTTTTTATTGTTGCTATCTTTCAAAATCATTCAAGTCTGAGCACTTATAAAATTCAGGATGGAGCTGGACTACAGACTTCACGACACCATGTGTGGGCGTGAAGAGGAAGGACAGCTATTGAGGAGAGCTGAGGGCAATTTTCATGATCTGCAGAGACAGTGAAGGGAAGAAGTGAAGAGAGGAATGGAAATGAGTCACCACAAAGAAGTTTATACCAAGTGGCTGTGTTGTGCCTTTTGTGCAAGCACCAGTATCTCCCCAGGTAATGCCCTGCTGCCTTCTAGATGGAAGGTTCTGTGGGAAGGAGGCTATCCTATGTGAGCTGTCAGGAGGGACAGCTGAGGAGACCAAGCATCTCCTCTTCCAGCAGAGAATAGCTTGCACTGAGTCATGGCTGCCAATATGATGGTAGAAAAACCTTCTGTGCTTGTTTGTGCTTTATTGGAGTTGTTTGAAATGCACCTACTTGTAAAATCCTATAAATATCGCATTCAGCTTCTTTCCGACCTTCTGTACAAAGTGGAAGGATTTTGTATAAATGGACTTTAAAATGCAAATGTAAACAGTCCTTTTGCCTCTTGCCTTTTAAAGGAGAGCAAGAACGAAACTGAAAAGTGTTTTTAGCTTGCTGGTGAGGCTCTGTGCAGGGTCTATGTAATGAGAGACTCCAACGAGAGCAGTTTCTACACAGCTGCTGCCTCTTGATCTTTAATGTCTTCAGTGCTTCTGACTTGTTCAGCAGGGAAAATAAGTAATGCTATCTTGTTTAATCATGCTGTCTCCTACCTTGCTTAGCATTTAGTAACTGGACTGGACCACCTAACTTGAAGACCTGCTTTAAAGGCAACTCTTTGACGGTAGAAACCCTCAGTTGGGAATTTTTGGAACAAGAGCACCCTCTAATGGGAACGAGAAGAGAGGAGCAACCACAAGCACCTACAGCTGGGGACATATATTTTCTCTGAGTATTTCTGCTAAACCTGATGCAAGATACGATTTATCTCCTATTCTCAAAGGAATGGTTAGCTATTCTGCATTTTTAATGTAAAACAGAGGAAAAAAAAAAAGCTTCACTTCATATCAAAGCTTACAAAAAATAACCACTTTCTACTCAGAACCCAAAAGACACTTCACCAACCTGAAAGGCTAAATAGCATCATCTGGTCGCTGCTGTAAGCTAGCACAGGAGCTCTGGCTGCTGAGGAGGCACAGTCAGATGCACAAGCTGGCCTTTACGTTCCTTCTGTTTAGGTTAGTTACTTTTCTTTCTGCAAACTACATCAGCAGCAAACTGGCTCCTCCTGAGCTGCCGCTGGTGCTCTAAGGGAGCAATAGCTGGCATGGGAGGACACAGTAATTGCTACCCTGTGTGTAGCACAATTCTTGCACAATTAGTCTAAAGAGTTCTTTCATACCAACCAGCATAGGTGCTCCGTGTGAGCTGCAATCAAATTGCTACTGCTAAGTCAGCAAGCCCTGTCCCACATATCAACAGAAGCATTTCACAGACTGTGAAAAGCAAACCAGAAAGTCTATGTCACACAACCAGGAGGTCTTCCAGTGATCTGGCTGCCTGCCCCTACGAGCTAGATCTCTGCTGATTCTCATACAGAAATTGAATAAGGGTGTCCCTGAAGAGAAATAAATTCCAAGAGTTTTTCTGAGGTTTCTTGCCTGGGACTTGCTCTTGCTCATCCTCTGTGCCATCGTGTGGTTATAGGAGGCTAACAATTATGGGAAATGAGTTTGTCACTGGGGGTCTGATTTGACTGTTCTTACAGTACCAGAGGACTTTTGAAGGCTGCCACTGCATATGCTTGCCATTTAATCATCAGCCAATTTCATTTTTGCCCCGAGCGCTCATAGGCCACTGTGATACAGAGGATGTGCAAGCCCTACGAAGCCACATCAAACAGGGAGGTGTGCTGTGTCCAGGCATGCCGGCTACACCTACTGAATGAAACATGCTCAAGCATTTCCTGAGAAAGCCTGGTGAGTCAAACCAGGGCAGTAGCATATCCCAGCTGTGTGCACCTTCTGTTTTTCCTGTTATTGGTCAATAAAATAACTAACACCGATTGCCTCAGTTTCAAAAATTGCGTGTGTAAATCACTGCTACGTCTGTATCATAGCACCCACCTGGAAGCTGACGCAGTATTGTAGTTAAGGCTGCAAAACAGTTTTTGCTCCAAGTCCAGTGTTTTCCCTTGCTCCTGAGTTTCTGAAAGGTTCTACTTTCTAGGCTGAAATTTTCCATCACTGAGCTCAGCCAATGGCTTCTGGGAGGAAGTCTGAGGAAAATCCATTCGAGCATTCTGTGAAAGTGGAAAACAAAACAAAACTTCTCTGGAAAATTATTTAGAAATATATTAACCTGCACATCCAGTGAGGAAAACAGAAGCAGAAAACAGAGCTGTGCTTCGATTAGGAAGC
Organism: Rhinoptilus africanus; assembly: GCA_013400135.1. NCBI lineage: Eukaryota > Metazoa > Chordata > Aves > Charadriiformes > Glareolidae > Rhinoptilus > Rhinoptilus africanus. Next base: position 240,136 of record VXBO01012107.1, on the reverse strand, counting down.
TGATTAGAAGTTTTTAAGGACACGTTTCCACTTTCACTCATACTAGGTTTGTCCTGATGTACCTCTCCTGAGTTCACTGTTCACTTGTACTGATTTAGGTGACAGTGGAGTTAGATATTATTTTACCACAGTATTGTAGTTATCTTTTGGCATGTACTGTGAATGCGAATGTGTTGTTATTTAGAGGAATGTGAGTATCATCACTGCATAAGCAACACATACAGTCCCTACCCTATGGCCTGTGCCATGAGGAGTAGGAGCTGCCCCACTTTGTGACACCACAGATCTGCCGAACAACTGTCCCGTTGCAAGTGTCATTCAAAATCTGGAAATCCAGAGAAGGCATGAGAAGAAAAAAAAAAATTCCTCTTGCGCGAATTATATCTAATGCAGAGCTCTTACACAAAGTTAAATATTATTTGGTATGTATTCCCTGTGTTGACTTTTTGTCCACATGCTTATGTCATCACTAGGTAATGAGGGATGCAAGAGGCAGGTAGTATTATTCTATAGGAATATCTATTTTGTTCACATTTCTACAAATCTCCATAACAGGCATACACGTCCCCCTCTTTTTATCTCTATTTGACTCTGAGCAAGATTTTAATATTCAGATGACCCTAAACATGAGGGATGAGTTTCCCACACTTTTGTTTTGACCATGGTGTCTCTCAAATTACCCACAAAATGAGGCCGGCGAGTGGCCGAGGTGTAGTCATTTGCTGCGGTGGACGCTGTGGGTCAGGTCTCCAGTGAAACTTGACAGGGTAATGCTGATGAATTGCATCAGCTGGAAGTCTGGCTTGCTGGTGTATTTGGGAACTGTGGTGACGGAGGTGACTAATGTATTGCAGTGTTTCTCAAGCTTTGAGGCTGAACATCCTGAGGAAACTCTGATCTCAGAGCAAACCTGAAGGAAGCGTCTTGTGTATGTTGTGGGAGAGGAAGGCGAGGAGGATGGATGAGAAGGGAAGGATTTTTAGGGGATTTCTAATGCTCAAGACTTGGCAAAATCAGGTCTTGGGACGAGCTTACATTAATAAACAGAACTTGTTTTGCTGAGTCTAGAGAAAAACTGACTTAGCGAGAAAGAAATGAAAAAGCTGTTGTGTTATAAGTTTTAAGATGTGCTAGAAGTTTTAAAAATGAAAAAAAAAAAAAGAAAAAAAAAACCAGGCAAAAGTTCACATTTCCACATCTCTCTCTTCTGCTTTTTGTCTTCTAGTCTTTAAACAAATGGGCCTTTTCCAGGGAAGGTATTTAGTGTTTACATCTTTGGACAAGACACTGTTTCGTGAACTCACTCTGTGGAGCTGACTCTTCCTATGCAGATCCTGGGTCCGAGCCTTCGGCAGGACTGAGCTCTCTTATCCTATGGACAAACTGAACGAAGTGGGCTGTGGCATTTCTGAAACTCCTTCCTGCTTCATTTGGCTGCTTCGGAGTGATCAGCATGGTTAGTCCTATGTGATGAGAAGACAGAGGTGACAAAGCACTAGGATTTCATTTGTCTGGGCAGAGATACCGCTTGGGCCAGTGAATATGAATTAGGCAAACCTGTTTTACGGGCCTCCATCATGCACTTCTTTAAGAACATCACACAACTTACCTCCCAAGAATTTCAAGCCTGGAAATGTCTGGAAATGCTGTAGGTAAGGAGAATGATGACATGATGGGAAAGACATGGAGAGCAACCTTCAAGGTGACCTAGCATATTAATTGATCATAGTAGCCACTATGAGTGGCTCCAAGTATAACTGTTTGCCCCCTGACTTACACGAGCAACATGTCAGCAATGCTAAAGGGAAGAGCAGGGGAAATAAAGACCCTCGCCCGCGTTGCCAGCATTCACAGGCGTTCATATCTGAAAAGCTTAAACATGGGAGCCCTCCTGTGGTAGTTCTTTAGAAGTATTTTTTTCACCAGGGTAAAACAGTCACCAGAAATGTGTTGAAGTCCAAGCAGACACCAACATAGTAATAGAAGAAACCTGTATCTGTGCACGATGGGTATGAGTGTGCATGTATACACAACGACTAAATGTTAGTGGGCAAGCCAACCACGCATTGCTTGTGTTGGGCAGGTACAAAATTCAACCTCACCAACCCCATGACAACTCAGCAAATCAAGCTTAACCTTGAACATTGAAGCCATTTGCACCTGTGTGAGCCTGATACGCAGACTGCAAGCTCAGAGCCACTGCTCCTGTTTATTTGAAAGGTTTGAGGGTAAGGCATATTCCTCTGTGCACCCAGAGTGTCAAGGTGAACCAGCCAGCAGAGAAAGGCTGAATGCTATTCGTGAAGTTACCTCTGCACAGAAGTCTGGCCCGAAGCTGATGCATGACTTACAGGACTTATATGAGGCATCGAAAAGAACCAGATGGCCTGACTGAGCCTGAAGCAATCCCACAGTGCTGGTGATGAATTTGCAGATCAGTCTGAGAAGTTACAGGAGAGCACACAGGGTGAGTGCCACCAGCAGTGGTCAATGCTGTCTGGAAGCTCCCTCAATGAGGGGACCTCGTATGGTCACACATGGCAAAGGACTGCAGATACAGCCAAAGAAAAACTCTCTTTGGGGTTCAAGGATTGCCACCCACCCACCCCATTCACTCAGTGGTCACTGGATTTACAGCTGGCATAATTACCCACCAAACTGCGCAGACTGATCTGCCTCTGGGGTTTGCGCTGGAGACTTACACCTCTGGCCACCTCAGGTGGATCGTATTTGCCAGCTGAGGGTACAGAAAAATAATCCCACAATAAGTACTGTTTTCTCAGTATTTGTGAGAGGAGGGAGGGCAGGAGCGACCCTTTTAGGAACATCACACATTTAAAACCACATGAGCTGGTCACAGATCCACTCTCTAAGGATGGTGGCTTCATGCCTGTGTTGGTGTGCACGAACTACTGCGATGGCTGTATCCTATTAACCACAATGTGCTTTAACTGAAGTAGGCATTTATTAATTATTGATACTTCAGTAAGAGGAAGACTTCAAAAACATCTCTCAAGTCAGAAAAGACAGGAATTTTGGAATATTTATGTCCAAAGTTACAAAACTGTTAAGTTTTAATGAACAAACAAGAAGCCTTTTGAACAGAAGTAACACATATTGCCACATACTGCAAATGTACGCACTGGTTAACCAGCAGCCACTTTTATGCAGGTTCCAGACCATGTTCTGAAACTCACTTGGTTAAGGTAAAGCTTAAACAAACTTGGGTTTGCTTATTCAAAGGAGCAGCATCCAAAGGACTGAACCTCAGTGTAATCATTGCGTAAGAGGCTGTGTCCAGGAATTTTAATGTGAAGGACCTGCTTTTATCTTAGATGCTTGAAATAAGAACAGGGATGATGATACTTTAAGTGACCAATGACCTTTATGGAACACAGTAGTATAATAGCATAAACGGGATCAAAAGTATTGATCACTACTTCTATTACCAGATGGATGTCTTTTTTATTGTCTGGTGTAGCTTTTAGTATCATAGAATGGTTAGAGTTGGAAGGGACCTAAAGGTCATATGCTTCTAACCCCCCTGCCCTGGGCAGGGACACCTCCCACCAGCCCAGGCTGCTCAAAGCCCCATCCAGCCTGGCCTTGAACACTTCCAGGGATGGGGCATCCACAGCTTCTCTGTGATAATGGGAATTCATACTGTAATACCGTTTCTCTTCTTAAATCAATGCCATCTCTGAAACACAGCTGTATAGAAGTTTCTAGGCCATAGAAAGTGTCAGATTTTCAAATATTTTGCATGCTAGCATAAAAAGGTCAAAATCCTAATTATTTTCAAAATTGTTCAAATTCCTTATATATTTTGTTTGGGATACCTAAGCATTCCTCCTAGAGCTAACAGGCTTTCTGACCCCTTGACTCACTTGGGCCAGTCAGATGGCTATCGAGGCAGGGTGCCTCAAGTAAGTCAGCAGACCTGGTGTATTTGATTAAATCAGTATACTACCAGCCAAGTCCCTGTTATGTGGTTATCAGATCCATGTGCGGATTGACTGATTATCTTAGGAGGCCACAGCAAACCATTAAAAGTCTGTCTAATTCTAACCATGTGCAAAGTGTGTTGGTGGTGGGAATAGAAGGAAGATTTAAAGGGAAGGTTTAAATGCTTTAACTGACTGAGGGTCCGATGATCCCAGATTTTAATTTTCTATTTAATATCACAACATGAGGCCTTCTTCCATTGCAGAATGATAGCCTCTTATCGTGATAAACCAAGGTTTTATCTGTCCTCTTTGTGGTGTCATGAGCCACAATGATCTTCTGTGAGTTGCAGCTGCAGAAGCTTGAGGCATCTTGCATGGCTTGGCTCTGCAGCATTCCCCTACTCACACCCTGGACACCCAACCCCATCAGACAAACGGATAGAAACCCTAATTCTGGTGTGCAGCACTAAATGATGACAGTTAAGTAGAACTAATTTTAGGTGCTGTGTTAAAGGTTATAAAATCTAATTCATCCATAAATAAATGTTTTGGAAGGTATTTTAATCTCTCTGCGTTAACAAGTTTGCATACAAACCTTACGAGGAACAACTGAGGGAACTGGGGTTGTTTAGCCTGGAGAAGAGGAGGCTGAGGGGAGCCCTCATCACCCTCTACAACTCCCTGAAAGGAGGGTGCAGAGAGATGGGGGCTGAGCTCTTCTCCCTGGGGACAAGGGATAGGACAAGAGGAAATGGGTTCAAGTTATGTCAGGGCAGGTTTAGATTGGACATCAGGAAACATTTTTACACTGAAAGGGTTATTAACCATTGGAACAGGCTGCCCAGGGAGGGGGTGGATTCCCCATCCCTGGAGGTGTTTAAGAAAAGGGTAGATGTGGTACTGAGGGACATGGTTTAGAAGTGGTTTTTGTCAGGGCAGGTTAATGGTTGGACTTAATGATCTTAAGGGTCCCTTCCAACCTCACCCATTCTATGACTCTATGATTCTATCTTTGGTAAAGGTAATTACGAAAATTAGTGAAGGTAAGATTTTGCCTTGCTATTGTGGATAAACATATGCACAAATATCTATGTACAGATACATAAATAAAAATATCTCTAGTGCTCTTTTCTTTTAATTATATTTCAATTTTTCTTCCTTTGTGCCACGCTTTGCTCTTATGCAAACATATCTGGGAGAGATACGCAGGAGGACACCCCAAGGGAAAGGCCTAGGGATCACTGGTGTTTCACTGTCAGAGGCTTCGGTGAAACTTAACTAACACTTAAGTGTCCGCTGCTGAGGAATGAATCTGACCCATAGTGAACTAATATGGTAAGTCTTGGTATTTTGAGACTGGCAACAGCTGGCAAGTTAACAGTTACCTACTGTGCAAGCCCAGGACATTTTTTTCCCGAGCAAAGTCGCACAGGGCTTCCTATTCTGAATTCACACATGCTAATAACGTAATTACACATCTTCTTTGTTGCCGCTGCCTTATTATAAAATATAATTTTCCTCTCCCAACAGAGAGGAGGAAAGATAAATATTTTTATAAACATAAATCTTGATTATGCAGAGTGATATTTACAAAATTAGGGCTGATGATGCTGTTATGCAAGGACAATTTCCCATCACAAAAAAAGCAGTAAACTAAAGTGGAAGATTGGGATATGCTGTAACATTATGAAAATAAAGGAAATCCTTCGAGGAGACTAATCATTCTGAAGGGGGTTGGCATAAATCCAAGCAGGAATTGTCCTGATTCCCTTGTCCAGGCAAAATTTTTTCTGGAAAGGATTTTTGCCATATATGCTGTGTTAAAAAGTCTTCTAAAACTGTGAAAATGAAATTAAATTGAAAAATGAATAGGTCAAGGCCAAGTCTTAAAAGAAAGTGTAAGTCAGTTTTCCCTTCCGCACAATACGTTGCAGTGACTGACATTTGGCAATGCTCTTTCTGATTTATACAATATCACCTCCTTCCCACCTTTCATGGATAATTGTAAAATAAAGTCTTGCCTTATAATTTTATCAGGGAATAATTACTCCATTGGTATAACTGTGATCAGACATGACCTTGTTAACTGCAGAAATAAAACCAGAAAAAGTCATCTGGCTTCCAAGAGAAGAAGCTCTGTTGCTCATGCAAGTATCTTTAATAATATTTACTCAGAAATGTACGTACTGGCAAAGAAAAACGTAAAATGTTTTCGTTCCTGCATGTTTGTCCCAGCATGAAAGTCCCTCTTTAATTACTTGCTACAGCTAGCTCCCTGCCAAAAATGGGGAGGCGGGCAGAGGAGCGGGCACACAGGGGAGAGCTATTTTAAGAAATATGAAAAAGTTTTCAAGGCTCCTTTCCTATTGTAGTTTTGTGGTGATTTTGCTCCTTGAGAGATTCCAAGGTAGGAATAGTCTCTTTGCCTTTCTCCACAAGTTGGGTATCGAGCGTGTACATGCAGCCAGCACTGCTGCTGCAGCAAGGAGGTGTCTTGCCCCAGCTATAGCCTTGTCCTTCCTTCTCTTTCTTGTCCTTCCTTCTCTTTCTTGTCCTTCCTTCTCTTTCTCCAGTGCTCCTGGAGACTTCAGAAAGCTGAATGGCCTTTCTCCTACAGTCCGTGCTAAAATACCGTGGCTGAGCAGATACTTCAAAGCCCCTCAGCGCCATCGAAATCGCAGTGTCGGGGAGCTCCGTGGATCTTTTTGAGCTTCAGTAACAGCCTGTTCCCTTTAAGGTGGTTTTGACAGGCTGCATATTGCTTCTCTTTGTACAACCTGTACTTTTAGAAGTAGTTAAGGCATTTGTGGGTGTCTGGCGAAGGGATCTCAAGATCCCAGCCAGAATGTAAACAAAATACAGTTCTTCAAGAAAATTCAATAAATATTGGCCAATATAAACCTGCAAAAATCAGACTGTGCCATGCAACATTAAACCTTGTGAACTGCTGAAATCCCTCACCTCAAGTCTTTTTCAAGAGCACCAGAAAAAGTACGGTCTGATGTACACAAACACACAGAGACTGTGTTAGGGTGGTGTGTAGAGGCCAATTAGTGTACTTGCTCCGTATTTTAGGGGAGCAACTTTTGAATCTGCCTGTGTGTTTAGAAGATGAGGTCTCTAAAACCCAAATCTATTGTCAACAGTGTTTTCTTTGGAAAATAAACTGCCTTGGCTGAATTTGGAACTGCTCCCAAATTCAGCTTAGTGCTTACTCCCTGATGAATGGTAGTAGAAAATTTAGAACAGCTAACATAAATATTAGCATCTGTGTCCATAGAGAGAAGGTACATATAATAATACTGGGTGGATATCACCGAAAAAAATCTGTAGTCCACTTAAACACTAGAATCCACTGTCCTTTATTTATACAGCACTGATAGATGGCTGGGCTGTAGGGCAGCGCTGCTCTTATAGCACTTGTCTAGGTCGATACCGAAAATATATTTTACCCAGACCCCATAAATGTGATGTAGCCAAAATTCCCTTGGAAAACCTTGCACTTCTGGTTATATTCTTATTTAAGGAGTAGTTTGTGGTGCACAGGGAGGGTTCCCAGACGGGGGGGAGGTATGCAGAGCCAGGCAAAACAGGGGATGACATTGTCCTTCCCTCCAAGAAAACTTTAACAGCAGCTACTGGATACTGTTAAGATTACCCATCAGCTAGTGCTAAAATCTAACTGAGTAGCTTTGACTCCCAAACAGAACTGTGACTGGACCAGTGCTTCCAAGTCACTGCTGAAAAAGCCATGAGGGAGCAATTTCTGTACATAAGGAAGTGCTAAGTTAGAGGTACTGAGGGAATAAAAAAAGAATAAAATACATGGGCATCAGCTGCCAGGGAACAAAAAGAAATTCTTCCTTCAGGTAACATTTGGATGGCCTTGGCAGCAGCATCCTCACAATATGCATAGCTTGTACCAATAATGTCTTGCAGTAGTGCTTGCCCTTCTGTCTGTGTCTCCCTCCATGCTTGTGGTATCACCATCTGGAAGTGCAGGATGTTGGGGCTGCCGCAGAGGAGGGGAATGTGGAGAGGTGGATGTAAGTTCCTGGCTGCATGGGGAGGGGACAGAGCAAGCTGCTTGGAGGGTTCAGCCTGTGGCAGGAAGGATCGCCAAAAACCCAGATCTGACCTCCATGGCCACTGGGCCCATTTGGACTACTGTGTATCTTTCCTCCTATAGCCATTCTTCATACACCTTCCTATGGACACTCTCCGTGGTTGAGTTTTACAGGAAAGCTGCACTTGTACCATGAGAAGGAATGCCTGTTATATCTGGCCATCACATGATGGCCTTCCAGTTGTCATGACAGAAGGACGTAAAACACAGGACATAGAAACTGTACAGAATAGTTGTTTTCAGCTTGGAAAAGAGATAATGGAAAAGGAGGTGGAGATGCTACAGGTCAAACACCTATTCTAATGGTGGCAGAAAAGGGGGTAATTCAGAAATGATTAGTTGCTATTTCTCATGGTACAAGAAGTAGGGAACACCCAAGGAAATTAGCAGGCCCAAGGGCCAACGCGAACAGAAGGAAATGCTCCTTTACAAAGGGCATAAATTGTGCGATGCGTTGACACAGGACATTGTGAAGACCAAAAGTACAGTTGAAAAGGAAACTAGATAAGTTCATGGAAAGTAGACCCCTGAAGAGTAATTTAATTGGCTTGCTCCAGCTTTAACCTTCTACTGAGGAAGCCCATAAAATAACTCCTGCTCTAGTCTGCAAAAGTTTGGCAGGGTAAGGCTTATCTCCATCCTTGCTCTGGTCTAAGACTTTTTTTACTCTGGGACACTGTGAGAAACAGGACAGTGGACTAGCTGGACCTTTGGTTTCAGTGTCGCGTTTCCATCTCAAGGCACAGCAGGTTGTGGTTGGAGAGTGGTGCTAGAGGTGTTTGTACAGGAGAGGCCATGCGGTGTCTAATTAAACAGAACCCAGGGTCTGCACTTTCAGGTCAGGACACTGTCTGTGAAGCATTTCCAGACTCGCCACGGGTCTGGTGCTAAGGAGTCTACTAGATTGAAAGGCAGGCAGTGCAGTGGCAGGAAAACCAGAGCCAGAGTCCAGGTCTCTAAATATAAAACAGACAGCTAATTCACATTGACTTCAAAAAGGAACAATTAAGTGACTAAATACTATAGACCCATATCTGGACTCTGATGTTCATTATTTGCATTTGTTTAACCATCTTTAACTTTTTGACACAATTCAATAAAAGGAATTTCTTCTATCTTTTTTTTTTTTTTTTCATTTTCTATTTACAACCAAGCAGATGTTTTCTCTATTTGAGGAAAGATCCACACATAAAAATTACTTGGGCAGATGTTCTTCTGGACTTCTCTGCAGCCATATTTTTTTCCCTTACCCACAATTTTCTCATTCATTTAATGCAGCAGGGATGATACAATGGAGAACACTAGTAAGCAAAGGTGAAAATAGGTTATAGCGGTGTCTCTGCTCACTATTTTCACTCATCTATTTGTGTTTTGATATGCAAATCAAAGATGGGGATAAGCAAGTGTCCTGGAAATGTTTTAATTCACTTGAAGTTTTATCATGTCTGACAGGAATTTGAGAAGCTGTGACATTTATCCAGCATTTCCAGGCAACCTGGAGGCTGATCAGAATTATTCCAGGTAAACTAACGGACATCTGGCATGCCTATTGTATCAAGCAGACCACGTGCACATGGAGTAGGTACCACCCTCACCAAAACCTGTTGTGACGCACCTCATCATTTTCAAGGCAGGAATGCCTTGAATGCCTTTCAATGCCAATACTGAGCCCTTGGGAACACCACCTATGACTGGCTGCCAACTGGATTAAACTCCATTCACCACAACTTTTTGGGCCCGGACACAGAGCCAGTTTTTTATCCAGTGAAGCATACACCATATCTGTTTATTTTTATTAATGCATAAAATCACTTACATAAACTTTACCTGCCTGCAAAGTAGGTAAGCAAGGCAAGCTAAATCATATAATCACAGAACTAATGATACTGGGAGGGACCTCTGGAGATCATCTAGTCCAACACTCTGCTCAAAGCAGGGTCAGCCAGACCAGGTTGCCCAGGAACATGTTGAGTGGTGATTTGCATATTCCCAAGGATGGAGACTCCTTAACCTCTCTGGGAAATCTGCGCCAGTGCTCAATCACTCTCACAGGAAAAATGTTTTTTTTTTTTTTATTGCCATTTGTGCCCATTGCCTCTTGCCCATCACTGGACACCCCTGAAAAGAGTCTGGTTCCACCTTCTCTAATTCCCCTATCAGGTATTTCTACACACTGACAAGATCTCCCAGAGCCTGCTCTGGCTCAGGCTAAACACCCCAGCTCTCTCAGCCTCTCCTTCTGTGACAGATACTCCAGTCTCTTAATCGTCTTCATGGCCCTCTGCTGGACTTGCTCCAATACGTCCATGTCTTTTTTCTGACACGGAGTCAAGCACTGGGCACAGCACTCTACATATGGCCTCACCAGTGCTGAGTAGAAGGGATAGATCACCTCCCTCGATCTGCTGGAAACACTCCTCCTAATGCAGGCCAGGATATCGTTATCCTCTGTTGTTGCAAGTGCACATTCCTGGCTCGTGTTCAACTTATCAAGCATGACCTCCCAAGGCCTTTCCCGCAAAGCTGCTTTCCATTCGGTCAGCCCACAGCCTGGAGTGATGCACGGGGTCATTCCTCCTCAGGTGCAGGACTTTGCAATTCCCTTTGTTAAACATCCTGGTCAGCCCACTTCCCCAGCCTGTTCAGGTCCCTCTGGAGGTTCGCGCAATCATTTTGCGTACCAGCCACTCCTCCCAGTTTTGCAACTTCTACACGCTTGCTGAGGGTGTACTCTGCCCCATCATCCAGTCCTTTAATTAAGATGTTGAATAGAACTGAACCCAGTATCAGCCTCTGGGTTACAGCACTAGTGACTGTCCTCCAGGTGGACTTTGTGCCACCGACCAAAACATTTTGAGCTCAGTAGTTCATCAGTTTTTAATTCACTTCACTGTCCACTGAGCCAACCTGTTTGTTGAGGAAATTATGCCGCCTGCCAGGAATTATGCCACCATCAACACACTTGGTCCGTGTTGAGGGAATTATGCGTCCTGCAGGAATTACGCCACCATCAACAGGGCTCAGCCCTAGGCCCTTGCTCAAAGAAGTTGAGTAAATGAGAGGTTTATATCTGGCATGCGGAGCAGCTCAAACTGGGTGCCTCCAAAGAAGGACCCTGAACAAAGAAATCTCTGGGCAATTATACCCTTGCAATCTAAATTCCCCACGCCTCATGCACCAGTTCTGGCCAGTAGCAATATTAGCGTCTGGGGTCTTCCCGTTCTTCTTTGTGTCCCTTCATTGCCTCTGTGTGGGCTGTTTCTTCTCTTATCTTTAAGGCTGCTGCGTCAGATGATGATCTGACGATGATGATGATCCTGATTTTCTAGCTCTGGGGCCTTCTTTCACTTGGCGAGGTAAAAGTTCAGCGTATCTGGGTGAAAGTTCACAGCTTGCGGCCTGAGGCTTCAGCAAATTTAGCTACTAATGATAAGTAAGTTATGCTAAACAAGTTCTATATTGGTAGTATACCTAATCGCACAACACTGTTTGCTCATGAGGATATTATGGGAGACAGTGTTGACATCATCTGGATCTTCACCTGGGAAAATTACATGGTATTGAAAGGGCCGAGGGCCATTGCAACACCCAAAATGCCTCTTGCTCTCTCTACAAGAAACAATACTTTGGTGGATTTGAATCTTTTGTAGTAAATTGCTTGGCTTAGCGTTAAAGTATTTTATGGCTTGTGGAGTGTTGTGGGTAGTTGTGATGCAGTCGTTCTGTGGATACAGCTTTCACAGAATTTATCTGCATGCAGTGTAGGGAGCGGGCCCTACTAGATATATGCTATTCTTTTCCAGGAGCAGTACTCCTTTCACCACAATTTAGAGTGTTGATATGCCATTGCTTATATGTACTCTGTTTCTACAGTAAGATGTGCAAATATCTTCCATTACAAAAAGGTGTACAATTTCTACTAAGTTTTTCCATCAATTTGGCTAAGAAATTTTAATCCTGGAACAAAGGTTTCAAAAGCTCTTATATGATCAGACAAGTCTCCACGTGCTAGTAGTCGCTGTGCTCACCTGCAATCTAGTCTAGCATTCTCATCTTCTAATCACTCCTTAATATGTGCAATAAAGTATTTATTTGCAATACCATACAGGAATTACAGAGAGCAGCAAATCATATTCCACAACCAAAAAAACCCCAATAACTAACAAGCAGCCACTCCTGAAGCAACATTAGAATTGGGTATGTATTTCAGCATAAACAACTTAGTGATTAGGTTCCTGCCCTGGATTTCACTTAACTGTCTTTTGGGGAGGAGGATGGAAGGAGTCAACCAGAAATTTTCAGTTTATATGGAGCAGTTATTCAACAGAAATATAAAATAGAATAATCGTGTCTGTATAGAGTGCTTAGTACAAAGACATTCATCCCAAAAGATCTCATGTTTGTTCTGTTAGAATTTCTAAAGTAATAAAACCTAAAAGTAAAATACTATTAGCAATAAAAGTAGTAAGAGGAATTCCATTTTTGTTCTAACTTCCAGCAGGAAAAACACATTTCTTGGTCAAATCAACGTTTTCTTGCTCCCTGACTTGTCCTCTTGCCTCCCCGCCCCAAACAAAATGCTGCCATACACTGAATTTAAAACCTTTCTGCACAAAATCACTCTGTAACTATTATTATGCCCATAAAAACGTGTACCTCTGAAGAAGCACACCAACAAAGGTGGAGATTTGGAAAAAAAACCAAAACCAACAAAACATCGAATAAAAACAACAGGAAAATGAGGTGGTCACACTGACTATGTCAACCAAATCTGACAGAGGAGTAAGAGCCTGAAATCTGTGGAAATAAATGGGGCTGGGAAGAGTGAGGACAGCCTCTCAGGAACCCACTGAAAGAACAGCCGTGAATTCCTGTGAGACGTTTGAGAATCAACGCGGGGGGGGGGGGGGGGGGGGAGGAACNGGGGGGCGGGGAATGACACACCTCTAAAATAAGCTTCAAATTTTGCATTCTGCTAACACCAGTGAACCCAACCCTGAAACTAAATGTACAGGAAACCACATTTCATTAGTTCCGTCCTTCAAGAAGGAACCTGGATATTTGTACCTTTTTTTCAGTGATATCGAAGATGCAAGTCAGCAGAAAAGATGTAGATGTGTCTGAAGACAGGCAAGGGCAAAGGCTCTACAAAAGGGGGTCCAGAGGATACTTGAAGGAATGGAGCAACAGTGACAAATCAGCAAATCATGACAGCCTGTTGGCAGAGTGAGCACTCCCTGTGTGACTGCTGCAAAAATGGAAAAGATGTTCACTGAGGAAAAGAATACGAGTTTGTGAAACTCACTGATTTTTCTAGAAGATAGCAGTTACAATGAGGTTTGACAGAGAGCTTGTCATAAAGAGAAACTATTGCTATCTCCCCACTAAGCATAATTCTGTTTTATACAAAAGGAATTGTTCTGTGCAAGGAAAAATATAAAGTGTCCCACTGTTTGTACAACACAGGAACAAAAAGCAGAAGCGGTTTCTGTTTTCCATGTTCTTGGGTAACCTCAACAAATCTGGCTGCATCTTAAAAGTTAAAGGAACTATCAGTGAAACACTTTTCTCAATTTAGCCATTCGGAAAATCAATGTGTGTGCCTGATAGAAAAAAAATGCACTTTCTTCAGACTTTTCAACTTTCCCCAAACTTTTGTATCCACATTTCCTTAGTTCCCAAACTCTGACCATAGTTCCAACAAAACCCCCTTGTCATAAAGTCACAGAATGGTTTAGGCTTGGAAGTGATGTTGAAGATCACCTAGTCTAAGCCCCCTGACATTCGCTAGACTGAGCTGCTCAAAGACCCATGTTACGAGCAAAAAGCAGGTGCAGGTCCCACAGAGACAAGGCATGGCACTCAGTGGGTGAAAGCTTTGGCTTTATTGAAGGGATAGCATTACCACAGTGGCAGCCCCGGGACACCAACGCTAGTAAAAATGTTGACCTGTTGCAGCGGAGCCCTTCTTGAGGGTGAAACTCAAGGGAAAGCACCACAGAGGTGTGTAATAAAACATGCACTGGTGAACATATCTCACATCTGCAATGTCTTGTTTTGCTCATTGGCAAACTCACTGATGTAATGCAGGTGCTGTTGTCGGAATTCCAAGATCTACAGCTGGATCTCACATTGGCACACTTGCAAGGGTATGTGCAGATGGGGGGAAAATTAACTATCCTGGGTTACCCTGACAATAAGATAAGATATGCTTGGGACTCTACATACTTGTGGGGGGGAGGTGAATTATCCTGGGTTACCATGCCTAAGTCTCCTGAGGTCCTACAGTCCAACCTGACTTTGAACATTTTCAGCGATGGGCCATCCACAACTTCTCTGGACAACCTGTTCCAGTGTCTCACAACTCTCATCATAAAAACTTTTTTCCTTATGTCCAATCTAGATCCACCCTCTTTCAGTTTAAAACCATTGCCCCTTGTCCTGTCAGTACAGACCTTGGTAAAGAGTCTCTCTCTGTCTTTCTTGTAAGCACCCTAAGTATTGAAAGCCCAGAATAGGGTCTCCCTGGAGACCTTCTCTTCTCCAGGCTGAACAACCCCAACTCTCTCAGCCTATCCTCATAGCAGAGGTGCTCCAGCCCTCGGATCATCTTCGTGGCCCTTCTCTGGATCTACTCTAAAGGTTCATGCCTTTCTTGTGCTGGGAACCCAAGAGCTGGACGCAGTGCTCCAGGTGGGGTCTCAAGCGAGTGGAGTAGCAGGGCAGAACCTCCTCCCTTGACCTGCTGGCCACACTTTTGATGCAGCCCAGGATAAGGTTGGCTTTCTGGGCTGCAAGTGCCCATTGCCAACTCATGGTGAGCTTCTCATCCACCAGTACGCCCAAGTCTTTTTCTGCAGGGCTGTTCTCAATAAATTCATCCCGCAGTCTGTAGTGATACTGGTGATTACCCTGACCCAGGTGCAGGACCTTGAACTTGGTCTTGTTGAACTTCATGAGGTTTGCATTGGCAAACTCCTCAAGTCCATCCAAGTCCCTCTGGATGGCATCGTTTCCCTCTAGTGAATCAGCTGCACCACTCAGCCTGGTGTCATCTGCAAACTTGATGAGGGTAAATTCAATCCCACTGTCTATGTCATTGATGAAGATATTAAATAGTATTGGTCCCAATACAGAGCCTTGAAGGGCATTGCTCGTTACTGGTTTTGACTAGGACATTGAGTTATTCATTGTAACTCTGGGGATGTGGCCACCCAACCAATTCTTTATCCATCTAACAGTCCATCCATCAGACCCACATCTCTCCAATTCAGAAGTAAGAATGCGTTGGGGAACCAAATCAAAGGCTTCACAGAAGTCCAGGTAGACGACATCCATAGATCTTCCCTTGTCCACTGATGCAATCATTCTGCTGTAGAAGGCCACTAGGTTAGTCAGGCACAATTTGCCCTTGGTGAAACCATGTTGACTGTTTCTAATCACCTCTCTGTCTTCTGTATGTTTCAACATACAGGATGCTCCATGGAGGATCTGCTCCATGATCCTACCAAGCACAGAGGTGAGGCTGACTGTGCTGAACCTCGTCTCCTTACTTGGTACCTGTGTTAACTGAGATTCCCCGGTGATGTCTGTTGGGTATTAGCTTTGCCTGAGCTTCCTTAGCTTCTAAGATCAGAGGAAGCCAGTGTGGCCTGGCCCTGGTCCCCGGCTTGTCAGGGCCATGTTGTGGCTGTCCCAAAAAACAAAGTAAAGCAGACAGATTGAGCCACGGGTACAGCTGGGGAAATGTTAAGGCATGAGACAGAACATGAGGAACTTGTATCAGCTGGAGAATGTGAATACAGGAGGTAAAGTAGCCCTAAAGGTAAGTACCCACCCACCCCCTTTCCTCCATACTGTGTATGAAGGTATTAACAAGGCACTTCTCCTAGTCCTGACCTGGCTCATCAGCTCTGGATAGGAAGTGAAAACCGATACTGTTTGCAATCATTTTGTAAAATACCTGGAAGCAAGCCACAAATTTAACACAGATTTTTCACAAAATGGGGCCTATAACTGCCTGTGGTATTCCGAACTTAAATGAGGGTTGAGCTCCTAAGCTGAGTGCTTCATTGCTGGAAGTCTTCTGCGTCCTAAAGAAGAGGTTGTCTAGCAATGTGCAGCAGAAGTACCCAGGAGTTTATCTCCCTTGCAGTAAACTGTAAGGTACTTGGTATCATACTTCAAAGTTTAAATTGCAAATTTCAGGGACTTGGCTGTCTCGAAGAATATTCAATTAGCTACCTGTCGTGCTGGTTAAAACAGACAAATCCTGACAACAGACAAATGCTAGATCCTAATCCTGAGCTGAGCGATTTCTTTAGTAGAAGACATAATGCTTTTCTTTTAAGTACCATGAGAAATAATTGATCTAAAAAAACCAACCAACCGAACAAAAAACAACTAAAAGCCCAGACTCATTGGGAGCCTCATCACTAGTAATTAGCTGGTAATAATAATGTGAGCCAACATGACATGAAGCACTGCCTACTGCATTGCTTATTCTCTGCTCTCTCTAAGCCTCTCCTGTATGGGTTGGATTTGGGTTTGGGCTGGGGCTTGAGGTTGAGGCTGGAGCTGCTGCAGACGCAGACGCGGGCGCAGACGCAGACCCTTGGTGTGGTGTTGAATGTCACATCTCTGTGGAGTTTTGGGTAGGAGACATGAGAAATGGCAGCTTTTGATCTTTTGCTAAGGTGGTTGGAGGAAGTAGCAGTAGTGGGCATACCACATAGAGCTGAGCAGTTTTTAGTTTGTGTTGGTAGAAAGCAATTACCTGCCTTTTTCCTGAGATGTGCCATGCTTGGGTGATTCTGGGGGAGGTCCGACCACCTCCACTAAATCCGACTAAGCGAAGGCAGACAGATGAATCAGTCCCTGGGCTCTCACTTCTGGATGGTTATGATCACTTCTTGTAAAGGCTGTGGTAGAAATTTGCTCTCTGGTGTGCATTTGTGACAATAATCTTGTATCTAGCATAAGAGCATCAGGTTTCTTTGGCAAATTGGGTGCTCCTGGTGAGTGCCAGAAGTCGGAGTTGAGTCTCTGTTCATGCTGTTTTAAGAGCGTGTCTTTACTGAGCTGGATGCAGGCCTCTACCCTGATGCCTCTGGAATGAAAGAAAACTTCAGAACAAAAAGGCCTCTGAGGAAGAGGCACTTAAACATTCAACATAAATACAGATACAGGGACCTATTCTCTTCTCCTTTTTTTTCCTTTTTTTTTAGTTGACAGCACTGCTGTTGTGTTGGCTCACCCCATACAATGCCTGTTTGTGATGTGAAAAGACTGTAAAAATCTCAGGCTGAACATATGTTTTTCATCATTTTTTTGTGGCATCTTGTTTTCTCTCTTCTTGTTTTGTTTCACGTCTTAGTCTTTTTCTCTCTTTTTTTTTCTTTTTTTTTTTTTCCAAAATGGCATTGCCAGGCTATTTATTAATGACAGATGTACTTGTTTATGCAGATTCTGACTATTATTTAATATTTATTATTTTTGTAGCTTCTCAAGGCATCAGGGCCAGGACCCTTCTTCCACTTACAAATAAATTTAAGTAATAGTATCTCACCCAATGATTACATTTTAAGCGATTGTAAAAGGAAGAATTTCATACTCAAATTAGAATTTCCATGATTATTTTTTTTCCAGGAAATGGTAGTGTTGTTTAATATTTCATATGTTTCAGGATGCAGAACCCTAGTTATTTACAGTCTTAAGGACTTTAGTTTTCCATTTCCATTCATAGGATTGTTTGAATAAACAGACTCTAATTGCCAGTGGCTGGGAAACACCGAAGTGATTTTACCAAGGTAAGGATAATTGAAGCAGAAAAGTGGCTTTACATTACTTTACATTATATTACATTACATTACATTCGTTTAGCAGCATTTTGTTTACTCCCACTTCCTTGTTCTTTTTTTTTCCCTTTCTTGTCTGGCAGGGGGTTCGTCCAACATTCAGCACGACTCCTTTGTGCTTGCCTTGGCATTTCCATTTCAGAACTACTTATCCCTTGCTAGAGGAAGGTTGTTCCTGGCTATGTTTCCAACAAGACTCCTGCTGAAGCTATGTTGAGAGCAGCTGGCTCTTTTTAGCTTTGGGCTCTGTGTCAGGGCTTGTCCATTAGCATCCACAAGGGATGTGCAAATTTTCACCGACACAGTTGCGCTGGTTTCACATCCAGAGTGTTTTAGAAGTGGTTACTGAAAGTTATGGTGCCTGTTATTCATTTTGTTTGTCACTTGTTATATAGGGAGAGCCCGTGGGAGATGTGTTATCTAAAAGCAGAGACATATCTGTCACTCAAGTTTCATTATTTCTCCAGTTTACTTCATTTAATACTGAGGTTTGGCCCTTTCATAACAAATGGTGAAAACAATGTCTATCTTTGTTTAATGTACCTCTTTTGCTGTAAACAAACCCAAAAAAGCCATATGTTTCTCCACTGTACCAGCTTACGCTGTTTTTCTAATCTTGCCAAAAGTATGCCAATAAAGAATAGAGCCTTCTAATTACAAGACTAATGAGTTAAAAGCTCACTTTTATCCTCGAATATATTTCTTCCCATACTATTCGGTAGCATAAGATTTTATTCTGTCCCCTGCATATCTATGAACTTAACAGAGAAGCTAGTACAGTAAATGATGCATGTAATTTCCATCAAAAAACATATCTTTTTTTTACTGTGGCTCGAAAGGCAAACGTAGCAGTCTCCCTCTAAGAACAAGGTTACATGTGTACCTACACAGATATGGAAGTTGTTGTGTACTAGAAACCCTAGTGCTTATGTTAAGCAAGAGCAAGCTGACCTGGCATCCTTCAGCCTTGCAGATGAAAACATTAGCTGACTGCTGCAACTGTAGTTTTATTTCAGCCATTGCACTGAGGTTGTGCAGAGGAAGTGTACATTATTCTGGAGCGCTAACTGGCTTTCTTCCAGACTGTTTTCTTCGTCACTCTTAGCGCACTTAGCTTGAAGGTCAGGCAGGCCCTGAGCATCGAGATTCACTCAGCAGTATTTCTAGCAGTATCTCACTGGAAGACAGTTTCTTTGGAGCAGCCGACTGCTGCAGCTCTTTCAACTTCATATGGCCTGGAAGGCTGTATTTGGAATGCATGTAGCATAATAGTGCGACTGCTGGTCCCATGAGAGGGAGCAAATGGGACTTCACATATTGGCATGTGTAACAAGGTAAGCTGAGCCATGGAGTTGAATTCCTAAAGGTTCACACCACGTATATGCCTGCATAGCAGGAGCTCAGTATAAAAGAACTGCAAGGAACCCCCAGTTCAGGCATCTATTCACCCTGCCCCAAAACTGCTGCAGACCATGATCTTCTTGTGTTTTTCCAGTCCCTCCACAGCTCGGAGATAGTGGCCATATGAAAATACTCTCTTGGCTTACCAGCAGTCCCACGTCACCGAGTCAATACCTTAGAGTTATGCAGAGACATCGAGATGCTGTGTTCTCCGCAGGGCAAGGGCACTGTAGGGTATCTTTGAGAAACCTCTGGGATCTGGCCTGGACCTGGCTGTCTGCTTAGCACTGGAATTGCTCATCTGGCCCATCTTCTGAGCTTCTGTCAAGCTGGCCCATGACAGTTGCCTCCTGAGCCCTGGGCTCCAAAGGCAGCTCCGGAGAAGAGCTAGGGACCCCCTGTGGCTCTAGAGTAACCCAGGGACAAAGGGGAGGTCCTATAGTGAGGTATGGAGGTCTAAGGAGATCTGATGGCAGCCCTTGTGGTTAAGTAAGCTACCTATGATATGTCCTCATGCAGGAGAAGAGAGGAGGAGGCAGGACATCCCTTATAGACCACCATTTCTTTTATGTCAGCTTCTCCTTTACAAGTTACGTGCAGTCTGTATGCTGTCCAACACCCCTCTCCTGTCTGTCATTGGGCAACTCATGCTGTTAACTGTGTTCATTTTTTGCTTTTTCTCTGAGGGCTCTTCTGGATGCTTTGTGGGGTTTTCTGTTTTTATTGTTTGTGCGGGTTTTGTCATTCTTTCTTCCTCCTCTCATACCCCTCACACACAAATCCTGTAAAGAAGCTGGTCACATCTGGATTCTCATATGCTGTAGGTACCAAGCTCAAATCAGGAAAGTTAAAAAGTGGGGCTACTAGGCAATGTTCAGCAGTCTATCAAAGCCTGGTTTCTAGAACACTCTCCAGAGGCTATTGTGTGATATCACCGGCCAGTGTGATACAATAGGTTTTGATGATGACATGCATCCTTGTCTCACAAAATGTCCCTGCTAATAAAGGAAAAGACCAGATAAACTGAAACTACTGAGCTCAGAACAGGAAAGTCCCTAAATTTAAAAAAAAAAATAGAAAAGTTGGAAGGGGGCAGCACACTTTACATCCTTTGGTAAAAGACTGTCTTAACTCTTCAAGTGCCTGGATAGTCAAAACATCCCTAAAAAGGTTACTTGACATTGGTGCTATTTACTCATAGCGCTCAGCAAATCCACTCCTGGTAATGCATATAAAAGGTAACGGCAATACAGGCAGCACCTGTGATACTGCTCTCTTGCTATTCCTGTTCTTTAGGCTAAGAGTTATTGTTGAGAAATAGCAGTCTTCTGAACATCGTTTTAGAGGACTGAAGACATTCACTTGCATGAATCTCCAATGACCCCAAACTAATTCCCTTACTTATACAATGTGTTTGAGTCCTGTCTTCCTGTTGAAAGGCACCGGCTTTTATGGACAGGTTAGCTACAAAGTGTGTATGTGAAAAATGTATGTTAGCTCCCTCTGTTCCATTGGGATAACTTGGTGGGATGCATGCTGTGTGTCACATGACAGGGAAGATGCTGCACAACCTCTTCTCTCACCACTCCTGCTCATCACACACATCAAATTAATTGTGTCAGCTCAAGCTTCTAACTCTAGAACTCTAGAGTTGCCTTATCGCTGTCATTTAACATGAGTAGGCTAATAACTACCTGAAAGGGTAGGGTTAACTACCTGAAAGGAGGGTGTAGAGAGATGGGGGCTGACCTCTTCTCCCTGGGGACAAGGGATAGGACAAGAGGAAACGGCTTCAAGTTATGTCAGGGCAGGTTTAGATTGGATATCAGCAAACATTTTTTCACTGAAAGGGTTATTAACCATTGGAAGAGGCTGCCGAGGGAGGGGGTGGCTTCCCCATCCCTGGAGGTGTTTAAGAAAAGGGTAGATGTGGTACTGAGGGACATGGTTTAGAAGTGGTTTTTGTCAGGGTAGGTTAACTTAGGGTAGGTTGGACTTGATGATCTTAAATGTCCCTTCCAACCTCACCCATTCTATGATTCTATAAGTTTTCTAAAGTGAACACCTCCTTGTTTGTTGTTTGGGCTTGATTTTTTTGTTTGGTTTGGTTTGTAAAGTAGCCATACTCTGAAACACTACATTTCACTCATCCTCCTGTGTCCACAGAACAAGCCACAGACATCAGGCAGGGCTGTTTTGGAATGCCCTGCCAGTTGCAAACATAGACCCAGCAAGGGGAAAGATGCCTCTGTTTCTTTGACTAATGTACTTCGTTATGAACAGTTTAATTGGACCTCACTGCAAAAACTGGCAGAGCCAGCTGTGCTGATGATGGATGAGGGAGCCAGAAGGTTAGTGATCTGTCTGGGCTGGGACTGAGTTAACTAGACAGACTAAGGGAGTTGTTATCACCCTTCTCATCCCTCGTTAGCATTTCTAGGTGCACCCTAAGGGCCACATGATGGAGAAAGTAGTTCACTGGTGAATCCTTTGCATACTGTGGCTACACTCCTCTGTGCAGGTGAAAAAGGTGAATTAACCCCTCTGATGTGGATATCCTTCTTGGCTTTAGGAAGAAATAGCTTTTCATACATGCACAGATGTTCTCCTGCATTTACGATACTACTGGGTTGTATCCTTGCACACACAAAAGGACAGGTACTGTGGCTCAGCGGTATATCCTCACCGAAAAATTGCTGGGGAGATTTAAGCACTGAGCCTTCTGACTGTGATAAAATCTAAGCAAACAGGTCGTGGTGAAGTTTAACGTACCCTGCTTTGAAAAAAATAACAAACCAAAATGGAAAATGAATCTCCCCAAACCAAAATGCACAAAGCAGCTGTAAATTACCATGGATTTCAAAGGAGGTGTACCCTGCTCCAACACTATCGAAAACAGCTTTTGAGGAACTATACAGCAGCAGTATAGTCGCCTAGGTGCTCTGCTGAGTGAATTTGACTGTAGTTAAAAGAAGATCAAGAAAAGAAGTAGAAAAGAGGAAAATACTCTGTACCGTTGCTTTGCACCTTATTCAAGTGAAGGTTAGATGCTACTACGCTGTGCTGCTGTAATTGAGTGTGCCAAGTAGATGGCAGCAAAGAATCCTTTTAAGAGGAAAAATAAAAGGAGAGAGACAGTCTGCCAAGGCATGGCAGGGTAATGAGCTGAAACCAGCGTGGAAAAGGAGTCATTGGTAACTGAGAGCATCCTAGAACTGCTACCTAAGTGCATCAGACTGTGCACTGCAATGCTGCAGGATGATCTAAATTTTCATCTAACAGAGTTAATTCAGTTGATTAAATCTTACATGTTTGTAGAGCTTTGAAAAAGAAAAACAGTATATAAGGCTTCCTCACAGCAGCTACCTGATTTCTTTTAGTTGCAGCCCTCAATAATCCAGTGCAGGTGCAAAATCCTGTAAACTGAATTCAGATGTATTGTGAAGAGGTTTGCTGCTCTTAGGCATACCTTGCAGCACCCTTAGAAGTATCCGTGGTTCACAGGATGAGATTATTGCTTTACAGTTGAGGAAAAAGAGAGAAGTTGCTCTAGCGTGCCATTCAGGACTGAGCTGATGCACCGTGTCAGCCTCTGGAGAAGCCTCCCTCTTTTCATTAACTGTAGAAGGGCTACGTGAAGACAGGTCTGCTCTCTCTGAAGCTACCCATTGTGAGGGGGAAAAAAAAAAAAAAAGACTAAATATATCATTTACTATCTTAATTGTTCCCTCTAATCATGATCTGCAATTCACGGAAATTTAATGCAGATGTGCACGCTACTACCAGCCCCATCCCTCTCCTTTCCTGAAAAGAAACAACTTACTTACAGATTATCTAAATGCAAATTTTTATTTACGCAATGATTAATATTGAAGGGGCAAGAGAAGGCTTATCCTACTTTGTTTTTCGTATTTGTTTGTTTTCTCTTTCATTTGTCCTTAATTAGATCAGACGTGGGACACCATAATCACTTGGATAAGATGGTCTCTTGACTAGTCATGTTTTACAACATATATTAAGCACAGGTCAAGTCTTCCTGAACTCTGTATAGTTAAAGGAGACATTGCTTTTTTCTCGGTGCTCTGTAGTGTGACATATTTGTCTCCATACAAAGTCAGTATGGTAAGAGGCATAAAGAAAGGCTGAACGGAGATTCAGAGATTAGGTGGCTGCAGACTGAGGCTTGGATGACATCTTGCATTATTACTTTCCTACTTAGAAAGATATATTTCACAATTACATGGGAGAATCTGGATACGAATGCCATGCACCCCCCCCCAAGACAACTTTCTAAGTGAGGAGTGGAAGGGAAGAATGAATGGAATGGTCCGAGAGGATTAAGCAAACCAAATAAAGAGAAAAAGTGTATATTTCAAAAGAATTGTCTAACATCAGTCCAGGAATAGATTTGTTGTTTAAGAACGGGGTTTTATTTTTGCACAATTTGTATCTTGATGATGTATTGCATCATTTTAATGCCTTTTTATAATACTGGAATACTCTTTTTCTTCACAAGATAACTAAATACAGAAGCCAATTAGTACCAAATTATTTTTTTTTTCTGTTTAGACACTTGCACATTTATGCTTTAGTAATACTACTAACAACTGGTCTAATGTACTATTATTTGATTTAGAGAAGAAGACATCTCAGTCATCGTTAAGAGACAACTGCCCATAATGCTTAAGAAACCTCTGCTGGTTTATTTCACATCGAGTTAGGTCATCACCAGTACTATTGGTTTAATGTTGTTATTGGTACTAACAAAAAACCATTAAATAATAATACTTTTTTTAAAATGTAATGTTCTGGTTGACACGTCATCTTTCAAACTGTGCTTTTAAAAATGGCAAATTCCCTAAAGAAATTTTCATCAATAACATTCTCTGACCTCTGCAAAACGAAACCAAAGGAAAACTGGTTCCACAAGCTGGCACTCATTCCCAATTTGAACAAATGACAAATTTCAAAACTTAATCAGAAAATAGAAATTCAGATTTCAATCAATCAGCTCTACTAATGAATCTCTGGAGCATTCTCTATCGTACAGCTGGTTCATGTGATCCCTCCTCGCTTCTTTCTCACAGAAGAGCTGCAATAAACTTACCACTTGCAAAATGTCCTGAGACCTGCACTGGAATTTGGTATGATGAGATATAAAATACAAGTCAACCTTTTGGAATTTAATAACAACCACAAACTTCATATAAATTGCTTCAAATATCGGAAAGTTTTATCACCCTCTCCCTTTATGCTGAGGAAATTGAAACAGCAGGGATCGCTAGATGGATGGTAGAGCTGAGAACAATAAGCAGGCATCATGACTTCCAGGTCATTGTGTTTCATGATCTAGTGGTTAAAGTACAGGCAGTAAAACTAAATGGACCATAAGGAAGATTTTATTTAAACACAATGGCTCAAGAAATTCATAGGAAACATATTCCAATTTAGAGTCAAATACATTCAGGAGCAATGCACATGAAATCTTTACTCGTTAAAAAGATTTGTGTTCATGGTATTGAGCTTTTAAAACTCATGTCATAGTACTAATAACCCCAACTGGGATCCAAGACTTTGGTGGTAAAAATAAAATGTGTTCAACACAGTGCTATGAAACCATTTGTTAGATGGACAAGGGGAAAAAAAGAACTACATCAAGCAGACATTAATCTGGCAGGTTAATTAATTTCATTAATTTCAAGCAGGTCAGACAAAGCAATGCATTTTATTTTTATATTTTATTCATGATACTTCCTTCCACTCTCCCCATCTCCGCTAAGAATATACAAATGAGTGAGTCACAGAAGCTCTGCTTCCAGGCAATCTAATTCACATCAACAAGCAGAACAACTAAAAAAAAAAAAAAAATCCATTTAAGTATTAATCTATATGAGAGAAGTGCCTTCCTTACAGAATCTGGAAGAATGGGGCTCCAAGGGTGGAAGATGCCCCAGCCCAAGGATGTGATGCAGTTTGTGGTAGCTGGAGGTGGCCAAACCATACGCCTAAGCAATGCATTTAACTCGCTCCGTTAACCCTTAACTGTTCCCTTGAACTCACAGCAAGGATTGAAACACCATCTGTATTTGGTATTTCCTTTTGGAGCATGTTACTGAGGCATTTGGGCATTTTGTGTCCAATGAGGCTTTTTTGAGCCTTTTTTTTTTTTTTGTCTTAATCTATTTAATAATGAGTTTGAGGCAGGTTTTTTAGAGTTCTTTGTTGAACTGTCTCCTTTTTCAAGCTGTCATAGCTACCACTAAACATGATTTTAAAGTCTCAGTTCTAAAAAAACACGTCCAAGGTTTACCTTTTGTCAATATTTCCACTGAAATCATAATTTTGACATAGCTTTCCTTAGAGCCCTGCGGGGACATGCAAGGCCATATATGTATACTGTGTCTCCTGTGTAAATTCCTTCGAATTTCAGAAAGAATGATGCAAACAGGATTTTTCACACTTTTTGCAAATGCTGGAAGCCTGCTTGTTTGGGTGTATATACAGATTTTATTACAAAACAGAAGTAATCTTGCTTATTTATAGCAACCTATGTTTCCAAAAAGAATTTAGACCTGATCCAACAGATCTTTAAATCCACATGAACTTGTACCTAGCTGTACAGTTTTAGCTAATACACTTGTAAAGGTTCACAGCTTTTGTTTGTCAGGAAGAATGTATGTCAGGAAAATGTCTGCAAGATTCATGTATATTTTTACATCATTTCCAAAGTGCTCTGGCTTTAGTAAATACAGCTAAGAAAATAAACTTTGAGGACTATATTCACACATTGAGAGTATTTTTGGAACTTTCCTCTGCTTTAAATTATCTGCAGCTTAAAAAAAATCTTTCTTGAAAGCTGGAGCAACATATTTGAAAATGATAGGCAGCTGAAGAAGAGAAATATTTCTGGGAGCAAACAATTTCAAAAATTCCTATTCTCTCATATTCCATTCAAGGATTTTTATAAAAGTAGATTCGTTAATCCTCCTGTCATGCTTATGAGGCTGATATATTTTATTATATTTGTTTTCCAGAGGCAGAAAATGATGTTTAAATAAAACAAAGTGAAGAGATCACAGTAAAAGTAGAAAAGCCAAAAGTAGCAGCCAGATATTTTGCCTCCCCACTCACCATATAAAAGGTTCATCTTCTGGGCTCAAGAATGACCAAAGCTGTGGATAATAGTCAGACAAGGTATATTAGAAGCATTTCATTACATGAGCATGCTAACCTCAAGGGCATATTTTCATCACAGCACAAAGATAATATCACTTTGTGGCCCCAAACACTGACAGCACATCACCAAAAAAAGGCAAGAAATACTGGTTTGGAAACAGAAGAAAGTTTGAGAAGTACATCTCCCAGTGAAGTGACACCAGCCGAATCCTTACTAGACATATTCAATGCTGCATGGCATGACTACCTAATGTATGCTTGCAAACCACTGTTATGTATATGCATTTTTGCTTTTCTGTAGCATGATGTAAAATGTTGAGTATATATATATTATATACTATATATTGGGTTTGTATATACTGATTATAAACAGAAGGGTTTAGATTCATTTTTTCTATGGCTTTGACATTTGAATTCATGAATAGAGAAGGCATATATTTTCACTACCATCTAAAGTCATGGCAGGACGGCTCTTTTTTCTTCCCTCAAAAGTCTCAGGAGCATTATGTTAGATTTTCCTCCCTTTCCTCCTTGGCCCGAGGCATTTCACAGATGTACTCTGAACCCTCGCATTTTTACTGAAGCAATTGTGATGATAAGTGTTTAGCAGCGGTATGATTTCATGCATGTGAATTCAATTTTGAAAATAGTATGAATGAAGAAAGACAAATTTAATTTTAAACATTTTAACTACCTTCCTTTCAGTTACTCATATTACAAAGTCAACATGATACTACTTGTCCATATGAACATTCCAAGTGTAAGACGCTAGGATAATCTTTTCTTATACTAGTTCTAAGTAGATGAAGTTAGAAATTTTTTATATAAAATCCCGAGATATTTTTCCTTGTTGATTTATTTTTTCCCTTTTTTCTTTGTTTTATTCCTTTCTGTTTACCTCAGAAGTTCAATTCCTTATTTCTTTTTTTTTTTTTCCAAGTTCACTTTAAGAAAATCTTATTGCCATTCAAAAAAGAAACAATAACAAAATGCCACAGAAACTATATGAAATTCTGCTGAAGAAAATGTCACGCTAGGAATACAGTGAATAATGATGACTTGATGTTTCAAAGCCCATGCCAGATGACTGGTAGGGATGAGGATTGTGAGGAGTCCAGGAAAAGAGAGACTACCATTGCCAAGTAAATTTCCCCTTCGGAATGGAAAGCTGTCATCCTGCCTCTGTTAGGACTTTCCTTCCTTTCTGCTTAATGATGAGGACCATTCAAACAATGTTTTTTTAATACTTTGGAGGTCTAATAAATGTAGGATGTGCCCTGAAAACTCCTATCCGCTGCTCTTCATCCCAGCATTACAAGAAAGGTTTAAATAATACCCTGTTATCAACAAGCCGGACTGCTCTGAACCATCTTTTTCTTGTGCTCAGTACTTCAGCCTCTTTGCCTTCAGACCAAAACTGCTCTCAGCAACTAAACAGGAAAGCTGAGTCATGCAACCCATCTTCCTTCTGAGGGGTAGGCAATTGTTTCCTCAAAGCTGGAAGATAAATGACCCTCCTTTATCCATCAGACCCCATACCTTCAGGACGGAGAGCACTTGGCCTTTTGCACTGCAGTGTTTAAGCAGGGGGGAAGCAATTTCTAAGCCATATATTGCAGATCTGGACCTAACTGTGGTCTGAACAAAGAGTGGATAGAGATGGGGAGCTCTGCCAGTGTCAGATAATGCAATAGTCCACCAGCCATTCCAAGTGGGGTCTAACATCTTCTGTGGAGCCTCTCCCCCTCCATAGTAAACCTGTACTGGTATCCTGATTCCTGACAAATTTCAGCTTGCATACTGATCTTTGAAAATCTTCCCCTTGGCCATTAGGCAGAACAAAACTCTTTCAGACACAGCTTCTCAAACCGTCAACTATTTTGCTCTCACAACCGAAACCTACTCGTGGCTGCTGGCAGCTGTTGGATGTTCAGTGCTAAACTGGGAAGAAAGTTAAAATTATTTTAGAAGCATAAGTTTGGATTCAAAAATTTTGGAAGGCAGTAGACAATGTTACTTGAAATCCTCCTGACACCTTTTTATACCTCATAATGCTATAAAAAACTATCTAACGGAGGCACCGTATTACCTTAAATAATCGATGTTTGTATACTTCAAATGAAGCAGCAGCATCAGTTGCAAAGGTTAATCTTCACTCTCCAGACAGAAACCTTTGCCCCTGTGCCACACACCCCTGCCTCATGCTGTCACGGGTTCACTGTGCTGTGTTGCTGGACCACTTTCTATCTCTCTATTCAAAACACCCAAAAGAGAGAGGTTTTTCCTCAGTCAGCCTTCTTCAGCGCTCTCCAGCAAAACAAGGGAAGCTAGCCCAGTGTCTCCCCTCTCTCAATTGCAGCAAAATGGGGCTATTTGTTGGTTTAGGCACGGAGAGATTTATAGAAGTGCTCAGCTTGGGTCTAAAGCATGCTGAGAGGAGACATACACATCTGAGAAGGTCTCGAATGAGGGAATACTGAAGAGTAGCTTTGAACATGCTTTCTAGAAGAGGTCCCAAAGAGTTGCATGCTTAGAGAGCTGGGAGAGGTGAGGTTGGAGTACAGACCATGCTCTCACATAGAGCGGAACGTGGCTGGAGTTGGAAGTCACGTTGATGCAACAGAAAGTTAGACTCTTACTAGAACCCCCAGTGGAGGATGGGTAGGTTAAAACATGGGCCATTTGGGTTGGGCTAGAGCCTGCTAAGGGGAAGCATGCCCCCCACTGCAGGGCAGAGCAAGTTTTAAGCTCAGAGTAGGGGTAGGTGCATGACAGCAGAAAGGCTGAGAAATAAGCACGACTGTGATGAAGGCTCCATCATACTGTGTTCACAACNCTTCTCCCAAGTAACAGGTGATGGAATAAGAGGAATCGGCCTCAAGTTACACCAGGTGAGGTTTAGACTGGATATTAGGAAAAATGCTTATATTGAAAGGGTTATCAAGTATTGGAAGAGGCTGCCCAGGGAAGTGATTGAGTCGACATTCCTGGAGGTATTTAAAAGATGGGTAACGTGGCTCTTAGTGATACGGTTTAGTGATGGTTTTTGTCAGAGTTAGGTTGATGGTTGGACAATATGGTCTGAAAGGTCCCTTCCAACCTATGGTTCTATGTTTCTATGATTCTATCTATGGTCACTGTCCATTGGAGCCAGCTGTGACAGGCTGTGTCTGGCATGGGACAGCCCTTGGACTCTTCTCACAGCGGCCACCCCTGAAGCCCCCGTGCTACCAAAACCTTGCCACCTACACCCAATAAAACTTCATATAGCTTTAATGCTGTAAACTCTGTGAATATCACCATGCACCTTGCTAGCAATCCACTTCAGCATTTTTCTACTGAAGAGAGTTTGTCTTCCAGGAGATTATGAGTTTGGTGGGGCAAAGACTCTTCTCTTGCTTTGTCCAGCACCTCACCCAGTAAAGCCTTGACCCATCACTGAGGTCTTTGGTTGCTACTGCAGTAAAAATCAATAATACACTTGTTTTACCAAAGCACCTGTGTATCTTAAGCCTTTGTTTTTCCTCCTTCTCACGCAAACAGCGTTTCATGGGGGTTTTGCTAACTGTAGCTATTATCCTGTTGAACTGAGAAGGTCGCCTCTTAATGCATTTTGTAGGATTGAAATGTTTACACATATACATACTTTCTCTCACTGTGTTTCTGTTGAGTCATAATTAAAAAGACAAAACAAAACCATCCAGTCATCTCTTCAACATCTTAGTCCAACAATCCAAATTACTAGTGGTACTTGAGCTTTCTGATCTTTGTCTCAGTTACACAGTTGATTGGATACGGTTTCTCCCTCTTGTTCTGGTAATCTTATTTTCATTTTTGCTGGTTCAAAAGCAGAGCACTATGAAAGAGAATAGCAAAAATAGATGAGAGACCTATTGGATTCTGAAAAATTGAAAACTGAAAAAAACTTCTCATTTTTTTTCCTAACAAATTATTTCTGCAGTCCTGCATAAATAGTAACTTAAGGTTTGTTTTTGTTAAACTGTGTCTATCTTGGTTCATCTGTCTTTGCTGTGATCAGCACAAGGTTTGGATATTTTACTGCAATGAAAACCATGAATGAAGGAAACTCATCAGAGCAATTTAAGCTGCCTGAAAATCTGACCCCTTAGGTTCAATCATTTGTTATTAAAGGATTTTATTTAGTCAAGTTCTTCAGGCAGCCCAAGGATTTGAACGCTGGAATGGGTAGAATGTGATTTAAGCTAGCAGTCGTGATTGTCTCATTAAAGAAAAGCAAATGGTGAGCAGTGCTGCTTCAGGGTGTCCCTTAAAACACACACACCTTTTCACTGGTTTAGGTGATTCTTTTGGTTGACAACAAAAAAATGGTGGTCTTGAACATGCTCCTTTCTCTCTTTCTTCTTACTGAAGAATTAGATTGGGGAAATGTTTGGAATAGACACCTACAGAGCCAAAGGAATCACATAAATCTTCTCAAGAAGGTTGCCTGAGAATCAAAGCCACAAAACTGGAAGCTATTAAACCAGAACAGAAACTTTCATATTTCAGTACTTTGTTCATCAAGTTTATCACCATTTTTGACCACAGGAAAGAACAAATAATTTGTTTTCTCTGTACCACAAACCTGTTGTAACCTTTGATGACTGGTTGCTTTTATTTGAGCATCTTTTTATATGTACAGAGTCCCTGCAAGCAGGATCATACTTTTAGGTACACATGAAGTATTTATTGGCTAATATTCATAGTAGATAGCTAGAATTAATGTGATACTAGGCTAAACACTAGTGTGTCTACCACTCCCATGCAGGTAGTTCTTGAGCCTGCTGGCCAAGCAGCTGACAATCCGGTAGGAAACTGTTGGCCTGTGCTATTTAAACAGGATCATCCTTATTCTTGCTCAGTTGCCTTTTAACTTTACGATGTTTTATCTTGAGGTCTGGCACTTTCCCTGTTGTTAGTTTTTCTCTGGAGTCATTATCACTGTCTCAGTTTCACTTCAGTCTTTATTGTTCACATCTCGCATGGGATATCCTTCTACAGCTCAAAAAAATTCTTTTTCAAAGCTTGCCAAGATCATGGAGCCTGTTCTTCTCAGAAGGGGGATAATGGTCAGGGATAGGTGAGCCCCTGTACAGCAGAACACACAACAGTCATTTGTTCTGTAACTTTATAGGTGTTTTGGAGACCAATAATTAATAGCATTTACTGGATAATTGGGTTTTAACCCTGCTTCTAGTCGTTTACTAGGATTTTGTCACCCTTTGAATCCTTTTGCTGATACGCTGAACCTCCCTACTCATGCCAAGACAGGTTATGGCAAGGATTACCTCAGGAAGAAATGTCAGTAAGGAACAGAATATATTTGAAGGAGATCCTGTGCTATCAAACTACATGAAGATAAAACATTTGCACATGTAAGAAATTAATACTGCTAAATGAGACACAGAGATGGGAACTAGGAAATCAGATTATTGAATGTGTTAAATACTTTGTCTTTTGTATACAAAATTGTCATAGAACTCTGCATTTCTCATACGGATCTGGATTTTTTAATACTCATTTGTATCTCTGCTAGCATAAGGACTTCAGATGTGCAAGAGCAGTTTGACCTTGAACGATGTTCCTCCTGACTCCCTGGTAGTTCCACCAGACTCATCTTTCTTGGCAAGCTTCAAGCAAAACGTCTGCTACATCCTCTCTTTTTGCAATTCACTTTAACTGTGTTTTGTGCTAGTATTTACTCTTGTTTGACCCTTGCTTTACAATGGCATTGCAAATATTACAAATATAACAAATAACAAATAGCTTACTGGGCTACAATCTACTTGCTTGAGCTGTTGCACCTTGCTGTTGGCTTCTTTTGTTTGATTCTCTGGGTTGTTCATATATCTAGCTTATCTAGATGACACTGCTTTGAAGTGGGTGATGGCGCCATCACGGCCAGAGACCTCCGTGTCTAAATTTGGCGCTGCTGCACAGTTGCCTTCACTTTCATCGCTGTTGCTCTTCCAAATCTGGAAGTATGAAGTGCGCAGAGCAGCTCACTACAGGTTAGACTCTTTTGCCTTTGCTCTGTGTGGCTTTCTCATAGCCGGGTTTGGTCTTGTTTGGCAGTTCATAGTGGCCCCACTCGCTAAGCCCTTTTATTATTGAATAATGCTTCACCCCCATAGGTGCAGGCANCACCCTTTCTAATGCAGCCCAGAGTAAGTATAGTAAGACCAGAGTAAGCATAGTAAGTAAGTAAGCCCAGAGTATAGTAACTATATGAGTAAACTGGGTTTGTGTTTTCTTTAGATTAATTGCCAAGGTATCTGACACTTTCTCTAGTATTCTCAAGGAATATCTGGTACTCTGTATCATAACCTAGACAACAGTGGGGAATAATGAATAGCAGGATCTCATATATACAAAGAATTGAGTGCCTTCAGAAAATCTAGTGTACGTCTCTGACTTTCTGCAAAATGCCACTAGGTGTCCTCTCATAGTAACTTTATTCCTGTATTATGCATCTAATTGTATTCAGGGATGGGGAAATCCAATAAAATGAAAAAGCCTTATAAATGCATACCCCAGAACTGATTTTTCACTTGACTTCTGTAAGGCTTTGGAAGCTTAGTTTTATTTCTGAAACGTAGGAAATACTGGGGTGTTGTCAGCTCATATTTCTATGCTGTATTAATCTGAGTTCCAGACCATACTCTTTTGGATAAAGATCAAAATAATTTGGGGAAATAATAAAAAATATGCTACAGCATAAAACTGCTAACATGTGTCTGTCATCTGGAGATTAACAGATTTACAGCTCAGCCAATCAGGAAGTAATCAATGCCACCTCTGGTCCCCTATTAAAAAGCTGAAAGTTTACAGTACAAACATTGTAAGGTCTATAGATAAAAAATCAGGATTAAGGCTCATGTGAGAAGGACCTTATTTCTGGCTCACATCAATCACTCCATGAGAAGTGGCTTGACATTTTGTGATGTAAGGCACTTCAGACATGCAAAGAACTTTCTTTTGCTTAGGCATAATATGACCTGAAAACATTAGGTATTTTAATAATTCTTTGCAGCGCTATGATGTTTCACTGCCATTTCTTCAGTATTCAGTGCTGACACTGAATTGATGAAAGACAGTGGCTAATTTTAAATCATAGAATCATTTAGGCCGGAAAAAGATCTTTAAGACCATTGAGTCCAACCATTAACCTAGCACTAACCATGTCCCGAAGTGCCATGTCTACACATCTTTTAAATACCTCCAGGGATGGTGACTCAGCCACTTCTGTGAGCAGCCTCTTCCAATGCTCGATAACCTGTTTGGGGAAAAGTGTTCCTAATATCCAATCTAAACCTCCCCTGGTGCAATTTGAATCCATTTCCTCTTGTCCTATCACTTGCTACTTGGGAAAAGAGACCAACAGCCACCTTGCTACAACTTCCTTTCAGGGAGTTGTAGGGAGTGATAAGGTCTCCCCTCAACCTCTTTTTTTTCCAGATTAAACAACCCCAGTTCCCTCACCCAATCCTCATAAGACTTGTTCTCTAGACCCCTCACCCATTTCATTACCCTTCTCTGGACTTGCTCTAGAATCTCAATGCCTTTCTTGCGGGGAAGGGCCCAAAACTGAACACAGTACTTGTGGTGCAGTCTCACCAGTGCC